>RWGY01000009.1:12085221-12651518 GCA_007726485.1 Eragrostis curvula | reverse complement strand
AGAGAGAGAGAGAGAGAGGAGAGAGAGAGAGAGTTTCTGCGCGTAAAGAGTTTCACTGAATGTGCTCTGTCTGTTTTGCTCTTACCTTGCAGCTTTACCATTTTGGAACACGCAATTTCATTGACGATTGCCGAGAGGGATTGCTTTCGAAATCCTACTAGCCCGAATAACCTTCTCTGTTAACTTTCTGTAGAACAAGTGAAGTTCTTTCTTTTCAACAACGTGGACAATGAAACGAAAAGGAGCCTTCGCCTAAGGTTTCCTTCGCTGCCACCTCCCATGGTCCCTTTGTTTCTTCACCTCCTCCGGATCGGAGGCGAGGAATGGAGATCAGCCCCCTGGAGTTTAGTGTCAATATAAAGGTCACATGTCGTGATCGGATATGTTGTCCTTAGGCTGTCATTCAGATATGTTTGCTCCTGGCTCCTTGTTTGGGATGGGATTTATGTTTGCCTTTTGCGTGTTGGACATTAGTCAATAACAAAGAAAACTTCTGCCAGTACCACCACTAATGAGGCTCTTGTGATCCAAATGAGGTTGGGTGATGATCCAAGCTAGGGACCATGAGCAGAAGTTGTTTCTTGGTTATCAGCCACAATGCATCCAAGAATTATGGTGGTGTCGGACATTTTCACATTTAGCGGAGCAACTGCCAATGTCCTTTCTCCATTTCAGATGTGTTTCAATTGTAGTTCTGAGACATTGGATCTTGCAATGTTACCAACATATTTGGGGTTGCTTGTGTTGATTAACTTTGATATATCTTATTTGTTGCAGTCCGGTCAAGCGCAGACCTAGATAGGAGAGGAGATACGGGCATTGGAGAAGTTGAATTAATGGCCTTACGCATTTTTATCACTTTGCTTGTTTTCCTAAGTTTTGTACTACTCAAAGTTTTAATTAATATAATCCCTTCTATTTGTTAGAGAAACGTGAAGTTTTTTTTACTCGAAAGAGACTGAATGTGTATATTATTGTTTGTATTTCTTTAAGTTTGGTATATATGTCATCTCAAAAAAAAAGTTTGGTATATATGTGGCCTTCTTTTTTTCCCAAACATCCAAAAAATCTACTAGTACTATGTTATACCACGAATATATCGTGCACTATAGTTATCCATCTTTCATCAATACAAGGGCGGGTATGTCTCTTTGAGTCTTTTCCCTTTTCGAAACTGATCCCATCGTATTTTATAAGGGGTTATTTGACTTGGCAAGATCTTGTAAGTTGTACTTTGAACGTAAATTTTCATTGGAAAATCGTCTTTGAATGTGAAAAAACATAATCATATACACAAAATGACATTAAATACAAATCTAGTAGTACCAATTTTATTTGTATCACTAAAATATATGAGCTGGTATTTCAATAGTAAATGAAACTACAGATGATTGTTATTGAAAGTAACAAAGATCATTAGGCTGAATTTGTCAATATATAACTTCTCAGCGTTTAGCAAGCTACGCTCATGGCAATGAACAATGATACATGCAAGAGATGAGTTTTCTCAAAATTAACAATGATGACTAGCATGAACAGTAATATTTGAATCTCTTGTGAACTTTGACTTATATGTTAAATATATAATTTTCAAAAATAATATTTAATGTTGCTCAACTAGCTACATACATTATTTTGTATTAATGTACAATATTATTCTGTCATTCAATTTGTTCCTACACATTAATAATGACACTTCTATGTTGGTCAAGTGTACTTTCTAGGATTAAATGATTGCGAAAACAAATTATGATGTGCTAGACAGCAGTCGCGCTATATTAATGTTTTTAACCCCGACCTTATTAGTTGATTTATCCAGTCATATGTACTGGCCTAAGAAATAATAGTTTTCATGCTTCTAGAACGACATTAGAAGAAGGAATGCAAAAAAACAGTTTAGAAGTACCACTGTTTTATCATTTATATTTTACACAATTTTCTTTCATTTTATTTGTATCTATATACTGAACAGATTTGCAATTTTCTCTTTCCGTTGTTGTTTGGATAACTTAAGAACTCTATTTTTCAATTAGAAAACGTTCCTTTGTTTCTTCAGGAGAAAAAAAAAAGGAACAACTCCTTGTCCAAGCATTTCCTTATGCTAGCATACGTAATGAACAATAGAAATATAGCAATAAAGCTCAGCATAGCCCGTCAGGGTTCTAATAAAAGAAGAAAAGGAAGTAAAATCACATTATGATTATACAATCAAAGCAAACATTAATATTACTCCTTTTGTGTATTGAAAAGAAGTAACAAAAATCGTATTTGACACACAAGCTTCAAGCCTCGCAAAATTTACCTTAGTATTTCAGATATCAATCTAGCAGTGTGTTACTTCTGAAGTAAACCACAAGCTTAACTTTCCCTTAAAAAGCAATACCATACTTGTACCAACTAGCTAGATTGTACTTTTGTAGACTTTGGGAGAGCGTCATTATTCCTACCTTAATCTTCATCGATCGGAGAGTTCCCTTCTAGCAAGCTAGCTAGCTAGCTTCCTGCCTGGTCATGGAATGCCCTCGCCGAGCTCAAGGACAGGCCCTGCGAGCCAAGGTTATTGCCTACCTGGAACTGCTGCTGGTCAGCTTCCGAGGAGTAGAACACCAGCTGATGATGCGGTCCCGGAGCCAAGGACAGCAACGACGGGAACGACGAGTGGTGAGCAGCGGCCGCCGCCGCCGCCGCTACGTGCGGCGAGGCGGCGCCGCTGTCGTGCACGTTGCTGCCGCTGTTATTCCATGCCCCTCGCCAGTAGTGTAGCTGTTGCTGTACGCCATTGCGGCGTTGGCCATGCCCAGCGAGTGGTTCAGCCCCATGAAGCGGTGGAAGCCGCCGCCGCCGCCGGGGAACCTCCCCAAGTGGTGATGGTCGGCGTCGCCGCCGTCGCCGGCCTTGTTGTTGGCTCCTGCCTCGCCGGCGGCGGCGAGCGCCGCGATGTGGTGGCCGAACTTCTCGTCGTGCATCAGCGGCATGGCCGACGGCAGATGGTGGTGGTGGTGGTGGCCCATCACGAGGTCCTGATGCGGCGGGAACTGCAGCGGCGGCAGCTTGTCGATCTCGTGGCGCGCGGCGTTGAGCAGCCAGTCGACGACCTTGCTGGGCTGGTTAAGGCCGAGGCGGTCCTGCAGGTCGTAGAGCTGGATCGCCGTCGGCACGGAGAGCCGCACGCGACGGTCGCGGAGGCCCTTCACCGTCTTCACCTTGCTGTGCCGGTCCTTGCCGCCGAACACGCGCGACACGCGCACGATGCGCGACTCCGTCTGCGCCGACCATTGCCGCGTCGACGTCGCCGCCACTGCGGCGGCGTGATGGTTCCGGGCAGCAGCTGCTTGCTCCTCGTCCGCCGCCCGCTGCCTCTGGTTGTCGTCGCCAGCTTATCATCCTCCTAACGCGCCGCGGCGCTCGTCATCGGCGGCGGCGTGTCGTTCATCCGCTAGCTGCCACACCTAGCAGTTCAATACAATTAGCACGTTAATTATAACATCGCATGCAAGCTAACAGATTGGCATGAAATGGCGCGCCGTGAAATGGGAGCACTGTGCGCGGCCGGGTCTACCGGCTGATTTGTGCCACTGACGCTGACGCACTGTTCCATTGGGGAATGGGGAAAGCGCCGCAGCTTTATTCGCTCCATGGAACAGCAAGATGGCGCTATGGACTGGCGTCAAACAGTGCAGGTGAGGCAGCAAGCTGCTGTGTGGATCGGTGCGCGGCAGTGGCAGCGGCACTATATGCACACATGATGCGCTGTGAAGGAGGGGATGATTCCATGATTGAATGAATGGCCTCGGCATCTTTGCTTGCTTTTTGAAGCGAAACTATGAATACATCGTACATGGAAATTTTTTTATTGCTGATGGAAATGAGCAGCATGCGATGAATCGGTACGAGACCAACAAGGCCACAGGATACAAACTGAGAAAAAATTACAAAGAAATATCATGGCGACCGAGGAAAGGCTTTTGGGATTGACGATTAATTTAGTAGATTGTACTACAATGGATTTTGGGATCCTAGGAATAAAGAGTAGCAAAACAAGACTTCGGCTGGGTTCTTAAATTCGTAAGGTTCAGATCCACACCGCCATCCTATTTTGCTGTTCCGGCCGAAAAGAAGATCAGAAAAGAAATTAAACGGAAACATGAAAGAACGAAGATAATCGGTCTGGGGATCCAGTGCCCTGCAACTTGGGCTTAGAGAAAGCTTTCAGCAGCGAGAAAGGGAAAGAATTTCAATTAACACTTTAAAATTCCAGACAATGGATTTGTTTAGTGAGTAAGAGGAACGAACACACTCTTTCGAAAAAGAGGAACGAACACATCTGCGCTTTAGATCTGGCATGATATTCTAATTAACGACCGTAAAATGTTTCAAAACTGAAAAGGGAAAAAACAAAAGAAAGACCTGAGCTTTTGTATTCTTCAAATCCGCGGAATAAACCATCAAAATTTAACAAATCACGAAGGAACCGAACCGACTGAGCCTTGATAGATATGCTCAAGTTCAGAAACACTCACAAGATCTCAAGAAATGGGCTCCAATGTCCAATTCTTCCAATAAACTGAATTCCCTGTTTGCTGGCGATCGACCAGCTGCAAGCAGATCTCGCCGCCGCCAAGCTTTATTACCCTCTCTCGCCAGCACCCGGATCGGCGCAACGTAAACCCTAGCTAGCAGCAAGCTTGAGAGCAGCAGCAGCAGCTAGCAGTGTGGGAGATGAATGAGAAGGATGTGGAAGAAGCCGACCTGCGACGCAAGCTTGTGGTGGGAATACACGGCCGCATAAATGATCAGCGTCGCTGTCTCCTCCCTGTCCTTTTACTACCACCACCATGCGCTGCTCCTCCTGCCGCTGTTCCCCTTCTAGCTTCCCTCTCCGTTGCCGTAGGAGCAACGGCTGACCTGGACATGTAGCTAGCGCCGCTGATAAGCCAGACCTCATGGCATAAATGTCATTGTATAAGTGTACATGTACGTGTACCCCATTGGCTTTAGTTCTTAGACTAAGTTCCTACCAGTACTAGGTAGAAGTACAGGGATATGCATATGCATGGCGTGTACGTAATGTAATGTATTTTACAAGGCGTATCAGCTCACATAAAATAAGCATGCGCTGTTTGATCTAACTTTGACATATGTAATACAAAAGTATTGGCATTAGTTGATATGGCGCATTACGTGTAAATAGTAGCAGAGATATGCGCTTTGCCTACATGTGTTACCTTTTGGTGTTCAACTAATTAAAATAGCCTTGGTTTGATTTGTGCACGGGCGCGGTATAGTGTTTAGCCCGACAGAGTTTTCCTTTTTGATTAAAAATTATTCATTGTACGGCGGAGTTTGTTTACTGATTGGGTTAAGCTTGTGTAAATAATTTGATTGAACATGCCGACTTATTTTTCAAACATATTTTTTGAGTTATAAAGATGTCATTATATGAGAACCTTAGTCTGTTTGGCTTGAGTCGTGGGAAGACAAAAAAATTGGTAATGTGAGTTGTTTACACTACATGAGCAAAATATACAACCTTTACAAATCTTTCCATCAAAATCTAGGAGGCTAGTTTAGTCTTGGGACCATCCTTCTTTTAGGCACCAAATTGCAGGACCACTCTCTTGCCTTTTATCCATACAGCTCAGTGAAAGACACAAATTTGGATTTTGGATCCGATAGTGAGGAAAATCACATAAAGAATCGTTGTTGTCATGGAAAAGGGAAGGTAATTTGGGTGTCATTATCATTTAACATGCTAAAAAATGTTAAAAAATTATAATATATGCATATGTATACCTCCTTTTGACCTAACTGAAATAAACCTTAGAATTTCTCAAACTTAGGTACGCAATAATGTGAAAAAAATACAATGCAAGTGCCATGGGATGGAAAATAATGCATATGGTTCTGTGGTAGCAGTGCGCAGACGACAATGGGCGGCACCATGGTGTCGAAGAAGAGGTGAGCTATGGTGACTAACCTGAGGACTCCAACTAAGCACTTCCCAATACAAAAACATTATTCACCCTCTCAAGGTGCAGGATCTAGAGAGCAGCAAGTTCTGAATATAGTCTTTCCCATTTGTTGAGGCATGCTAGCGTAGCAAGGTGAAGTACACTGCGCAACGATGCAACAGAAAGGAGGAGACAAAACCCTAATTTGTACTATATAGAATATGTATTGAAGCGGTGGTAACAGATCCTAACTCGTGGCGAGTGTGCGAACACGTTTTATTACCCTTATCATTTACAGTTTTCTTTAAGTTGGTCACATTTCATTTTCATTAAGAATTTGGGACTCCCCTTTCTCAATGTACAAGCGAAGAACTTTTCCTCAAATAAGAGTCAGATTTCACACATATATTCTACCAATAATATAAAAAAACTCGACCTGCGGGGGGTAAGACAGCCCCCGGGCATTGCTTTTAAGAAGAAGACCTTCTCACGCAGATCGAGAAAACTCCCGAACCCCTGCCCCACCCATACACAGCGGCACCGTAGCCCATGTGAGACGACCAACGACCTGGGCCGGACCTTAGACCTGTGCTTTGTTTGTGGGACAGACGAGGGGATTTTTTTATTTTTTTCCCACAAATTGTGAAGTACCCAGGGATTGAACCCTAGGCGGGAGCTCCCAGCCAATGTCCTTTGCCAGTTGCACCGTGAGTCCCTTTGCATTCTACCAACAATATAACATCATGAACTCGCTGATAAAGTGATTGTTGCACCTCTCCTCACAACTATATATCTTAGCTTTTTTAGAAAATGAAAAAAGTTTCCCGCCTCTGCGTTTCCACACATAGCGTTCAGACTTATTACAATATTTTCATCTCCCTAGATGAGATCACGAAGAACAATATATCTTAGCTAGGTACACTATTTCTGTTCACAATGCACGATTATTTTCCTCTATAGTATTTCTATTTTTTCCCTCATGTGAAATTATGTGTGTTATATGAAGTGCAAGGTACGCATAGGGCTCACCCTAAACGGGTCTAGTGTGGCATGCATGCATCAGATCAGAATAGTATGTCCCTGCTACTTTATGGCTTGGCAACAATGGCCTGTTCGTTTCTTTTAGCGCTAAATTTTAGAGGCCTCTAAACAAAGAGAACCTAGTACTAAATAAAGTTTAATGACAAAACTTTTTACAGATGGGTACATCTTTACGAGACGAATCTAATAAGCCTAATTAATCTATGTTTTGCTATAGTCATGCTACAGTAATGCTACAGTAACCGTCATCTAATCATGTCGTAATTACCCTCATTAGATTCGTCTCGCGAATTAGACCAGGGTTCTGTAGTTAGTTTTGTAATTAAACTTTATTTAATATAGCTTATCTAGAGTTTAGACCCCTCTAAAATTTAGACCTCTATGTTGTGTACAGTCAGCTAGCACCCATTGATACCTACTCACTTGAATGAGCTAAGCATATAAGGAGGAATTAAGACCGTACCTAATCATATTTCAGTTGGAGTCTACTTACACTCTTCAAGGATTTGCAGCGTTTCTTGCGTTCCCGCCAAGCAGGTGATGATTCCCCCACACTGAATTGTCATTTGGCGTTTCCTTCGTTCCCAGCAAGGAGCTATAGCTTTCTTTTGATCATTTATGTCGAGAGACCAAATGTGCTCTGAGCGATCTTTAACTTTTCAAACTTTTCAAGGATATTAAGGCTGCCATCACTGGCTCGCTGAACATAATACCCAGCCAGAAGCGATGCATGCTTTCTCTGGCAGCACATTCACATAAAGTCGATCTTGCACATTCACAGTAAGAATAGATTTTTGCAGCGAGTATATCTTGCCATATCCTGGTGCTGCTCCAGCTTGCTGGAGGCTATAGCTCGCACACCCGGCAGTGGCGGAGCCAGCTACACATCCTAGGAGGGGCCGCTACAGTGCTACAGCAAGCTATAGGCGGGAGGAATGGCATTTAGACCCAGCAAGCTAGCATTTCTCATCACTTTAGCCTTGATGAATGCAGATTTGAATATTTGATAGCAACTCTCCCAAGAAGAGGCACCGCAGTGCACCTTTTCTCAGCCATTTAGCCAAACTGATCATCAATTTGCCTCATAATTTTCAGTGATTTTCCTGAGCCAAGGGGGCCGGGGCCCGTCTGGCCTGTACGTGGCTCCGCGCTCCTCGGTATTCATGAATGCAATCATGCCCGTAAGCACTCCCCCTTTTGATGCAGAGACTGTCAGCTACTCGTTTCGTCCAAAAATATAAGAATTCGTTGACTGGCTGGTATCAACTTTGACTGTTTGTTTTATTCAAAATATTTTCAAAAGTATCATTTATTTTGTTATGACTTGTTTTGTCATTAGATATATTTTAAATATAACTTAATTGCTTTTCTATTTTTTAATTTTTTTTTAATAAAACGGATGGTCAAATTTGATAGCTGCCAATCAACGAATCCTTATATTTCTGGAGAGAGGGAGTAGAGGCGTAGTGTTCCATCGGGTAGCGAGCAAGACACATCAAGTGACACAGGCTCATTGGTCATCACAACAGCATGATAGGTTGGTTCCTTGCGACAACTCACATTGATCAGAGGTCGGTCCCCTATAGCCAGCAACAGTAGGAGTAATGGAAAAGGGAGACATGTACCCCTGCTGTAAATGTTGGAAAAGCATCGATTGGACACGGATTCACTCAACTTGCAGTGACGGTCAGAAATACTCTTCCTGCCGCAAAGAAACGATTGGGTATAGGAGTATATATGGCTGCAGTCCAATCGAAAACAAGATTCGGAGGCGCACCGCTCCATTTGTAGGAAATTCCATCCTCTTGTGATGAAGTCATACTTCCGGCTCCTTGACATCTGTTCCCGATCCACGCAAGAAGACATGCGAACAGAGCAGGGCTGCCGTGCCCGTCAGACATGCATGCAAACGCTGTCCTGCCAGTGTGGCTGCCTGCCCTGTTTCATGATCATGCCCCGGCTGGCCAGCCTCTCCTTTTTGAGCTCGTCTGATCACCAGTGGCCGCCCGGTAATTGCATGCTTCACCACACTCCAATGACGTGTGGCGACCACTGCAGAGAGAGAGAGAGAGAGAGAGAGAGAGAGAGACGGGTTGTACTCGCTGAAAAAAGGAGATCGTGGTCCAGTGTTTGAGGAGGAGGATAGATGGAGGCAGGCAGGCAGGCATCGCTGCGGGCAGACGCCGGCCACTATCCACTACTCCTACGCGAGCAGGGGCAGGGCAATGAATGAGTGAAAGGTGGGAAGTTTGTGTCTGGGTGCGGCAGCATCTGCAACGGAAATGCATGCATGCATGCATGTTACAGGCCCAGGCATGCAGGACAGATGCTGCATGGCTCCCAAACTTCGAACGGGCACCGAGACGACGGGCTCGCGTAAATCAAAGAGAGCCACGGCAGCATGCAGAAGTAGATGTGGCTGTCGTGCAGAGACCAGATAGGCAGGTCCAGTGACTCGGCCGACTCGTCGTCTGTGCGCATAAATTAATATTTTTAAAATAATTAACGTTTTTGATATTTAAACATCACGTATAATCATCTGATGAAAATATTGTTAATGATAAACCAACTTATAAATAAATAAATAATATTTACATAATTTTTTTGAATAAGACGAATGGTCAAACACGATGTCTAAAAGTAAAAAACGTCAATTATTTCAAAACAGACAAGTAGTATAATATGGATGTGTTTGGTTTGCGTAGACAAAGCTAAACAGACTTCGGTTATGCAGAATCTTACTTTTTGAGCTGTTTGGTTGCCTGATCTGTAAAGCCTGGCTTTGATAATGCAAAAGAGACCTCTTAGCCTGGCTAGCTGGGAATACCCAAACCGACCGTTTCCAGCAAGTCGGGCTTTCACAATCCTCCGCTGTTCAAAAAATTAATTCACTAAATATTATTTATTTTTAAAACTAATTATATGGAATTGCAATGTGTTTTTTTATAAAAATAATAGAAAATATATGCGTGTCGTTTTTTTACAAACATTATAATAAAAAGCGAGCACACTCAACTAATGCAGCCAACCAAATAAAATCTTGCACTATCCAATTCAGGCAACCAAACATGTGTTTTTTTTTTGTTTTTATACTAGATTATCCTAGCTTGATATAGCCTGGGTAGAATTCTATACCGGACTAAACTTACGCAGGTAAACAAACACACTCTATACTATTCCACCATCGGCTGACACACATTGTCATCTAGAGTACCCGGCCGTCCACTGATCCATGGATTAGATCTTGCATGCGACGAACCCGTTTGGCCCGCTGCATGCATGCATGAATGCGGCCTGATCGAGCCGTACTGCGGCCGGGCAAGGCAGCCATCACACGTCCGTACTAGTACCTCTTTGAGCTTGGATGGCATCAGCTGCTGTACCATGCGAGTGCGTGATGGGCTTCTGACGAGGAAGTGAAGGCAACGGGCAGGCGGCCGCATATACTATAGAGAGCTGTTACAGCGCATTCACTCTGTCGACATCTGTGTAGGTGCTCTTGATCGACCTCCTGCGGCAAGTAGATCGATCCCTGCATATTCATTTCTGCACCAATATGGAGCCACCACGGCCGGAGTTTAAATGGCGCGAGACCTTGTACACATGCATGGACATTTATGGGTTTTCTTTCGTGAGCGTGTTGTAAGCAGGGCAGTGGGTACAATCTAGCTGCAGCAAATGGTATATCGATCGATGCATCGATCACGTTCTCTGCTGTGCAGTGCTCTCAATTGTCGGCACGCGTACGCCATGCGTGGTGAGAGGAAACCATGCGCATCTTCGCGTGATCCTCGCGGGCACCGTGGCACGTCGTTCACTGCCGCAGATCGTCTCGAGTTGCACGCACCCGTACGTCGACCGCGCCGAGGCGCCTGGACACGACGTCGCGGCGCGAGGGCTTCGCTTGCCGGGCGACGCGCGCGCTTTCGCTTTGGGGTTGGGCGTGGCTTCACAGTGGAGACGCGCGGGCAGGACCGCAGGACGGCAGGAGAGCATGCGCTGTTGGTTCTAATATCCCTCCACATGAATAAACTGTAAGCCTTATTAAGAAGTCTAAGACTCCATTGCGTGTGAACTATTGTTGTCTTGATGGACTATGGAGATGTGCTGACTGTTGAGAAGGAAACCCTATCTTATAGTATATACTTTGTTCAGGTGTGGGAGTGAGTGGAGTGTGTGAGCAGGGGAAATACAAAGCCAAAGGCACCCATCAGAGATGGCTTGGCTCTTTGGCCCTTTGATTTGCGTTGCGATTCGTAGTAATGGGACTCACTAGCTGTTTCGTATTAATGGGACTCACTAGCTGTGTGCAAGGGATTGTAGATTCTTTGGATGAGTAGTAGAGAGTGCGCCCTTTACGAAAGGCAGCGCTGGATTTTGAACTCTCGCGTGAGCAACAAGGGGCAATAGAACACAAGAAACAAGAAAGGACGAGAGAAGAAAGAGCTTGTTGTGTAGATTTGTGCATCTTCTGCAGTCATTTTCAAGTTGTTGATCGAAGACTCAAATGTGATTGGATCGACATCAAACTTGATGAGATCATTCTACACTTCACTACAAGATTAACAAATCTCCCCGACAGTTAATGCATGTGGCTGACAGTTCTTTGTGGATTTGGCTAAGCATGCACAATAACTGTGGGTAATGTGTTTGTAGGCAATTAAGTTATTGGTAAAGTGCACAAACTGTAGGGAAAGATATTAACTTGTACTAGAAAACTGTCAGCCATTACGAGGAGAAAGAATAGAAAGACAAAAACTGTAGGCCACTCTCCAAAAACTGTCGGGAAAAAAACCATTTTCTTGTAGTGCTTAGAGTACTTGTTCCGATCAGTGGCTTTGAGGATTGAATTCGTGGAGGACCAGATTTGAGGGGGAGATTGTCAACTCTGTTAGCAGCAAATTCAACAGTTGGCAGTTTGGATAGATGAACAATTTGGGCAGCGAAACGTTGTCGGGATGAGCTGAAATTTGATCAGTTGTTAGAGCACTTGTGGCTACTTGCATACCAAAATTCATGCAGCCTAGATCTGTGGTTTGCTTGGTGCGAGTTGAACTCCTAAGTGGATTAAATGCATTCTTCTTTGTTATGGCTGAGAGTGCTAACTCTTGTTGTATCTTGGTGTCGTTGCTTTTGTTGTTGCATCAAGGTTGTTGCTACCTTGTTTGTGTTATGTTGCTGTTGTGGTGTCTTCAGAGGTTTTAGAGAAGACTCTTTTTATCATTATCGTTTATAGCCGAGCAGATTGAAAGTGGGTTGTTCGCCTCATGGTTTTCACTCCTCTCGTTTGAAGAAAGTTTCCATATTATTGTGTCACTTCTGTATGGTGTGACTGTTTTTTTTTTTAAGAATCCTATATGGTGTGATTGTTTCCACTACAGGTTTGCTGATGACAGTTTTTCTCGTTGTTCAGCACAAAATAAAGAATTATCGGTGCTAAGTAATGCCGGTTTTTTGATCATATGCAAGGCCAGCACCGCGCGCACAGGGCACGTCGGGGTCAAGCGGGCGGCAAGAGCGGGACCCGTGCGTGGCACACGCGTCGCTTTGGTGCGGCTAGCTGAAACCGATCCATCAGCACAACGCGTTTCGGTGGCTGTCGTGCCAACCCTCTCTGCTTCCCTTTCGTTGCGTTGCGTTTCGATTTGATTTTGTTCTCCTGTCACGCTTAGAGTGCAAGGTTTTTTATTGATAGGCACTGATCTGGAAACTTTTGGCGCTAATGACTAATTGCACGATGCTGACAGGCGACAACACTCGATGATAGGCGCCTTACGTGTGAAAGGTTTGGTGCACGGTCGTGATCCGTATCATCATCGTACGTGTATCATGGTACACGGTGCCTAGTACTTATTAATTCAGGACTATAGTGTAGTGATGGATGAAACGATAGTACCTAGACGACGGCAAGTCGCGTATACACGGCGAAGTAGAGTCAGTGCACGACTGGATCTGAGTCTTCCTAAACAAGGACGCGAACCCCTCTTAATTGACTGCAGCAGTGATCGTGGCCCTAACCACTAACCAGGGAAGCACAGTGAGATTCCTGTTTCCTGTGCGAAATTTGAGAAAGAGAGCATAGTACTGTTGCTGCAAAACATGATGACAAAGTAAGCCGTGGTCCTTACCTGTAAGCCAATGCTGTGTTTTGAGGCAGCTAGCGCGCAGCTGCAAAAGTTCAATGCCAAACGATCAAACGCAAATCAAATGTTATTTTCCATGACATGATGTAACTCCACACTTTCACTTACCGAAACGTATAGAAGGGGGCATCATCAACATCACATAATGCAGCAACACAGGAAAGCAAGGTATTCAGGCATTTGTCACGAGAGGATCAAAACAAAGGGTGAACTGATAGCAAGGGCACGATCAGATGCTCACCACCCATAAAAAGCACCACGATAAAGCCCATGATCGAAATTGTGCATTTGGGGGTCCAAGCACAAGGATTTTGAATTGGGAACACGAAATGTAGACAGCGCGGTATCAGCCACAGTTATTCTGGCGTGTTACCAGGTCAAATCGGCTTAAACAAAGCTCACTAAATACAGGTACTAGTACGAGTTACTGCAAGCAATTATATAATGGTCCACATAGTACAAAACGGAAACATTCAATTAGGCTCTTCCCATCGTGATAACTTTCCAGCTAGGCAGATGATGTGCTCGTTGGAGCAGAAACCTTGAATCTTCCATTAAAGCATAGCATCAGTATCAGGTACATCGAGTTTCAGAATACAACTTACAAGTAAGGTGCATTCGACGAGCTCCACAAATGCAACATTATTATTGCCGCCATCTTTTACAAAAGAAAATTTTCTGAGAACACAAGAAAGGGTATTCAACAGCAGAAATGACGACAAGGCAGGTTCCACTGGAATCCGATACAACAGTTAACACCTGGTAAATTAACCTGCGCCAAACAAGTAAGCTTTGTCACAACATCAACGAGAATGCTAATCAGGCATGAATTCAACACCAACCCTGCTATTAGCTAGCTGAAGGCCAAATCCCCAGTACCTTCAACTATCAAAACTCACTCTGAACTAGATATAGTACCCAATACATTAAAAGAGAGACGCTAAATACATTTACTATTTCAAAAGCACGTATACATTTACAATACCAGACAATTTATAATGCTGAAATGTTCAGAAACTTCAAAGGAAAACAGAACAATTAACCATTGCTGAAATTCTAAGAGGACAGACATGGACAGGATAATAATCATGAAAGCAAATGATATAATGCTTTTGATGTGAAAGGCAAGGAGAATATCAGAGATTCAGGAAAATCTAGATGTAGATATCAAACTCGCCAAACAACAAGTGAATGATAGTTATGAACAAATAATCTTTTATCTCAGTTCAAATGGCAAAAAGTTTCCATGCAAATATGATATATTCTATTAAAATTGCCGAACTTTGTTTTGGAAATCCATTGATCAGCCCAATGCACCTACGACTCCTCAATGCCGCCCGCCCACTGCACCAGCATCAGTAGCAGCCTCAGGACAAAATTACAACAGCCAGCTCCACTTCAGAGCTCATCGTCAAGACAACCTTAAGGACTACATCCTAACTGATTTTCGCACGATATAAGCTGTTTGCTACTGATCCCTCATCACAACTGCTTTAGCCACCCACCCTGTCATGGTGAGCATCGTGTACCAGCGCCAGCGCAAGAGAGATCAGCGACATGCGCGGAACGCAGTAGCGATAAGCACGGCACCATGAATTCAGCGATTTGATTCAGTTTGTTAGGCAATTCTGTTAGCCGGCCCTGTAAGCTATATAAAGGGACCGAGAGCTTAGGTAATAATCATCTTGGAGTTTAGGCTTAGCCATCTGTAAACAACCTGCCTTGGCAGCGCTATGTCGTTCATCATGGCTCCTCCGCGCTGGTGAGGTCCAGGTCCAAGACCTGTTATCTATTTCAAGTACAATCTTCGCCGTTTGGTTCCTTCGAATTGTTCTAGTTCCCCAGCTCATGACAATCTGGTATGAGGTTTCCCAGGTTCACCCACCATGAGCTTGCTGCCGTCACCCGCGACAGGGGAATGCATGTCTCCATTATCACCAATTGTCATAGCCACGGAGTTCAGAGGAGTCCAAAAAGAATACTTTTTCAAAGGAAGATCAAAAAAATTATGAGGTCCATCTTTGGTTCTCGAATCAAAACTTAAATTTGAGTCTGGGAAAGTTTGAGCTTGCTAGTTGGAAGGTAAGCTTTATCAGATTAAACCTGGAAGGCTGGCAGTGAATGTAGTCAATGCAAAAAGAAAAACTTTCTCCAGGTTTGGAGTGTGCAATTTCAGTGGTCAAAATGGAAAGCCTAGTTAGTATCCACTAGCTGGAAATTTTCTTTTACATTCATCGTCTAGTAACATGAAAGTGACCTCAGAAGTAAAACTATGGCAACAATATCTTTATGCATACTGCACGCCTTTGTTAAAGCTCGTGAACCCAAAACAATCACACAAAAAAAAAACACAAATTATGGGTAACTGCGAGGGATAGCCTAGATAGATATCAGGTTGAAACCCAACACAAGCAGGGAAAAGAAAAATGGAATCAGCTCGCCTCTCTAAACCAAATGAAACGAAATACACCATCCCTGCTTCTACTTGACAGCTCAAGATTGCACTAATATCAACACACAAAAGGCTACTAATTATGAACCAATACTAATCATAAATGAGAAAACATATATATCTTCAAGAGTTTGACAGATAATAATATTACCACCTGATAGTTAACACCGACTAGATAGCCCACAAAGAGACTGGAAAGCTCACAAGTCACAAGTATGTTCCCATAGGCAGCCAAAAAAATTCATGAAATTTACTTAATCAATGTTGAAAGTTCATGTTAAGTAGCGCTAGCATCAGCAATGCACAAGTCACAAGCCATGGCCCTTCTCAATCCCGGTCCAGAGACCCAAATATAAGGCATTATAACAGAGTTTGTACAGGTCGACATGGTAAACTTAACGAATTCACAAAATTAAGTAATTAACTACTTAAGCTAAAAGAGTAATCCTACAGATTACAAGCATGAACAAAACTGAACGGAGACAATCTGACCACGCATTACATTAGAAGCAAAGACAGATTCTTATCCTGTCAACTAGACATGACCAGTTTATATCAATTAAACATTTAAAGGAACCTAATAACAACAGGTGTGGCAACTATTAGCAGACTTGAGCTCAACTACAGTTTTCAGGTCATGTGCAAACCATCATCACGTTGAGTTGTAGGCTGTAGCAACCTACATCCGTATTTCTCGATTCTAATCACTATTGATCTGTGTTCAGTGGTTAATGTAAAGTGATTTCCATCTAAACAATTTTAATAGTAAAAAGAACACATGGACTCAAAAGATGATTAAAACCTTATGGCAATGAACTAATCGCATTCCTAGCATAACAGTACCACCCGCAGAGATGAAACCCTAGCTGAAACCTCAGATCTATCAGCAGCACGATCCATCATCCCTCACCTGGCTCATTTCTGGTATCCGCCGCCGATGGCGTTGTCGTCCTCCTCGACGGTGGTGTTGACGTACGGCTGGGGGAAGTCCTTGACGGGGTCGAACTGCTTGGCCGCCATGTAGCGCTCGAGGTCGGGCTTGCGGAGGAGCGTGCGCCGGACCGGCGGGCGGTCCCGGCGGCGGTCGCGGGTGTAGTACTTGATGTCGTACACGGTCTCCGGGTCGGAGGAGGGGACGATGGCAATGTCGCGGTCGTCCCGCAAGGTGGCCGGGCACTTGACGCGGTACTCGGTCGCCCCCGGGAGCGCGCTGCGGTACTCAGGCGAGGCGCAGGGTCCCGTGATCTCCCACGGCTTCTTGAGGAACCTGCGGAGCCCCTGGAACAGCGACTTGCCGGCGCCGGCGGCGGAGGCGGCCATGGGGATCGCGGTGGTGCGATCGACGGAGCGGGAGGGAAGAGGGTAGATCGGCAGGTACGGGAAGGGAACGGCTGATGCAGCGAGAAGACGCTGGAAATGGCGATGGGCCTGGCGAACGTGGCCCACGGCAACGGCAACATGAAAATGGGCTTGGGAAACGTGGGCCACAGACCACGGCAAGCCACCACCCGGGCCGTAGTATGGGCTCAGCTAGTGGAGGCTAGGAACGGATCCCGAACAGCACGCCCGGAATATTCCGTCAACGACGTCGGAGACGTGTAACCGCACGGGTCTAACCACTGTCGCAGACGAGTGGGTCCGTCAGAGCGGCGTGATGCGATGCAGCCACCTGGCAGTGAACGGTAGGGGGTTGACTATCTGTAGGTCGACGTAATGTGATCGCATGGGTTGGAGCAGAGTCATTGATTGGTTCGGATAATGTGTTCCGTTGCGTCGTGGGAACAACAACAATATATGATGGAAAAGTGAAGGCGTGCCCGAAACGAAAAAGCGGACGGAGCGAGCAGAGCACCCGCGCCGTCTCCTCTTCTGCTCCGTGGAACCTGTAGCTCGCTCGCTCGCTTGCTCACATTGGTGCAGCGGGGAGCGACTGAGTGAAGGGGGAGGGGAGCAAGAACCGAGAAGAGGGAGAGGGAGATAGCACGACAGCAGCATGCGGCCTTCGCTATGTAAGTGCCTGCACTCTCCCCAATTCTTCTGCGTCTCCGGTTTCTGAATTCTCCCCGCAGCGCCCACCAATCTGGTAGACCTGGTGCTTCGATACAACCTGCAATGAATGGTCCGTTTCCTCGTTTGTCGCTTTACCTTTTAGAGATTTTATTTTAGATCGGGGTGCATTGGCGCCGAGTGAACTGGGGAATTGCCAGTTCTGGGATGATCCGGCACGGGCTAGTAGTTTTGCAGGGCGCAGCTTTGATTGGGCATGGCGAATAAGCTTGCCTGGAATTGCTATCTGTGGCGATCAGTTGTCATATTTGACTCACCTGTCCTTGTTAGCTTTCTGTTTGTGGTATGCTCTTTTGGGGGTTGATATCGCTGCGTAATAAATGGGTACAACGTGGATTTGGTACTTCTTAATGCTGCCACATAGGGGGAAATTGATTGTTTGATTGAGCTAATTAGACCAAGTTATTAATTCTGCATTGGCAAGAAGATATATATACTACAGAGAGTAATCATTCTCATGTGTTATGACTTTTTCTCATTCGATATGCCCACTCTGTATAAATACGGAAAGAGCATACCAAATACAGAAGAGCATGTTCAGTTTTCAACCGACTTTCTAAGGAAGCATGAAGAACTCGTTACTTGTGACTTCTGATTGCAGTAGAC
Organism: Eragrostis curvula; assembly: GCA_007726485.1. NCBI lineage: Eukaryota > Viridiplantae > Streptophyta > Magnoliopsida > Poales > Poaceae > Eragrostis > Eragrostis curvula. Next base: position 12,633,258 of record RWGY01000009.1, on the reverse strand, counting down.
AGGGCAGAAAAGGAATTGTTTCCTTCTGAACAGCTGTGAATGTTTCATCGGATAAGGTTCCTAAGATAGCACATGCATATTCTTACATACATGTGCAGGAGTAGTAGAAAACAAAGGTGTCAGCAGCTACATTTGTTCTTTCTTATGTCTCATATACAAGTGCAGGAGTAGAAAACAAAGGCATAAGCAGCTACATCTGCACCCCAAACCCTATAAATCCGACAGCATGTTCAGTTTTCAATCTAGATACTAAGGAAGCATGAATATCTCGTGACTTGTGATCGCTGTAGACAGGGCAGAAAGGAATCGGTTCCTTCTCTGAACAGCTAGGAATGTTTCATGTGCTAAGGTTCTTAAAACAGCATGTGCATATTGTTACATACACATGATGAGTGGTAGAAAACAAAGGCATCAGCAGCTACATTCGTTCTTTCTTCTGTCTCATATACGAGTGCAGGAGTAGAAAACAAAGGGATCAGCAGCTGCATTTGTTCTTTCTTCTGTCTCCTATAGCATCTGACTTTCATCTATTTATGCAACTCCAACCTTAACATGTTCAATTTTGAAGCCTATGTGTTAGTGCAGGTGCAATAAGATTTTTTTTTTTTTTTTGAGATCGGTGCAATAAGAATTTCTAATCACAGCGTTAATGTGGATTTTGTACAGATTATAGAAATATAACTGTTCCTCTCAAAATAATTGTACTGAAGAATGAGTCGACCTTGTAATATTGTGTTGCATATAATTTTTGCTGGGCAAAAAATATCGCTTATAAACTTCAATGTAAATTGTGATTTCACTTCATTGAATTTTTATGTACACCGCTTTCTATCTAATTTATCTATTCTGTTGCCTCTGACAGGTTATATTCCTCTTTTTCTTCTGGTACAATTACATTTGGTATTTGCTAGACCACTCTTTCCACTACCAAGTAAGACGGGGAATGAAGAGAAGAAGCCCCTACAGACATATCGACCATATAACATTGCTCATCGTGGCTCAAATGGGGAAATTCCTGAGGAAACAGCTGCTGCTTACCTGGTACACCTCTGAAATTTGCAAGCAGTTTCTTTTGATAACATAATTTAATATTCCTATTTTGGTCAGTGGAATAAGACGGCCTCTCTTAAGAAGATAAACTTAAAAAAGACTCAACACTATTGACCGTAGCTAATCATATTGAGTTCGTATGTGATAAGTTTATATTGATTGACATTTTACTTTGGAAATTTAGATCATATACTGAAAAGAAACTTGTTGCAGAGGGCTATTGACGAAGGTGCAGATTTTATAGAGACTGACATACTTGCTAGCAAAGATGGGGCCTTGATCTGCTTTCATGATGTAACACTTGATGATACAACTGATGTTGCAATGCATAAGGAGTTTGCTGATCGAAGAAGGACCTATGAAGTGGAATGGTTTAATGTCACTGGGTGGTTTGTAGGTTTGCACATTCGAATTAACCCTGATTCCCTCACTTGGTTTGTCATCCTTGTAATTTACCTTTTTTGCAGCATGTGTAAGGAAGCAACGGATTCATGAGGATATAAACATGCATCCCATCAGTTCTTCTCTTGACTCTAACCTAGGAACTTATTGTACATATATAGTTGACACTAGCGGCCAAAAATGGTTGGCAATTGCATGTTGTTAAGATGGGGAACTGAATCAGAATGATAAACTTACAGTTTTTTTTTTTTACAATTCAATCTAACATTAAGGTGCTGCTATGCAGTGGACTTCACACTTGAGGAACTTAAAACACTTAAAGTGAAGCAGCGATACTCTTTCAGAGATCAACAGTACAATGGTATGTTTGCCCTTGTGCGCTTTCCCTTTTATCATAATCATTGCACACAATACTGTAATCATTTTCTACTTCGATGCTGTTGTACCTAGCAATTATTTTATATGCATGTGCATTCGCCAAAATGCTACTATTTGCATGCCGCTGACAACCATGTCGTAACTGTTGCGATCACCTGCCAATATTTCTAGTTAGCTTTCAAAGCACTGCAAATTAACATATCTTCATTAGAGAGGTTATGTTTTTAGTAGAAAGCTCGTATGTGTATGACACCCGCATTGTTAGAAACATGCTATTACTACCCTCCGCTTTTCAAATCCATTTATTATTTAGAGGTAGAACCATGCTAGTTTCTTTGATTCTATCTGAACTCCTAAGAACAGATTTATGTGAACTGAAATGAACAATTGTGATTGGGGATGAAGGATTAGTGATCCTATCTTCTTTTTTTTTTCTTTTTTTTTGAGGGTGTGATCCTATCTTCTCTGTCATGCAGGTATGTATTCAATCATCACATTTGAAGAATTCATCTCAATTGCTCTAGATGCAGGCAGAACTGTCGGAATATACCCCGAGATTAAAGACCCAGTTTTTATCAACAAGCATGTAAGATCCTTGTTCTGAACTACTCCCTGGGTCCAGATAGTGTACATCTAGTTTTGTCCTAAGTCAAATTTTTTGAACTTTGACCAATAATATCTAGAAAACCGTAAGGGTTGACAACATAAATATGCTTTTACTAGATTCATCGTGAAATGAACTTTCATAATATATAATTATCTTAGTTTGAAATAATATATATTTTTAGATATTGTTGGTCAAAGTTCAAAAAATTTGACTTAGGACAAAACTAGATGTACACTATATTTCTGGACGGAGGGAATATCACTCTAGCTAAGTCTTTTCTTAAAAGAGAAATGCTTAGATGCTGTAGAATGACCATAATTCATGAGGGCTTCTTAGCTCATGAAAAGCAATAACAATATACGATAAAGATACCATTCTATATTAGGTTTTTCCAATGCAAAGTTATTTCTTTTACGTCACAAATCAAGAAATTATGATTGAGTTTCTGTTATGTTCCAATTCGTTTATTTGGAACATGTGTTGCATGTTTCCTTCCTTTCAGGTTCATTGCTGATGATAGCAATGTAGCTACAGATTCATTTTTCCCTAAAAATAATTAACCATGATTATGACAAGCTTGACAATACCTTTTTTGTCTTAGCAATGTTAGGTCAACTTTTCAATTTCTGATGTATTGTTAGGAGTTTCTCTTACTGACAGGTCAAGTGGGCTGGTGGAAAGAAGTTTGAAGACAAATTTGTGGATACCTTGCTTAAATATGGATATAAAGGTCAATATATGTCAGAGACTTGGCTAAAGCAACCATTGTTTATACAGTCCTTTGCTCCCACTTCCCTTGTACATGTATCAAAATTGATAGACTCTCCCAAAGTATTTCTTATTGATGATATAACAGTGCGAACCCAAGACACAAACCAGGTATGAGTCTTCTGTATCCATTCATTTCAGTGGTATTTTTGTCTAAAAAAATGAGCTTCAGTGCTATGAAAGAAAAATGAATACTATCTCGATATATCAAAAACGAAAAGGATGTTCCTTGCAGGTTACACTTGATTAATTTTTTCTTATGACTTTTCTTTGCAGTCATACTGGGAAATCACTTCAGATGACTACCTAGCATACATTAGCAACTACGTTGTTGGCCTTGGTCCGTGGAAAGACACTGTTGTTCCAGTTGCAAGAAACTATTTGATGTCACCAACTGATCTTGTTGCACGAGCACATGCTCATAATCTCCAGGTACAACTCTTTCTTGTCCTGGCATTCTTTATACTTTACATGGCTTCATGTATAAGTTGCATTAACTTTATATGTTATCTGCCGTGATGATGAGTTGAGGCCACTTTCTACATTTTTTGTCTCTATAAATTATCATGGTCTCTTTGGAGGATAACTGCTTGCCAGAAATATGCGATATGAAACATCATGGCCAGCCAGGCAGCGTTGACAGCCTCAGGCATCCAAACTTGGACGCCTGGGAGCGTTGCCTGAGCCCGGCAATTTTCCCAGGACCCAAATCAAACAAGTAACCACGACCAATTTTGCAACTAAAGGCATTGGAACCAAAAACATAACCTAGCTGCCAGATCCTGCATCCAGAAGACCAGAACGTAGCTGTGATCTTCTATACATAGTATATAAGAACAAAAAAAACCTGTAATTGACACTAGTTAAATTGAACTTTTGCACGGCCTTTTCGCATCTCTATGGCCTATTATATATTTTTCAAGCATATAAAACTGCTTTTCTATGTTATGCAGGTGCATCCTTACACATACAGGAATGAGAACCACTTCCTGCACTTCAACTTTCATCAGGATCCCTATGCTGAATACGATTTCTGGTTAAACACAGTGGGGGTTGATGGATTATTTACAGACTTCACTGGAACCCTACACCGGTATCAGGAACTCACATCTCCACACCCAAAGGATGAAACTGCAAACAACCTCCTAGTAAAAATTGCTGAAATGATCACAGCATATGAAGGCCAATGAGCATCCTAATGTTGCTAAGAATTGTTTGTGCGTCTATCGTTCTGTTAGACTACACGTGCCGCCCATCCAGTGTCTTCTCTGACATTGGGAGGCCAAAAAAAAAAGAAGTTGTTTTCTGGTAGGTAGTAGGTAAACACGACAAGAACCATACCTCCCATTAAACCCCTGATTTGCGGGGAGAATTTCTGTTATTGGAATAATGATTTCGGCAAGGGATTGTAATTGTTACGTTCTTGAATTTGATAGTGAATGTAGGAGTAATACGGTTCATTGCTCGTCCCACGGTGTGCCGTGGTTTGGACAACTTGCCAGCTTGATCATATTATCATATGGAGTATACTGTACTCGCAAAACAAATATTATCATATATACTGTACACTATGCCAGTAGTGTACAGTATATATATGATAATATTTGTTTTGCCTGCGGCTTTCCCTACAATTTGTCAAATCTGAATGGTCAAGCTGCCAGATTGTATAGTACGGTGCTAAAATGCAATTGGAATTTAGCGGTTCAGTGGTTGCGTGTCACTGTCTATCCTCACTGTCACTGGGAAGGAACCATTGATGTTTTCGTCACCAATCTCAAGATACAGGAGGTGGAGCCATTGAAAAGATAAAGAGGATTTCAGACCACACACCCTGAGCAGAGGAAGGATGGAAGCGGCGGCGGCTGTAGCCCGGTCGCCGGAGTGCGCGTCCACCGGCGGATTACTCACCGGTAACGTCGGCTTACCTATCATTTCCTTGTTCTGCTGTTCCTGTAGTCCAGTAGCACTGCACACCGTAGCTTTCCTAGTTGAGAGAGCACTGCAAGTCTGCAACTGTCATACCCGGTCCAACGTATCATACTATTGAGTACTAGTTTATTGTCAAATTGCCTACTCACGATTGCAGTCCATTATTTGGTGGCTGATTTTGCAGAACGAACAATCATGGGTATCTTGAACAAGTCATATCGTCGACTTGAATAAAACTACCCATGCTTGCAAAGTGAACTGCAGTGGGTGAGGATTCGAGGGATATTTTAATTTTATTGCATAGAGTTTCATTGGGCAATATCTTTAGAATTTTACTGATTGAGTTCACAAACCTTTTGACTGGACTTGCAACTTGGCTAGAGAAATTAGTCTCGTTCTCTGGTAGTTAAAACTTATATTATGACTACATGTCTTGGAATTTGGGACACAAACAAGCACAAACCTTTTGAAAAACAATCCTCCGATCGTTAGGATCTCATCATCTGCATTATGGAAATATCTCGGAAAAAGGCCTTACTTTGTAGTACAAGAAATCCACACCTGGCGCTATAAATTAGTCTAACCTTTGAATTGGGCAACCTTTTGAAAAAGAGCAGATAATAAGCTTTCTGAATTGAATGGTGGGAAAGTCCTGCGTTTGAAATGCTTTCCATCATTAGTCAAACAGGGGCACCACTTCTAATTGTTGTACATTTCTCTGGATTTTCTCGTGCACCTACCATACCATCGCCAATTCTCAGTGCTCACCTGCACTTGTCTCCTCCAACGCAACCAGGAAGAAGATCGCTGCTGCAGCCGCGATCGCGGAAGGCAACGTTCTCAGCAGCAGCCGCGAGGAGCTTTTCCACCGCCTCGTTGAAGCGACCACCGATAACTCGAGACCACGCAACACAGGTCCAAGTCCTGCCATGGACCAACAACTTATCGTTCAAGCTAAAATTATGAAAGCGAAGATATTTTATTTCAAGTTATTAACAGCTGTGTGATCTCATCGTCCTTTTCTCTTTTGATGAGGGGGTAGGTTTGTGCGGCGCGTCGGAGAAGGGCGGACATCCAGTCGGACACGTACGTGCTGATGGAGCCCGGCATGGACGAGGAGTTCGTGTCCAGGGAGGAGCTGGAGGCCAGGCTGAAGCGGTGGCTGGAGAACTGGCCGGGGGAGGACGGGTTGCCGCCGGACCTCGCCAGGTTCGACACGGTGGACGAAGCCGTCTCGTACCTCGTCAGGTCCGTGTGCGAGCTCGAGGTCGATGGCGATGTCGGCTCCCTGCAGTGGTACCAGGTCGAGCTGGAATAGTGGAGTCGTGTCAACTTGGATTATATTGATCTAGCTATATACCTGTTGATGACTTGATGTGCGACTGTGGCACAAAAAGGATTTCCCTTTTTTTCTTTGCTCAATGGAGGAGATACCCCAACAATTAAAGAAACTGATTGTGAGTTATGAAAATCAATTGCTACAGACTAGTAACAACACGCAAAAAAAAAAAAAAAAAAAAAAAAGAGAAGCAGCAAGTCACGTCACTACAGTCAGCCGCGCAAGCCGCAGCCGGCACCCCGCGACCGCGAGCCAGTGCGAAAGCTGGCCCTCACCCCTCCGTTTTCAGCAGAACGGTTGGAGTTCGAGCTGCCTGTCCGAACGGGCTGTCGTCCTTGACTCCTTCGACGAGAGACCCCGGCACCACGCGATTCACTACTCTGCGGTTACCACAAGTTCAGCTTCTTGCGGTCGTTGCTATTTTAGGAAACCGGACATGCTGTCGGAGAAAAACGCGTGTGCGGAAGGAGTTGGTTTGGGAGTAGGGTCCGCGCTGACATCATCAATGTTTCAAACTAAAAAAATCCGTAGACGCCAAACCGTGCATCCAAATGAAAAACCGATTTCACCACTGTATTCCTCGCGACGAGATCTTCAAAACTAGACCCCACTTGCTTATGTTTCGACAAAAAAAAATTCGACATTAAAAAGTTGCTGCAACTTTTCTGTTTAGTTGGCCAACTTTTTCATTTGTTCCTTCAACTTTTCGGTTTGTTCGTCCAACTTTTTCATTTGTTCCTTCAACTTTTCCATTTGGTCGTCCAACTTTTTTATTTGTTTGTCCAACTTTTTTATTTGGTTCCAACTTTTTTGGTTTGTTGCTCTAACATTTTCGTTTGTTGGCCAACTTTTCCCTTTGTTGCTATAATTTTTTCATTTATCATTTTTTCTCTTTTTTCTAAAATTTTCAAAATATATTCAAGAGGGGTCTAGTTTCGAAGGTTTCGTCGCAACGAACGCAACGGTGCAATCGGTTCGCAATTCGGAAATTTGGTTAGGAAGCTATGCTTTTTTTAAAACAATAAAACTTGTTTGGTACTCGCTAGGCCCACGGCTGCCAGGCGCGGCAGCGCTTCGCGCTGGAAGAAACGGTTAGGTAGTTGGAAACTCTAAGAGAGATCGGATTAACCTTAAGAATTGTTACTTGCGGTCAACCGCTGAGGAGGAGCCCCCACCAATAAATATATCTTGATACGATCATGAGACTTAACAAATCGAGATTCTTCTATTCTATATATCTAGAATATAGAAAGGTATAATACAATAAAGAAATAAAAATCAAAATAAATATAGTATTATCATACGATAATGGAATCAAATACGCAGTATTTACAGAAAAGAGTCTTCGTTTATTGGGAAAGAATCAATATACTTTTAATGTCGAATCGGGATTCACTAAGACAGAAATAAAGCATTGGGTCGAGCTCTTCTTTGGTGTTAAGGTAGTAGCTGTGAATAGCCATCGACTACCCGGAAAGGGTAGAAGAATGGGACCTATTCTGGGACATACAATGCATTACAGACGTATGATCATTACCCTTCAACTGGATATTCTATTCCACTTCTACTTCCACGGCACCACGGCACCCCATTCAAATCCCGTCCGCTGACCGTCCCCATCTGGCCCGCCGGCGGTTTCCGCCTCCAGTCGCCGTCGCTCCTCTCGGGCTGACTTGACTTTCCACACCCCTCCACTGACAGCCCCAATATCCCGGTACCATTTCCCTTTTGCTCTTTTGCAACCCTTCTCTCTCTCTCTCTCTCTCTCTCTGCGCTCTCAGCGCCGTCCTCTCTTCCTCGCGCCCGCGCTCGCTCTCAGTCGAGTTCTCAACCTGGGACTGCGGATGTAGAGGGAACGCCAGCGGAGTCGACGGAGGGAGCAGCAGTTCTCCGGTTGCGGCGGTGAGTCTCTGTTTCTTGCTTCGTAAGGGGTACCTGCAGGGGTCCACGTTATGTGCTTCTTTTGTGTTGGTTATTTTTTTTTCTGCTCAAGTGTGATCATGCTACTACACAAGATATTTCTTGTAAAATTATTCATTTATTTTTCCTAGCTTGCTATTCCACTATATTTTTCTTGTGAAATTATTTTATCATGCTTGGATGAACAACTTCATATCCAGTCCCGGAGAAGGCGCTGTTTTCCCCTAGAGATGCTCTAATAGTGCTAGAACTTTCGCGCAGTGGATGAAGTGGCAGGCGGGGAAAGAACCGAAGTAAGATCATGTTCTTAGCCACGTATACGAAAATATCAGAGCAACCATCCATGTTCTGTTCATGGCTTCCTTCAGTTGAACCAAAAAAATTGAGCCACCTGATCCTGTTTCTGGCTTTCGGAATCTCATATGATCAAAATTATCCATTGTTTTTCTTAAAAAAAAAGGAAATGGAAAGGAATTGACCGGGCAAATAAAGGACACACGCTTTAGTCCCTGTCAGTTGTTGTTACCTTTATTCACTGTTTCTCTCTCTACGCTACCTTTCCTCATGTTTATGTGGTATGCTTTGCACGGTGATTTGGAAGATATGCTGCTTGACAATTCATGTTTGTTTGGTCTTCGTGAAACAGTTGTTTCCATCCGTTTGGCATGATATGATTCTTCTCATTTTTGTTATCTTACGCTTTAGCTTTCTTGAGTTCAAATATCGATTCTGCAAATTCCGAGCTTGACTTGATTTTTGTGATAAATATATGAAACAGGGAAGGAAAACGGCCTTGTCTGATTGAGTTGAGGGTGAATATATAGTCCATAACATGATGGCCGCAGAGTTAGCTAAACAGTTTTCAAACATCACAATGGGAGAAACAAGTGAAATATGTGATATTAAACATGAGCTTAAGGCATTGAGAAAGAAGATTCTCAGTTTGGATTTTGATAACTCCATACATGTCCATGATCCACAGGACTCATTTGAGTACTTGGAAGTGTTGTGCAAAATCAGACAATTGTCTGAAAGGTTAAGGAGCTTAGACCGTGGTAGAGAAGCCAAACAACTGGATGAACTCACTGTATATGCAGATGGCCTTTCTGAAATGGCAATGGCAAGGCTCGAGGACGAATTTGTTTATCTTCTTAGCCATTACAAACAACCTTTAGATCAGTGAACATCTCTCTTTTCGCTCTACAGAGGATGGCAGCACGGAAGACTTTTCGAGCAGTTCATTCAGTGAGGAACATACTGATGGGAAGACAACACAAAGTGATACCAGCGGAGAATCAGAATATTTTGTAGCCGATCAGATTCAACCTGGTGCACTCTCAGCTGTTAAGTCAATCGCTAAATTTATGTTCCTTAATGGCTATGATAAGGAGTGCTTCCAGTCTTATATAAACACACAGCAGAATGCAATAAATGAGTACTTTGCATCTCTTCGCCTGGACAAGCTCAGCATAGAAGAACTTCTGAACACTAATTGGAATAAGCTGAGCTCCTTAGTAAAGAGATGGAACCGAGCAATGAGGGTTTTTATTCGAGTGTATCTTGCAAGTGAGAAGCGCCTAAGCAATCATGTCTTTGGTGAACTTTCAGATTCAATTGCAGTTATGTGCTTCCGTGAGATTTCATTTAATCCTCTTATGCAACTTCTGAGCTTCTATCAATCTGTGGCAATTGGTCCTCCGAAAACAGAGAAGCTATTTCGTTTGCTTGACATGTATGAAGTCCTAAATGATCTACTCCCTGAAGCAGAATCCTTGTTTCAAGCAGGTTTTGACAACATGGTTCTAAATGAGTTCCACAAAGTCCTACTCCAAGTGGGAGAATCAGCAAAGAAATCTTTTGCAGAGTTCAAATATGACATTCAATCATATACATCATCCAGTGTCGTGGCTCGTGGAACAGTGCATCCGCTTACAAAGTATGTTATGAACTACATAAGGGCTTTGACGGCGTACAGCACAACTCTTGATTCACTTCTCAAGGACACTGATAGAAAAAATCAGCCTTTTGCTTCTGACATTCAGTTGATGGCAAACTCCTATCCTCATTTCACAGTGACAGCATTGCATCTACAGTCAGTTACTGCAGTTTTGGAGTCAAATCTTGAAGCTGGGTCTAGATTATACAAAGATGATCGATTGCAGAACATCTTTATGATGAACAACATCCACTACATGGTCCAGAAAGTGAAGAACTCAGACCTCAAAAGCTTTCTTGGTGATGACTGGATCCGAGCGCACAATAGGAAGTTTCAGCAGCAAGCGACGAGGTATGAGAGGGCATCGTGGAATAATGTCCTCTCTTACCTGAGTGATGATGGCTTGTGTAATTCTGGCGATGCTGCTTCTCGTAAAACCATTAGGGAGAAGTTCAAGAATTTCAACATGTCCTTTGAAGAAGTCTATCGAGTTCAGACAGGATGGTCTGTCCCAGATGACCAACTTCGCGATGATGTCAGGATTTCAATATCACTGAAAGTTATACAAGCCTATAGGACATTCTTGGGAAGATATTCAAACCACCTTGATAGCACGAAGCACCGAGATCGTTACATAAAGTATAGTGCTGAGGATTTGGAGGTGCTTTTGCTGGATCTTTTTGAAGGTACTTCTAAGTCATTGCACCATTCTTGCAGAGTATGAAGCTTCAAGTTTTGACCTTTTTTTGTTTCTCGGTGAGATGCCTCAGTATTACTTCTTGGCATTGTTGTATTAAAATGGTGCAGTTGAACTATTTAATGTTGATGTCTTATTGTGCCCAACTTGTACCATGTGTTTTCCTTCATGTAACTAAAGTAGAGGATGTTTAGGAGTAGCAATATATTTGTTGCAGAAACTTTTTGTTCCAGTGTATAGTTTCTGAATATTTTGTTACCGATACATTTATCCAGCATTTACTGAGACGAATGTAATCAAGCTCAATCCACACACATATGTACTGTACATGAAAATCTGGTCCCCTCGCAAAAAAAAAAGTACATGAAAATCTGGACATGCTCTCTATACTCTAAAAAAGAAAATAATCGTTAAGTAATTCTAGTCCTGGATGAAGACACAACTTGCAATTCAATCAGAAAAAAAAAAGCAGAGAAATGGAAGAGCACACATACAGCTACCGCCACCTCTATCAAAAAAATTCCCTCACATGAGTTTCGAAGTCCTCGCATTAATTAGACTACCTGATGATGATCACTTATTGTGTCCGGGCGGCCCTCCCGCGCGGTGGTCGTCGGCGTCCTTCTTGAGGTCTGCCGGCGGCAGGAAGTAATCGGTGGTGAGTCCGTGCACGTTGAAGTCCGCCTCCTCCACCGTCCACGTCTCCTCCAGCTTCCGCTTGTGGTTGACGGAGCCCTCGCCGTATCGGAAGAGCGTGACGGCGGTGTGACCTCCGTGCGCGATGTTGATGCCGTCGATGCAGCGGTAGTCGGAGATGACGGACTCCATGCTGGTCTCCCAGAAGATGTTCTCGCTGCGTCGCGCGCCCTTGCCGGACTTCATGCGCAGCAGGTGCGAGTCCTCGAGCTGGATGAGCAGCCCCGTGCGCTGGCTGAAGTAGCCCCACACCGTGTGGTGGATGATGTCGAACGCCGCCGCGCTCCGCGCCCGCAGCGTCGCGGCGCCGGCCTCCAGCTTCAGGATGAAGCACTCCTCGCCGTTGATGATCTTCTCGCCGATGCACACCGCGTCGGAGAAGAGGTTCGCGATCGACCGAGGGTCCAGGCCCTGTGCAGCCAGACGAGGCATCTGAAGAGTGCGTAATAATGCGCGGCCAAATTAAGTAAGACTCGAGAATGCAGCATGTGAATGTCTGCGTACCTGGAGGGAGCGGCGGAGCGGGCGAGGCGGGCCGCGCGAGGCGTGGGACTGCTCGGCCGCGGACTGGCGCCACGCGACCTTGCCGTCGCTGCCGGCGCTCATCTTGTGTCCGGCCATGATGAGCTCGAAGAACCAGACCTCGGGGCTCTTCTGCCACAGCACGAAGCCGCCGACCTCGGCGCGGCCCTGCGCGGCCGTGACGGTCTGGTCGCCCAGGTGGAACTCGGACGCGCACATCCGCACCTTGCCCACGGCGTACATGCTCTGCACCCCCTGCAGCGCCGCCTGCCCGCCCGTCGCCGCGATGTACTGCTGGATGATGTACTTGGCCGTCGACGCTTGCTTTTTTTTAAAAAAGAATCCACCAAACACAGACGTCAAGAATCAATCGATAATCCCTGCGTTCGACCGAAAACAAAGCATTTGCATGTCATGGACACGTACAATGGATGAGTCGCGGATGGAGCGGCTGAAGGCGCGGTCGTGGGGCACGGGGCAGGGGATGAGCGGCGGGCCGACGACGTTGAGGAAGAGCTGGAGCTCCGCGTTGACGGGGCCCGGCCCGTCGACGGTGGCGCGGTCGAAGGCCTGGGTCTTGAGCCAGGCGCGCATGTTGGCGCCCCCGGCGCCGCGGCGCTTGTCGGCGCCGGGGGCGTTGATGAGCATCTCGTCGGGGATGGGCACCTCCAGCACGGTGTCCAGGGAGTCGTCGCGGTCCAGGTTCGGGCACAGCTTCCTCATGACACGATCGCCGCGCCGCGCATCCGATCGCAAGCGCGTGAGGCGGAACGGAACGGAGGAACAGAGCGTAGCTAGCGCGCGCGTGCCTGCCGGAGACAGAGGAGCGAGAGAGAGAAACGAGCCGGGAGAAGGGAAGGCCAAGAACATGTACAAGGGGGGGGGGCATGCATTGGAAGCGAGGAATAAGTGGATCGCGCAAACAACGGTAGTCGGGTTGAGAGGAGCTAGTTGCTCGAGCGAGCCTAGAGTTGCGCGGGAACGCACTGGAGATGAACGCGTGGCGCCTGATGTGCTGCTTGACGCGCTGACAGCCATGGCCGTGCGTTGAATTCAGACTTTTCCTACATATTTCCGACAGCACCAGGATCGATTGGTTCTTCCCCTTGTAGCGGTGCTGCTCAGCTGATTCCAAATCGGTATTCCGACATCTGATTCCACTTTTGGCCCATCAATCGTTAGCTAAAATTAGCAAAGCCTGACCCAAAGATTAGTTAGGAAAGTAGGCCCGCGTTTCGGTAGCCTGTTAACTCTTCACACATCATTTTGCAATGTGCCGAGCTCATGTCAGTTCAATCAAGGAGTGCCAAACATCATCCCAATGCAGCATTCTGAAGTTCAGGTAATGAAATCAAACTCGAATAATGTTCACGGGCGAAAGTACAGTAAAACTGGGACAAACATCAGAGCTGAACAAACGTTCGATCACAGAGAATAAAACTAGGAACGACACACTTCCTGGCGCTGCTCGGCTGCCTTGGGATCAAAACAGTTAGCGCACCAGGAAAGCCAGGACGGAAACGACGGCGACGAGGACGGCGTGGCGGCCAACGAACGCGTCGGCCGTGGCAGCGCTGAAGGTGCTTGGGGCAGGGCCATCCGCGCCGATCGGTGTCGTGAAGCTCCCTCCCGTGCGGGGCGTGGCGGCCGGGTTATTCGTGGAGCCCGAAGACGACGCGCCGCCGGGGGCGGCACCGGGGGTGGTTGTGTTGCTGCTGCTTGTCCCTGCTTCACTGCATAAGCAACAAGCAAATCGAAAGCATGAAGCAAGATTGTTCTAACAAAAGAATGAAGTACTATGAAGCAGGCATATGGTTACCTCGCGCTTGCAGGGTATTTGCAGGTTCCAGAGCCTGTAATTGTCAGGAGAAGTCAGAACCGATCATGGGGACACCGGAACATGGTAAAACGATCATGTAATTTGACGGCGAGGAAGGGGTGATTGCTTACTCGGGTCTGTGTCGGTGAGGCTGGCCGTGCCGCCGAAGTCGCAGGTGGCGCCCTTGGCCCCGCTGTTCTGCTGGTAGTAGCTGTTGGCGGCATAGGAGCAGTGCGCGCGCACGCTGACGGGGCTGTAGCACGGCCCGCTCTGGAGCACGGCGCCGCAGTCCGCGCCGTGCCCGCACGCGTAGTCCAGCGTCTTCTGCAGCGCCGCGTCCGTCGCGTCCGACCGGCACACGCACCACGACGCCTCTGCACACAAGTAAAACACATGCAAAATGTTTTCGTCCGTATACAAGCAAGTTACCGGCTCCATCATCGCGACGGCCATGAAAGCAATGTGTGGGCACCGATCAAGATTGTCCGATTGGGAAGACGCAAACTGATGTCTCTGTAAGCTAAGCTACATGTGCCACAGTCAAAGACAGCAACGAGATGTGGTCTCACCTGATCCTTTGAGTGGCATGGCCACCAAGAACAGCAAGAAGAACAGCCGAGTCGCCATGGCGCGTGAGGCAGTGTTGAGGGGTGTTCTGGGCTCTGCTTCGATTGCTTAGCGTTCCTGCCTTCGTTGTTTGCACTGCTATTAGTGCCTGGTGTGGTGTGACCGCGTTAAGACACCACTCCTCTTTATTTGCATTCACCAACTGCGTGTCGATTATTTTCATTTTCTGCGACCATGCTGCGGGGCTGTCGCCTTTGGGCGTAGCTTCTTTTCGGCTGCTTTGGGCTGGGAGTACGAGTCATCATCCTCCAAAGCGGGCAAAGCTGTGCCCTTGTTATTGCGCTTTGATAGGCTCTGCTTTGAAGTGGCCGGCTGCGGCTGCTAGTGCTAACCAGATTGTCCACGGTAGTGATGGAGCTTTATTTCTCTTTGGAACGGCAATGCTGTACATGTAGACAACAGACACTTTGTTTTCCAGAACAATGTAAAAAAAGAAAGAAAGCTATACATGTAGATATATCTGAACGTCTACCCATGATGCAATTCACGTATTAGTTGCTACTAACCATCAATCATCATGCTGAAAATGTTGACTGTATCCTCGCCCCAGAGCGCATGTGTACTTATACTAAAACTAGTACCTGTTCTTGAAAATGAAAGTTTTAAACAGACACGTACTATAACGCACGCTATTAATTCTCAAGAGAAGGCCTTAATCCATTCTTCCAAATTCGCACAAATGGGATAAACATGTCCACCAAAGCATGGACCAAGAATCTACCAAATGAACAATAGTGGAGAAACATCTGCACCATCCACAACTGGTAATGATTGAATCATGCATTTGTTAGGATAGCAGCAAACCAGATAGCTGAAGCAACAGATGTTAAAACTATCAAGCTCGAGGTACCTAACGTGGAATTTATTATTTCAAGGTTCTCAAGACGAGCACAAGAATGCTCATTTCAGTACACAATCCAAGATTGGTCCCAAGCATCCTAGCACAAAAGCCTCAACATTCAACACAGAAGACGCATCATAACACATCTGAACAAGCAAACACCCAGAAACAGCTCGGCTTATTCCACGGACCACCTGTGCTAGGGCAGCCATTTCAAGCAGATGGCTTCATCAGTGCCGCAACTTTCTGGACAGATGGCCTCGCCATCAGGCCACTCCACCAGGCCTTCACATGCGGATACGCATCGAACACTGATGCATAGGGTGTAGCAAACAAGCACAGGGTGACAGATGCATGGTTAAGGTCGGCAAGACTGATGTAGTCTCCAGCTAGGTACTTGCTCTTGGAGAGACGTGCCTCGTACACCTCCAACACCTTCTTCAGCTTCTCAAGGTTCTCGTCAACAACTTTCTGGTCACAGGTTCCCCCAAGCATCGGTTTGATAAGAACCTCAAACAGAATAGGGCTCAGCGCAGAGGTGTACTGGTGGGCCTCCACCTCAACCCACACATCTACTATGGCTGCCTCCTTGAGGTCACCTTCCTTCAACAGTTCTGGTTTGTTCTTGCGGCATGCATACTTGCAGATTGCACGTGATTCTAACAAAAAGGAGAAATATGAACCAAGTTAGACAATCAACAACATAGGAAAATAATTCAAATGTTTTTTCCACATTGGAATAAATTGATGGCTTCCTGGCAAGCTATAATGAGAAAGACCTTAGTACCACTCAGCTTGATTAGATAACAAATGGACACTATAGGTATCCTGGTTGTTGGAGAGATTACCAATAGTAGTCATGACCTAAATGTGTTTCATTGAACAAAAAACTTTACTGAACTTACTCACTCACCGTATTATACCCCACAAAGTGGCACAGAACAAGTTGACCAAATATTCAAGTGAATCTTGCTTTTAATGTGATCCATCATGACTGTTTATTTTGTCCCAGTTAATGCATTAATAAGGTTCCTTCACTGAAACTTCAGATGACATTTTGGACAAGACATAACCCATGGCATGGACAAGATATGTGTACATTGGGTCCCTTTCAACTTTCCATTCTACACAGAACATGATGAAAATCATTTCCTTATTATACATAATCAAATTATCCTTTTGGCATCAGGAAGACATTTTGCAATTTCCATCAGTTGTGAAATAAGTTTTTGACTTCTCTATTCAAGATCCCTCAACAAACCCCAAAGCTGAGGTACCAGCTTCGAGCATGTTTAAGTAGCAGCACAAACCAACAGGGGTAACTTCTGTTAAGGAAAAAGGGATCTCTAAGAGAATCATACCAAAGATGACCAGGTCACCATCTTGCAAAGCAGGAACCTGACCAAACGGCTGCAGAGAAACATATAAGGATATCACAAGTCAGGATGATGAGCACAACAATCAGATTTTCATTCTACGCCAGCAGGCTAGTCGAATATGTAAGCGAAAAGGTGTCATTCTCATGCATTGCCCTTTTAGAACATCTTAGAGAGGCACAGTATTTACCAGGCAGTATATCAGTTGTGTCATTCCAGCATAGAACTCCACTCAACCCAGTAGTATTAAGGAGGAATTCGAGCAACTAGGGGGACCTATGTGGCATTAATTAAGAAGAAATAGGTACCCAAGTTCGCAACAAAGAGGAACCAAACTATCTGAGATAGGATCAGTTCCTAACCCAGTAGCATTGAGTCTACAAACTTCCAAAATAGATGCCATCAATTTCTCAGCTTATTTTTGTATCTGACCTGAACTTCCCATCAACCATTGGCCTTAACTCTTATCTTGCTTCCACTACTTGACCAGATCAAAACACGAGACACTGTGAACTTGGCCAAGTCAAGAACACTTGGGCCAAGGAGGAACAGACAAATCAGGCCAAGAAGTCAACCAAAGACCACTATCTTATTGGCAGGCCCAAGTCACACAACCCTGTCCAGATCGAGTTACAGAAAGTCAATCCAGTTCATCCAGTTATATTAGCTCTATTTAAACGGATTAAGAAAAATCTAAACACGAGGCATCCAGTGAGCACATAGGGGGAGGTTAGTGGCGTCAGTGGGTGGGTGCAGGAAGAGGCGAAATAGTTTGTGGAACATGAGGGGATGATCTGCAATACTTGCGTGCCCAATAGTTTGTAAACGTAAAACGACCTAGGGAAAACTCACAAGTTTATTTTATCGAGCATGAAATTCGCTGTTTGTAATTCGCAGAACAAATTTCTCGCGTCCCCTACCAAACCCTATCCACGACCCTAAACCCATCCCGGTAGACATAACGACAATAGCGACTGCCGCGCCGGAACGCGAACGGATCGCCGCACGCAACTTTGCATCTCCAGGTAGAACGGAAGGAAGCGATTTGATCGGGAGAAGGGACGTACGTTACGGGCGAGGTGCTCGGGGCTCTTGTGCTCGCCGGTGCCGAAGTTGATGGGCACGATCTCGTAGTCGGCGCCGGCCTCCTCCAGCGCCGCCACGCACCTCGTCACGTTCCACGACAGCGTCGCGCCGTACAGCTTCATCGGAGCCATGGCCTCTCTCTCGGTCTCTCCTCCGAAGCTTCCGGTCTTCTCTCTGCTTTTCCTCCTCGCTCGCCTACGCAAAGTGGCGCACTGAGTTGGGGCCCGTTTAATAGGCGACTTGGAAGCGAGCTGCGGCTGCGGGTTCTTTCTTTTTTTTTCTTCCTTTTTTTAAAGAATCGGGTGCGGCTGTTGAGAGACGTTAGTAGTGGTGGAGTGGGAGGGAGCGGGTAGGTTGGTGCGGCGGCAGCGCGGTGGGTCAATGGCCGCCCCGTACATCTAGATGCTTTTGATTAGTCGTCTAGCACGGGGTTGTTTCCTTGCAGCGGCAGACCGACGCAAGTGATTACGTTCGCCACCGACGCCTGCGTCGTTGATGAGGTTCGCATCTCTCGACTCTCTGCGAGTTTGTTTGTGCCTCCGGTTTTGTTGGTGCGCAGGGTGCTTCCAGAAACTTTATTTTTTGTTAGAGCATTTTCAACAAGGCCTTTCCCTACATAGAATGTAAGGTGTTTGTTTAAAAAAATCAATTTCATCAGAGCTCTTACAGGAGCCGCTAGGCTAGGGAGGCCCCTCTTCCAAAGCCCCCACATCTGAGGGCTCTCTAAGGGGTCGCTACACTGGTAGGGCCCGCCCAACCACGCCGCGCGTCCACCGCCTCCTTACCACGCGATGTTCCCGCCCCGCGCATCACCGAATTAGGCTCTCCGCCGTCGATTCGAGCTTGCCCTCCGTCGATTCGAGCCTCGATTCGTCGATTCGCCCCCGCCAATTCGAGCTTGGGAGCTTCACTCTGTCGATTCGAGCTCGTTGGCCGCCCTCCTCTCTTGCCGCCCAAGGTTTACAATATCGACACAACCGTTCCGACCGAGCCGGACCGGTAAGTCCGGTTACCGGCCGGTAACCGGTCAAACCGATCAAAACCGATGAAAACCGGACAAAATTCATCAAACTTTTAAATTCATTTTAAATTCAAAATCGAAAACCGATAAACCGAGGAAACCGAACCGGACCGGTTAGTCCGGTTACCGCGGTAACCGAGCGGTTACCGACGGTTTTGCAAACCCTGCTGCTGCCGCGCCCGCCATGGCCGCAGGGCAAGCTCGAATCTACGCCATGGCCCGCTCCCGCGCCGCCGTGGCCTCCTCCATGCGAGCTTGCCGCGCTCCTCCGTTGCCTGTTGCCACACCCTCCTACCGAAGCCCGCCGCGCTACCTGCCGGGCCGGGTGGGGACGAATCGCCATGGCACGGCCTCGCCTCGCACGACCTCGCCTCCAGCTCCGCTCCGATCGCCGCGCGTCGGGAGGAGGGTTGCACGCCTTGGGGAGCCGTGTGTCCGGGTCCGCCGCGCTCCTCCATCGCGCCTGGACGTCGACAAGATCCAGCGAAGGTCGCGCGTCGCACCAAGGAGCTCGACCTCGCCCTCCTCTCCCGGTCGCCTCTCGCTGCAGCCCGCGTCGTCGTGCTGTTTGGGCAGAGGAAGAAGAAGGAGAAAGGTTAAGAGACTGACGAGTTGGACCCACACATGTAGGGACTTTGATGTAAGGGGTGTTGCTAGAGTATGAAGAAAAATGTAGAGGCTTAGATGTTGGGGCCGACTCCTATATGGCCATGTAGGTGCTTGGTTTTTTATGCCCTGCTGGAGATGCTCTACACATTTTTTACAACTTTGCACGTTTTGAGCTTAGATGTTGGGGTCATGTAGGTGCTTGGTTTTTCATGCCCTGCTGAAGATGCTCTAAACATCTTTTACAACTTTACACGTTTTGCCTTAAAAGCAAAACGTGGACTAACAGTTTTGCCTTTGTGCGAGTCCATGTTTAACAACTAACCATTCTACAAGCAAAAACTTGTATCCCGCAAAGATCCGACCTTCCAGAACCACGCACGCAACTCTGTCGTCCGCCGCCGCCGCAACTAGCAACCAAGAAGAACCAAAAGGAAGGACGTGCACGAAGCAGAGCACGCGGAGACGGCGGCGGCGCGCGTGCACGACCCGGCGGCGCCCTCGGCGCCGTCGAGCGTAAGGACGCCAGGTCGTCTGAGCGGGCTCCGCGTCAGGTCGCTGGGTCGCAGGCCGTTAGGTCGCGGTACGTCGCTGGATTGCAGGCTACTGGGTCGCAGTTCGTCGGATCACCGGACGCGGGTGCTGCCCTGCGCGGCGCGGCTGTTGCCAGGTCGTCGCCGCCGGGAGGCCATCGCTGGTCCGCCGACGTTGAGTAGAGGGTAGCATCCTCGCAGCCCGCGGTCGCGCCTCTGCCTTCCTGCCCGCCCTTGGGACTGCAAGGCATACATGAGCCGGCAATCCCCTCCGGCGACTTGGCGGCGGGCTGGCGGTTCAGCGGCGACGGGCCCCAGCTATCTTTTGCCTTTTACGCAGGCTTTCCAGTCTACCTTGGTGGGTCCACAGAAATGGACAAGAGTCGGGTCGCAAAGGCAAAAGAATGGCCGGCTACAGGACAATTCCCGGCTGGCTCCCTTTGGCGCTACATGCATGGTACTCCAACCTGTCACGGCATGGGAGGGAAAGATTGGCCTGCTGTGCATGCGGGGCCCGCGTTGCATGCAGACCTGCAGCCTCCTTTTGGCGCGGACAGACACAGCTTCCGCGAAGCTTCGGGCTCCCCCAACTCCCATGTGGATGCGGGACCACCTCTGCCGGCTCCGGCCTCTTCTAGGGTTATTTGTTCTGGGCCGTCTTTCCCAACAGGTCGTCTGCAGGTTTCGGCCCACCCACTCCAATCGTGGATTGTTCGCGTCTAAGGTGTGCATGCATCCTGGTCCGGGCTCCAAGGCCCCACCACACCGCATGCTTCTAGGCCAGCCACTTCAAGCAGACCACCTGTAGGTGCGGGCCAGCCTTCGGCCTCTCCTGGCGTGGGCTGGCAACCTCCTCCCTCTTAGGCTGGTGCGTTCACACGGTCGAGTCGAGATGCCAATTCCTCGACGCAGTTCCATAATTGTTGCCCTCTTCGCTGCCGTCAGGGCGGAATGACGAAATCTCGTGATTGTGGTTGCGGCCGTCTGGACGCAAAACCTCTGGCCGCTTGGCCGTGGTCACTTGGTCATGGTTGCTTGGTCACTTTGTCCTGATCGCCTGGTCGTGGTCGCTTGGTGATGGTTGCTTGATCGCCTGGTCGTGGTCGCTTGGTGATGGTTGCTTGGTCGCCTGGTCATGGTTGCTTGGTCGCCTGGTCGTGGTCGCTTGGTGAGGGTTGCTTGGTCGCCTGGTCATGGTTGCTTGGTCGCTTGGTTGTGGTCGTTGTTGCTATTTGGTCGTGATCGCGATCGCTTAGTCGTGGTCGTCGTCAAACTCGTCTTGGCCCCTCCTCGCGCCTCCCTCTCCCTTCTCTCCTCTCTTGGTTGTGTTGCCTCGAGCGCCTCTCCACCGATCAAATCGTTGTGTTTGGCTTGATTGTTGGCCGGAGCCACGCGAGTGCCACTGGTTCCAGGGGCGATGGAAGTGTCTTCTTTTAGTCAATGAAGGTTGTGGAAGGCTCCACTTTCAAGCATTTTAACTGGTCGCTCGGATCAAGCAAGCCCTGGGAATGTTCTTAATAGCCTTTCAATGATAAAGCGGGCCCTGGAACTGTTGTTCGTTGATTTTAGTGCTAGCGGTGGACTCCCCTTGTTACTGTTCAATGTAACGAGCGGTGGGGGTGATTACAATGACGTGTTGGTGAGCGTGGAGGCATGATGTTTTGTTGGTATCTGTGGCGTCGACGCGGCTTTACAAAGGGGGTGGTGCGGGCAAAGCCCTAGCCGCCGCTGCAGTCCTCCTCTTACCACATCCCGCCCTCGTCGTCACCGGAGCGGGCCGTCGGTTTCCCTTGCAGCCACGTGGATTCGTGTGGTCATGGTCGCCACCGCCTGGATGCGGAACTTGTGGTCGTGGTCGCCGTCGGACGCAGAACTCGGGGTCGTTGTCATTTGGTCATGGTCGCGGAACCGTGGCCATGGTTGTTGTCGCTTGGTCGTGGTCGCTGCCTGGATGCGGAACTTGTGGTCGTTGTCGCTTGGTCGTAATCGCCGCCTCCTGAACGCGAAGCTTGTGGTCGTCGTTGCTTGGCCAAGGTCGATGCCGTTTGGTCGCTGTCCCTTGATCGTGGTCGCCGTTGCCTGGTCG
This sequence comes from Eragrostis curvula, assembly GCA_007726485.1. Lineage (NCBI taxonomy): Eukaryota > Viridiplantae > Streptophyta > Magnoliopsida > Poales > Poaceae > Eragrostis > Eragrostis curvula. Next base: position 12,611,019 of record RWGY01000009.1, on the reverse strand, counting down.
TGGTCGTGGTCGCTGGTATTCGTGGTCGCTATCGCTTGGTCGTGGTCGCCGCCGCCGGGGCAGAATGTTGGAATCTCGTGATTGTGGTCGCTTGGTCGTGGTCGACATCGCGGACCTTCCCTGCCTCGTCTCCCCCTTCTCTCCTTTTTTGGTCGTGTTGCCACGAGCACCTCTCCGATGGCAAAATTGGCGTGTTAACTCGCATCCTTTCTTCAATCACTACCCTCTGGTCGTGATGCATATAGCACCTCTCCGGGCCATATCGGCTGGCTTGGCTCGCCTCCCCTCTCCTTTCTCTCTCCTCTGTTGTTTGTCGATGTCTCTACTAGCAATGGATCCTCCCTAAGCATTGTTGTTCTAAGTAACGAGCGGTGGGGGTGATCAAGGGGTCTCCGTTGAGGATTCTTCCCACCCGAAGCCGTGACTTACAAGGAACGCGGTCTGGGTTTTCACCTGCTAAATATATCTTTTTGTATGTGGTCGCGGTCGTCTGGATGCGGAACCCATGGTCGTCGTCGCTGAGTCGTGGTCGCCGCCGTCTAGATTCGGAACTCGTGGTCGTTGTCTTGGTCGCTGTCGCTTGGTCGTGGTCGCCGCCGCCTGAACGCGGAACTCGTGGTCGTGGTCGCTGTCGTTTGGTTATGGTCGATGTCACCTGGATGTGGAATTCGTGGTCGATGTCGCTTGGTCGTGATCGCAGTCGCATGGATACGGAACTCATGGTCGTCTTCGTTGGGTCGTGGTCGCTGTCGCTTGATCGTGATCACCGCCGCTTGTACGTCGAACTCGTGGTCGCCGTTGCTTTGTCGTGGTCGTTGTCGCCTGGTCGTGGTCGCTATCAGAATCGCCTCGGCCATTCCTTGCTTCCCTTCTCCATTCGCTCCCCTCTTAGTTGGGTTGACCAAAGCACTTCTCTGTTGGCCAAAACGGCGTACTTGGCTCGCCTCCCCTCTCCCTTCTTCCTTCTCTCCCTTGTGTTGTAGTCGATTTTTGTGTTAGCAATGGGCTCTCCTAAGCATTTGTTGTTCTAAGTAACGAGCGGTGGGGGTGATCAAGGGGTCTCCGTTGAGGATTCTTCCCACCCGAAGCCGTGACTTACAAAGAACCTGGTTTGAGTTTCCAACCTTTGTCACTTAACCTTGGGTCGCGTTAAAGAATACCCGAGTTGTTACGCCCCGGCTTCAACATATCTCCCCGTCACTTCATGAACACCTTTTGTGGGTTGGTGGTTGCGGTCGTGAAAAAGGATGCCGAAGACAAGACGCCAAGGTTTTCGACACTTTCGTTTTTTTGTCGCATGGAGGCTTTGGAAGGAAAGAAATAAGTGCATTTTCGAATTTCAAGCCCTTCAACCGGTGGCCTTGGCTCACGAGATCATCGACGAAGCAGCAGTCTGAGGAGCAGCGGACTTCTCCAAGTTGCGGGATTTAGTTTTCCCTCGTCCTCGTTGTGTTTAGTTGGGTGGTTAGGGAGTTTGTTAACGCCTTCATGTACTAGTTAATGTAGGCGGTAGTCGTTGCTTTTTTGCCTTTTGGTTTTAGCTTATCTTTGTAACTATACTTCGTGGTTGGCTTTTACTTAGTCCCTTAGGGGACTTCGCACTGACCACGTTTTAACAATTTCTTCTTCTTCTTAATGAAAAACGTGCCCCGCACGGTCTAAAAAAAAGGTTTGTTTCAGTGCTTTCAACCAGATCCGTTGTGCAAAAGATCGACCTCTTTGCAAATAGAATAATACTTCACATCCCACTAATTTTATCCGATTTTCATCCGACTAGTGTATCTTTTTGTGTTGTGCTTATGAGACCCCTTTTATGTTGTGAGGAGCCATATTAAAGTCTAACTAACATAGTGACTCTCTTGCAAATAATACGCAATCTTGACAGAGCACTGTGCATTCGTTAGCTGGCTTGTTAAAAAAGACCCTTTTTATATATGATGAACGTAAGGACACCATTAATCCACCGTTAAGCGTACCATTATGCCGTCCTAACATCATTAAAAAGATATAGCGGTAGTTGACAGTACTCCCTCCACAGGGAAAATATTGATATTAGTACAAAGAAAATTGGCTTAAAATTCAACAAATTCCTCTATCCTAATGTTAACATTTCTCAAACGGAGTGGTTGGGAACAAGTTAAATTGAACACGAGACTTGTGATGAGTGCGCGCTGTGACCTGCGTTAGTAGAGAGGTTTCATGTGTCAATGGTGATTTCGCTAACCACGGCATCAGTTAATTTATTTTACTCGCTAAAACAGTAACAACTTCGACTATACTAGTACTCCATTGCTTCTGTTACCACGGGCTTATTACTACCAACATGATGAAGCATGATGCTTCTTTCCCTCGCCAAAAATAAATAAATAAAATAAAATGATGCTTCTTCATCATTGTTCCTTTATCTGTTCACACGGTTCACATATTTTACAAAAAAGGAAAGTTGGAACAAAAGGCATCTCCACAAAAGTACTGCAACCCAACACCCATGAAGCTTGAGTATGACACAAGAAAGTGAAAAATGAGGAATTCATTGGTTCTTCAATATCTTGTTCATGTCGGCCCGTGTGTCGTGTCTTAAGCTTATGCCTTTGTTTTGTTGTTATCGATCAAAATGTTTTGTTTGTGAGGGAAACGTCAGTTTTTTCTTGTTGACATGAGATGCATCTACAGTAATGAACAATTGCATAGGTATCTTCATTCTTAAGTATACGATGTTTGCAATAGGTAAAATAATACAAATTGTGTTGTATTTCTTGTTCTAAGAGTCGTATATTTAAAATGAAGGGAATGCTTTTTTTCCCCAACTTTGCATGCCACTATTTTGACTCAATCATTGCACCATTGCCCCTTATGTTTCCATCAAAATAGTTACAATGGTGCATCGTGTTGATCAAAACAAGGGCAATGGTAAAAACTTAAAAAAGAGGTAAAAATTTTCAAGTGAAAAAAATAAGGGCAAATTCACAGTTCAATAAAAAGGGCAATGGTAAAAAAGAGGTAAATTCACAGTTCAAACACAAAATAAGGGCAAAAATAATGCAATTGACCTAAAAAATTATCATCATGGCCCAGTTATTCAAAAGCAACTCCAGTTATTAGGCCTTTATTTCCTGATATAAGCCCTAGCCCAACATGCATATCAAAACGGCCGGATCCTCCCAAGTTCATCATTTTGTTCTTCACGCATGTTTCCTCATGCAAGTCGCCTTAAACTTTGTAAACTCTCGAGTTGATGTGTAAATGAGCCTGTTCGTTTCGCTGCAGCTGCGGCTGCGGCTGCAGAAAAATAACTGTGAACACTGTAGCTGCTGCTGAAAACACTATAGCTGCTGCTGTAGAAATAACTGTGAACACTGTAGCTGCTGCAAAGCAGCGAGACGAACAGAGGCAATATGTTTTTCCACAGTAGAGTTCAACAACATGCGCTCCTGAGAAGTCTAGGGAACCCTTATGTTTCTATTTTATTTCTACTGTCGGATAGCTTATTTCTGGATAACTTCCAGGGCTCGAGGCAGCTAATAACTGAACAAGCAAACAGACATATTTCCCGTGGACCATTTCCGGGAGAGACAAAAAAAAAAAAACATTTCCGCGGACCACCGCTTCAAACAGATGGCTTCATCAGCGTCGCGGCCTTCTGTGCGGACGGCCTCGCCACCAAGCCATCCCACCAGGCCTTCACACGCGGATACGCGTCGAGCACAGACGCGTAGGGCGTGGCGAACAAGCACAATGTGGCAGAGACGTGGTTGAGGTCCGCGAGGCTGATGAAATCTCCGGCCAGGTACTTGCACTTGGTTAGACGCGCCTCGTACACCTCCGGCACCTTCTTCAGCTTCTCAAGGTTCTCGTCGACGACCTTCTGGTCGCAGGTTCCCCCAAGGATCGGACTGATCAGGATCTCGAAGATAATGGGGTGCAGCGCAGCGTTGTACTGGTGTGCCTCCACCTCAAGCCACACGTCCACCATTGCCGACTCCTCGAGGTCGCCGGCCTTCAACATCTCCGGTTTGTACTTGCGGCACACGTGCTTGCAAATTGCGCGGGATTCTAACACAGAAGAAAATATAATCAACATTGTATTCCATTGTTTTCTTCCGCTTGAATAAATTCAATGCACACGGGATCTGTGCTAGTGGAGGCTAGGCATTTCATTGCGAGGACAATCAGCTTACTGAACAATTATAGTCACGATATCAATGTATTAAAATTAACTCGCAAGGAAAAATTGACTTAGGATCATTGTTCGAGGAAAAAAGGTGAAGGATTAGCATCATACCCCAGAGGTACAAGTCACCATCTTGAAAAGCCGGAACCTGACCAAACGGCTGCAGAGAATAAAATCAGATGTCAGGTTCTAATGCTGCAGGTGCTACAACATTCTCCCCAGTCCCCAGTTATTAGAATGGACTTCACACATGCTGTTCACTTTTTTTCCCCCAAAATGGCACACATGCTTGGCAAATTAAGGCACATCACCACATCATAAACAAGTTGAAGCGGACCGCAGCAGCACGGTTGATCAGATCACCAGGCGAATCGGAACGGAAAGATACGTACGTTGCGGGCGAGGTGGCCGGGGCTCTTGTGCTCGCGGGTGTCGAAGTCGATGTGCACGATCTCGTAGTCGGCGCCGGCCTCCTCCAACGCCACCATGCACCTCGTCACGTTCCACGACATGGTGTCGCCGTACAGTTTCACTGGAGCCATCTCCTTCTTCCTCTTTCGCTCGCTCCAACCTCCTCCTCTTCGCCGGCCGTCGCTTCCGTTCCCCGGCCAAGCTCTGTCGTCTGTCTTTCAAAAAAAGCTCTGTCGTCTCACTCGTTTCCCTTGTTGCCTCGCCAAGTGCGTGGCTCCCCTTTAATAAGCTGCGGGTTGGGGCGTGGCAGCTCAAGGGTGGGAGCAACAGGTACCAGGTAGGGGCGGCTGCTTCCGTGTTTTCTGTACGGCTGCCGCAGCGAGTCCAGAGGCGTCGATTCAACTAGCAGACGCAAGTGCTTACGCAGTTAAAGCTTGGGGAATTCTTTAAGCCGTTCGGCAGGCTGCAGCTGCGGCTGCGGCTGCAGAAAAATAATTATGAAACATTGTAACTGCTGCTGAAGAAATAACTGCAAACACTGTAGCTGCTGCTGCCTGCTGCAAAACATCCAAACGAACAGGCGTCTTATCCTTCGCTTTTGGTTGCACTTTTTATTTGCCGTGGTGGAACGGCAATGCTTTCGTTTGGACCTATGGTGGTTGTCCATGTTTGCTTCCCGGCCGGTGCGCATGTGCATGTGTCCGATAAGATTAGGTGCAGAAGGGTGGATTGGTTAGTTTCTCTATCCACTTGTATACACATGCCCAGGTTGACGGGTCCTTCAATTACTTGTTCATGTTGGCTCGTGTCGTAGCTTGATGACGACCGTTTCATTGTCAGGTCGAGGTTTTCTTCTTCTTTTTCTCAAAACTAGCAAGGTGGCCCGCGCTAATAGCGCGGCTAGCCTCTTTCCCACTTCTTTCTTTTTTTTTTAAGATAATTACTGATGGAAAGTTGTTTTAGTTTTTTTCGACATGTCCTTTAGACACTAAATGTAGAGATAATTTTAAATTTCAGTACAAAATACTTTAAGTAATCTATTGTACATTGGGAGCTGTTGAATCCAGTCCGTTGTGTGGTTGGATTCTTAGTCTCTTTATTTAGATATTTTTATATTAAAGTATCGTGTCATTTTGTAACAGCTCTCCTGAAATTTGAAGCAATTGTTTCAAGAGAAAATAGAAAGTTCGTTGCTCTTTTAATAACTTTGTAATTTTTTTCTTGATATATCTAAAATCGTTAAAAAATCTACCAAGAATTCTTTCACTTCACAATCTCAAATAATTCGTTACCAGCCCATCCATATTTGCGATCTCGACTCGGCGCAGGTGCTCATGTTTACGGTTACTTGTTCTTTCAGTGGAAGGCAGCATAAAAATAAAAATATATTTCTACCAATTGTATTGCAAGGACGTACATAAAAATAAATAAAGTGGTAATATTGCTACTGCTTCCAGTTTTCCGGTCTTCTTCCTCACTTCCCCTAATAATCCTAAGAAGTACTTCTAGGTCTTCTCCTAAGCCCTCGATTTGTATAGAGTTGGATGTTGTGCAGTGCATTGCTATGCAGTTCTTATTGCATCTTTCGTAGGAGTCAACTACGTTTACGATATTTTGTTCTGTTCATAACTTTTTTGCAAAGCACTTCTAGTGTTAAAAGCATCATCACAAAAGTTCTCTATGTGATAATATTGACGGAAATGCATGTGTTTGACATACCTAATTATTTGACGGTTGTGGCCAGCCTATCTTTATTGATATATGCTGATTGGACTCCTCATTTTCCATTTGCTCATATATGTTTTTTTTTGTCTTCTTTTTGACTTCTCACAGTTCAACTATATTGTTTTTCGATATTTGAGCTGATTGCCGGTTGTTTTCTTGATCACTTTCATGTGTGTGCATGTTACTGTTGCCCTCGGCATTTACACCTTCTTGTTGTAATAGTATGGGACTTGTTAAACTATTTAAATTATTTTCATATTATTGCAGGAGACCTGAAAGCAAAAGAAACGGATTTGCATGTTCGTTGAGTTCAGGTATATAAAGACATATTTGAACAGTGAAAAGAGAAATTCAATGTGATTTTGTTGCAGTATTCTTCCATGTTACAATACTTACACCTCTACCAAAAAACCATTAATTTTCAGGAAGGATATTATGAAACTCTCTGAGAAATACCACATGATTGTAGCCTGCCATGTGCAAAGAGGCAACACTTGCTTGTTCTGGAAAGATGTTTGGGGTCCCCAGGTCTTACAGTGGAGATTTCCCCAACTCTTCTCATTTGCACTTAAAAATGATATGACTGTCAGCAGCTTTTTCAATGAGCCAATTGAAGAGCTTTTCTGGTTACCACTCTCCATGACTGCATCTGCTCAACTTGATGAATTGCAAGACCTCCTGGCCAATCACGTGATTAATGAAAATGCTTTTGACAAATGGGTATATATCTGGGGAAATGATGAGTTCTCTTCCAAGAAAGCATATCTGCAACTGATAGGAGACTGAAATGCATCACCTTTGTTCAGATGGATGTGGAAATCCAGCTGTCAGAGTAAAATTAAATTCTTCTTTTGGCTCCTCCTCAGAGACAGAGTTAACACAAGGAACTTACTAAGAAGGAAACACATGATGCTCCAGGACTACTCCTGTGTTCTATGTACTGCCAACATAGAAGAAACTCTAATGCATCTCTTCTTTTCTTGCACCTTCAGCACCTAGTGTTGGAACTTACTGAATATTCGATGGAACCTAACTCTCCAGGCAAGTGATATGCTTCAGCAAGCCAGGAATGACTTTGGTCTATTTTCAGGGAGGTTGTTATGGTAGCCTGCTGGACTATTTGGTGCCACCGCAATGGAATCATTTTTGACAATCAAAATGTGTCGCTGGCTGCTTGGAAAATTAGTTTTGTAGCAGAGATGAAGAGGGAAGTGCTTCGAGCTAAGCCCTCAAAGAAGTTGCTGATGGAAAATTGGTTGAGTAATAACTTATAGGTTTTTACAGTAGGGTCTTTCTTTGGGTCTACGACCTGTGTAATATAAAAAACTGTAAATATGTAACCTCTCTTTTGTTTAATAGAAAATCAAAAAATAGGTAGGGGGCTCCCCTGCCGTTCCGTTCAGAAAAAAAAAGATAATGATTGATTGCTTATCATCTGAACGCTGCAGATCCTTATGTAGGTGGTGGTTCTTTCCTTTTTTGATTGTTGTTGGTCATTATGTATTGTTTCTATGCTAACAAACTTCATGCTCTGCAAATTATCAAATGTGTCTGAAAAAAAGAAAAAAAAAGAATCATTCTATTGTTCATAAAGCCTAGGTCTGTATCTGAAGATATTTCAACCTTCAAAGTGTTTAATACAGATAGTGCTTTAGTTGTTCTTTTGTTTGTAACCGTCTGTCCAATTCTCCTAGTAACACAAACTATATGCTAGTAGCTTAAATGTTTGATCTATTCAAAACAAAGATAAACTTAGCTATTCTTTCTTAAGACAATATGCAATAAATTACTGTTAGGAACAATGAATAGTCATGAGTTTATCAATTATTACCTGAAATATTAAAGAAAAATATCAATGCATTTAAATATTATTCTTGCAAGCAGTGAATATGATGTGATGTCTAATAGACATGACGACATTACAGATTTATTTGTCTGAAATACTTAACAAAATGTTTGACTATTGGTGCAGCATGATGTATGGAAGCAGAGCAGGAAAGAAACATACTGGTCCAGCAATTTCGGCACGAAGCAGTCTTCGGATAATGTACCATCTTTTGATTCAAGCTAGAAAGCATTCTTCAGACTGGCAGGTATATGTTTACCGAAAGTAACCTGCCAATCCAACGGCGTCTAGCCTCCTTCAAAACAGAGCACTCGCCTTCGATTCGGTCCCCTTCTACTGCATTCAATAAGCAACAACTCCGTTGATTCTCAGCTGTGTAATTCTTGTTTAGTAGGTACCTTGACGTAACATATGTGCAAACCAAGGAGAGAGCGATATCTGTTGACGTTTTTCTGCTGATTTGGGCCAGGAATTTATGATCGTTAGATGAATTGTTAAGAACACCGCAAAACGAATAAAATGATTTGTTGAGAAACAATTTGTATGTATATCAGGGAGAAAGTTGGCTGTCTTCTGTGCGATTTCTATTCCAGCAATAAGATTGTCCTCAGAATTTCAAACGAATAACAATCTGCCCAAGGTCGTGCGGTGTTGATTTCGGCGAGAATGATGTCATCAGAAATTCAGATGAATCTTGATCTGCAATGGCTTCAGATGAATCTTGATCTGCAATGGCGCTCTGATATTGATTCCCGCGAGAAGGCTGCCTTCAGAATTTCACACAAATCGCAATCTGCATCGGCGGTGCGATGTGGGTTCCAGCAAGAAGGTTGTCTTCACTCTTCAGAGTGCAGAGTACAGATAAATTGCAATCAGAACTGAGCGATGAGGAAACAATCTGCAACCTGCATGTCTTGTAGTATTTGCACTCCCCTGTTTCCAATATGTTTTTGTTGTACGTGAACATGGACGAATTGTATTCAGTTCGCCGTTGCATCCTGCTGGTTATCTGTGTGCACCGCTAATTCTTTCCCGGTCCATGAATGAATTCGAGCAAGACGTATGACCAGCTCAATCCAGTTATTTTGTATCGTCCGAGCTTACAAAGTTATAATCATGCTCAGGTTGATGGCCTCTCGCTACGCATGCAAACCTCAAATCTTGATGTCCAGCTAGCTTCTTCACATACACGTAATTTGCACGGCTGGGCGCGCCGCAATCTGCATGCGAGTAGTCGTGTCTTTCTTGTCTGCTTCTATTTTTCTTACTGCTTGCCGCTGCCCTTGCCCTTGTACCCACGCCCTGCACTCGTACTCTCTGGCGAAGGTTGCACTCAACTATGTGCGACGACTATGCGCTGCGGCGGTGCCTGGTGGACTGCCGATCGAGCATGTTTTGCGTTCTCGACGGCGCCTAGGGCACTTGATTGATCAAGCATGTTGGCCTCGTTGATGGCAGGGGGCTCGGCTGGCAGCTTGGGATTGCGGATTGAGATTGATTGCCGCTAATCTCGTCGACGGATCCTCATCTTTTTCACGTGTAGAATACCCCTGCTTCTTTCCTTTTTCCAGGCGTATTATTGGATTACAGTTGTATTTCTATTACTACGTATGCAAAGTAATAAATTTTATCATTATGAATTGTAATCAACATGGTCTCTATCATTTAATCCAGACCGTTAGATCTTTATAAAATCCAACGTCTCGTAGCTTTTCTTTTTTTTATTAACGTGGTAATTTCGTAAATTTGAGAGCGAATGTGGTGGTTCTTTTTTCCCTTCAAATACTAAGATAATAGATAGATAGATAGATAGATTGATAGATAGAGAAGTTTTCTTCTTCGTCTTGGTCGAAGTTTTCTTGTTTGCATGGGATGCAGGCCTTCCGGTACTGGCCCAGCTATACAATAAGCCTACTTGAATCATGACACAGGCCGTAGCCCAACTCGCGAAACAAAACGTCCGGTTCTTGATGCGCGGGCCGTTTAGCGATGACTTCTCCCCATTCGCTTCCTCTCCAGTCCAGAAACGAGTGGAGAGGCGAGGGGCGAGCGGCCGGGGGAGCTTGGCGGCTACTCGCGGAACCAACTCATGGGGCGGCTGCGCGCGTGCTCCCGTCTCCGCCGCCTCCTCGCGCCGCCGCCGCCGCAACAGGGCCACCCTCTGGCGCGCGGACCCCACGCAGCCGCCGCGGCCTGCTGCTCGCCCTTCTGCAGGCGCTTCGCGTCGGCCTCGTCCTCCGTGGCCGTCGCGCCGCACGACGCCCGCGACTCGTTTATTGGCGGCTCGGCCTACTATGCCTGGATTCGGGCGGCGGCTGAGGCGGCCCCGGCGCCCTCCCCGCCGCAGGAGGAGGAGGACGATGGCCCCCAGCGCTACATCCCCGTCAAGGCCTACTTCCTCTCCACCAGGTAAGCACGCCACGCCGAGCGCGATAGGTGTTTGATGATTTCGCTGTGAGGAAACGACGTGAGCTACCGTTTTACTTTGATGTTGAGATTGCCCAATTGGGCTAGCGGACCGAAGTGATGCGTTTTCGTTTCATGTTTCCTCCTGTTCGTGGCAGCATTGATTTGAAGAGCATGCAGGCGGAGCACGGTAATGACATTGTACCTCCGTCCACCCGTTCTCTCAACTACATTGCGCTCCGCTACTCCGAATTCCCTCCTGAGATTATGGTTAGTGCCAGGTGGTTCAGGAAAAACTAATTGCGCGTATCACCTATTGTCAGCTATTGAACATGCAATTATGGTGTGTATTATCATCTTGAAATATGCTGCAAAAATGATTTCCTTTATATTTGGTTGATATGTGTGTAGGATATTGGAGTAAAGGACAACAGATTTTGCTATCGCTATGTGGTAGTGTTCCAATATGGGTCAGCTGTGCTTTTCAACATTGCTGATCACGAAGCTGAATATTATCTTGATATAATTAGGAAACATGCTTCAGGATGGCTTCCAGAGATGAGAAAAGATGGTATGTTCATGCAATGCACTTCTTTGCCCATTTCAATTTTACTGCGAAACAAAGAACCTACGTTTGCTACATTTTAGTTGTCGCTGTTTTTTCTGTGTTGCCATGATAATATTTGCATGAGTGATAAGAAGTTCAATTGCATTCTATGATATTCAGAGCTGCTGTTTGACAGAGTTCATTGACCTTATAGTAAATCGTTCCATGGCTCATATGTGCCTTGGGTGAGAAACATTTATAGGGCTAGCTAACACTTCAAATCACTCCCCCCCCCCCCCTCCACCAACGCGAGGAGAACTGCGCGTCATTTCATTAAGAAGCAGAATAGAGCACACGGTTCTAAGCTCTTTTCAGGGCAAACCCGAAGTATTTACAAAGCGCTTAGCACTAGGCGCACCACCCTTGAAATTAAAGTCAACAGAACACACACACACACGCGCAAGGCACTAAGAGAGTGACTGGACCAGCAGGCCTTGCAGCTGGGATGCTCCAGCTTAGGCACCACAAAGCACATTTGTTTCCAATCGTTTGCAGCAGGGAGGGGACTCTCGGTTGTGCTCCATTGAAGACGCGATTGTTCCCATGCAACTAGAATTTTACGAGAGAGTTGAAACCTCATCTCCATTCCTTCGGAACCTGATATCTAGCACTACTCCACCAACTTGAGAAGCGACCAACCAAAATCTGTGAAGCAAGAGAATGGACACTTCAAATCACTTAGGCTCAGCTTTTTTATCTTTTGTTAATGAGTTGCTAAAGCTTTTGTTTCACTGGGACCAAAATTTGGATATGGTATACTGCACTGCTTAATTCCTTGCAAAAATTTAGATTTATAATTACCTGCATTATTGGTGACATCTATTTTCTCATGAACAGATTATGCAGTGGTTGAGAAGCCATCCTTGTCAACATGGATGAAAGGAGGTCTTGATTATATAGCTCTTAAAAGTTTAGACACAGACGGGATTCGCATCATTTCAAGTGTTCTTGGCCAAAGTATTGCCCTTGATCATTATATTCGGCAGGTACTGAAATTGAGCAAAGTTAGTGATTTTTTTCCCTTGGCACTGTATCATTAAAGCTTCGTTCTGAAACTTTTTAAGCACCTTTTCTGATAGGTTGATGATATGGTTGAGGAATTCACTGAAATTAATCGTGTCATGGAGAAGACTGGGAACTTTACTATGCAAAGAAAGAAGCTCTTTCAACTTGTGGGCAAGGCTAATTCTAATCTTGCAGATGTTATCATCAGACTTGGTCTTTTTGACAGGTAAGGCTTGTGCACTCAAGTACCATGCTTCCTTTTCAAGATCTTCATCTCCTGTACACCCAGTTAAATATTTTTGTTTATGTTTGTTCTTTTTCTGAGTGATTTAAGAAGTTGATCTCATGTGCATGATTGTGCTATATGTTGGAAGATGTGTATGAGTGTATTAAGATGCTTGGCAGTGCATGATATCCTCTATTGCAGAAAAATGTTTAGATGAGGTTTATACTGATAGTTCTCAAGTGCTTTGAAGAAAGATTCATGAATTTGATTTTCATATTTTACATTGGAATTTACTATGTCACAGACCTCTCTGTTATAAAAGCATCATGCTTGCTATCCTTGGATTATAATGTATTCTTCCTTGCAATTTTGCACTGCCCCCACATTTCTGCCTTCAGTTTTGGTTTTGTAATGTCATCGGGCTTCTTGAAACATACACTTTCTTGTCACTGAAACTACATAATTCTTCTCCAGGTCTGAAATTGCTTGGAAAAATGCAAATTATGCACAAATTCTGGAGTATCTTCGGGAGGAATATGAACTGAATCAGCGTTTTGGAAGCCTTGACTTCAAACTGAAATTTGTGGAGGTAAGGGCCTTATGTTCATTATTCTGTACTGAAATCTTATTTTCCCCTTTAAATTTTCATTTTTGCTTACAATTTATTATTGTAACAGCACAACATTCATTTTCTTCAAGAAGTCCTCCAAAATAGGCGGTCAGATTTGCTGGAGTGGGGTGTCATAATACTACTGACCATTGAGATTGTCATCTCATTATATGAAATCGTCAAGGATTCCAACATGATCTCTTAAGGACTCGCAATCCAATAGCCTATTTCACACTCACAGTTTATCCTCCTGTGATACTAACTCCAGGCTCTAACTCTCCTTGTCTTCATCACCTATTGATCTCTAACCTTATGAAAGCAGGTTGGCCAACACTTTCCTGCATCCTACCATAGTTTACATTTTAGAGTACTCTGGCATTCTGAGGGTTGCCTAATTGAGGCATTGTTTTTATCTTATGGTTTCCTTCAATTTTCTAGAGCCGAATGAATTTCAGGCCTGTCAGATTACATACTTGTAGTGATCACAACCGGCCAGGTTTTTATAATTCTTTCTATGACTGTCAGGTCGGTTTTTTTTTGGTAAAGCTGAGACCAGCAGGCTGCTGGAAATTGACCTGATGTCAAATACATGAAATTTTGTATCATAACCTAATGGCGATTTTTGTAGCACGCCTTTACTTCTCCCTTCTCTATCACAGTTTTTTGTATAAATATTTTGCGCGGGAAAGCTTCCCTTTGCCATAAACGTTGTATTTCAAATATTTCAACGGAGAGTGGCAATGTAAATGTTTCGAATTACCACAGGAAAATAAGCATCTTGTGTTATCACATTCACACAGCCGAATTATATGCTGTATGTATTGGCTTGGTGCACAAACCGGAAGAGTTTTTTCTTCAAAAATTTTGTGCAAGATTTATTACCACTTACGAGATGATATGCTGTCAAACAACAATGTGACGTGTGTTCTAATCTGTTTGACCGTATATCCGGCAAATCCAATGCATAAAAGTTCACCACAACATTTTTCTCTCATTATTTCCTTCCAAATACGGCTACAATGTACCATTAAAAATGGTTAGAATCGTTGAAAACAGCTGTAGATTTGTTATCAGGAAGGTCTACCGTCTACAGGAACTCCAGACCAGTGCGACCGGCCGTTCACACCGGAAACGGCAACGACACCAGAACCGCGGCGCCCAGCGATGCAGCGAGAGCCGCCAGCCACGCCCCGGCCTCGGCACGGGCGCGCGACGAAAATGCGCGTGACTTGTGAGACTCCGGTGCCACGGCCGGAGGCAGCGCTGCCGGGTGGACGAGCACGGACACCTTCATGCCGTCGAAGCAGTAGCCGCGGCTGCAGATGAAGTAGAAGCGGCCCGTGCGGTTGAGCTCGAACGCGTAGTTGGTGCCGCGGCTGTAGTTGAAGATGGAGGCGCTGGCGTCGCAAGCCGCGTACGCCGTCTCGTTCTGCACCTGCACCATGTCGTACATGTCCTTCTGGTACACGAAATCTGCGCGCAAGAATGCAAGTTGAGAAGTTTTTCGGCGGCTTGTTTAGCAGATCAACCGACGGAAAAACAAGTTGAGAAGGAAGAGAGGGGGGAAGGATATTACTCAGCCAGTCGCCCACGTGGAACTGCTGCTGCTCCGCCCAAGTGGTGTAGTTGACTTTGGGCGCCCAGCCCTGCTTGTCGCCGACGCGGAACACCTTTGCCAGGGACGGGGCCGGAGCCACCGCGAAGAGGAGCGTCACGAGGAGGAGAGCCGCCGCCGGTGCCATTTCTTGGAGGCCGAGATGGAGATTGGAGGACGAGTAGGAGCTGTATTTATGGAATGTAATTGATGTGTTCCTTTAAATTTTCGATCTGAGATGATATGACAAAAAATTGTTTTCCTGTGCTGGATTGTGCTTGTGTGAAAGTGAAATTACTCGGTAGCCAGACTGTCGCCTGGACGTACACGGTCATAGACAGTAGACTCAAAAACCTTTGACGGATGGAATTGGCCAGTGACATATGCAGCCAAAACAAAGATGGAGCGTTTCTCGTAGAAATGCGTTTTGCATGACTCGGGAGTCGAGCCGCCGAACGTGTGATCGGGATTGAACACCCGGTTACTTCCGGGCGAGTCATCTCCTCCAAAATTGTTTCAGCAACTCCCGAACAGAACAGCGGCTGGCGCACTCGAATTAAGCATGTGCAAACTGGTTGTAGCAATGGCGTTTCCCTGTCACCGCAAATCAACGGCGCGAGCCGGCCGTACCTGACGCAACAGGTGCTCGAGCCGTCTGATTTTGAGGAACAGATCGGTCGAAGGCGAATCATAGCTCAAGCTCTGCGACGATTAGAACCTTATTTTGATTCGTGAGGCACGATTTGCGATACTTCGAGCTGACGGAAGTACTCTTTGAATTTGATGGACATGATGATCTCCGGGACTCCGCCGCCGCCATGACCGTGGACGGGGGTTCCATTGAGCTCCTTTCCTTTTCCGGCTCCACTTATTCATCGACCCCGTCTTCTTCGAATTGATGGCTTCGGAGGCAATCCGGAGGGAAAATCGGGTGGAAGAACCGCGTGAGGTACAGAGTACGAGTCCATTGGCGACGGCGGCGCAACCACCGCCCGGCGGCCGGACTGGAAGGACGCTGAAGGGCGGGAGAGCGCGCGAGGAAGACGGCAGGCGGAAGCTAGGGACTACATTGAAACAAATAGCAGGTGGTTATCTGTAAATAGTTGGATCGTGATTAATAATCATGGTTAATAATCGCGATTCAATACGGGGTTACTTATAAATATTTGGATCGCGATCAATAGTCGCGATCCAGTTTAGGAGTTTATGTGTAAATATTTGAATCGCGATCAATAATTACGATCCAGTTGAGGGTGTTATTTGTAAATAGTTAGGATTTTTTTCTATACATTTATTATTGACCGTGGTCTGCAGTGAAGTGATATCCTCCTAGCCGTTAGATCTAATTTCTACGGTTTTGATCGCGGTCAACAGGCTCCAACGACTATTAGCTTGTCCGCCGCCGCCGGCACAGACTCTCAGCTTCCGCGGCTCCGCCGATGGCGAGCTCCTCCTGCCACACTGCCACAGCCCGACGACGTGCGGCATCCGCCGCTCCTCATAGCTGTCCTCTATAGCACGCTCCGCCTCTGTGTCGAGTAATGCGAACCTCACCCAGCGCCTCCGGGCCCTCGCCGCCTCTGCTCGACGTTCTTCAAACGCCTCCGCCGCAAGCCGCTCGAACTCGAGCTCCACCCTTAGTTTTCTGATGCGCGACGCCTCCAAGGAGAAGTTGATGTCCGCCAACACGATCACGCGGCGTGATTCACGCTCTTGTTCCAGCTACACGCCGCTTGGCCGCAGCCGTGGACATCGAGCGCCAAGGCCGGAATCTGGCCGCATGGACTGCAATTTTTTTGCATCGGCCCGCACGGCCATTACTAGCGCCGCGAGGGATCAGAGAGTCCACCGCTACGGCGGGAAAGCAGCTAGATTGAAAACTGAGAAGCCACCAATTCTGCGGTGCCGCCATGTACGCACGCCGCTTCGCTTGAGCTTGAGGACAGATCACTAGGCCATGTTCGTTTCCTGCGTGTGGCGACATCTGCTTCACCTCACACACGCCGGGCACCCGATGTACAGCTCAGATTGCACGAAAGCGGCCGTTCATTGCATACACAGTGAAAGACTTCGTGCACTGCAATGGACAAAACGGCGAAGCCTAACTTCTATTATACACACCCCACATGACGATGTTATTTGTTATTGCCGGCAGCAACAGAAAGGGCAGAGGGCGTAAGCACAAGGATAGATTCTCCAATCTGTCGCAGAACGGTTGCCTACTGATGTTCTGTTTAGTTTATTTGAATGCCAGGAATCGAATCTGGCAATTTACAAGAGAAACACACTCAGTCCAACCTCCTCAGCAAGTACGCCACTTGAACCTGCTTGGTAAGCGGCATGATTCTGTAGCTGTACAGTTCGGCGACCAAGCTTGGTCTGATCTTGTACACCGGCGGGGCGCCGTTGTCCTCAGCACCAAAATTCACCTCCTGTCCAAAGATCTTGGCCTTCGCTTCCACCCTGTTTTCAATAGCACGCTCCACTGTTTCATAAGTGAGTAGGTGCATTAGCTGATCGCGATCCTGAAATTTAAGAATGCAACGGCGAAACAGAGGAATTAGTGGTTTGCTATGGGACCCAATTGCCATAGTCGATCTGAATTACTGCAAGTCAAAAGAATGACATAGGACAACTAGAAAGCCCATGTAGCAAAGCAGAAGACCACAAACCTGGGCTAATATTGCAGGCATGTAAGCTTCAGGGGATTCTTGAAACTTGGCCTCTGCCACAAACTTCCCATAGTGGATTCTTTTAGAGAGGGCCTGAATGATTGTACAAGAAACAAAGAATAATCAACAAAATTGCACGAGTGCTGAGTGACTAATGAACATCAGCTCAGTACAACAATGGCGTCTAACGAAATTACAGCAATAGAAAAATCTTGTCGGAGCAAATACAAGTTTGAACTCGTTCGCTAAAGACATTTTTTAAGCGAATGAAAGCTGCAGCAGTGTAAAAGGAATTCACAATAAACTAGTTGAGTTGAAGCCAATAAAACGTGAACCCAAAGTACTGAAGTGGACTGCTGGATTTGATATGTATAACAGCCGAGCCGTACCTGCAAGCAGAATGTGTCACAGACAGCACTGGATCCATAATTACCATCATTTCCTTCTTTCACCAATCTTGGAAGAAGTTCGTCAAAGTACATTTTCCAAATCTCTTTGTTGATATTAATCGAATCAGCAACAGAATGCAGAACCTATGCAAAGTATGAAGAGAAAAAATAAGAACCCATCTGTTCTTTACAAACATGTATTTAGAGCAACATATAGCATAGCATTATGAGCCTTGCAGTATATGACACAAGTTGCATAAACAGTATATGACAAGATTCATGCAGATTAAACTAGCTGCCTCATGATTGAATTGAAACCAAATTCTAAGTCATTTACAATGGTGATCCCCATAACAAGATACTGAAACATACAACGCGATCTTTGCCCTTCGCACCATCTAGGTTCAGTTAGCGCTTTTGTTTTTTACTCAAAAGTCAAAGGATGAGCATATGTTGTAGATTAGCGTGAATATTTTCCAGTCCAAAGAATACAAAGATGACCCCATGGCTTATTTCAACTCGATGCATTATGAAAGAAAGATTGTACTAGTTATACAGCTCATTCATGACAGAATCTACCGTGCAAACATCTCACATTGAACCAATGTAACGAGAAATCGGAGTAGCTTAGTAAAACAGGAAAACTTGAGGTCACTTGTATCTAAGGTCTATGATGTTAGCAATATCACAGACCTTAGTTCTGTCTGCTTGTATGCTCACCAATTGGGCATGGCTCAATACATGAGCTATGTGGCCAGATGCTAAACAATCCAAACAAAAAGCCTAATTGATTTACCTACCGTCATAAAGGAAATGATACAGTGGCTTGTAAATGGTGGGTTATGCTTCCTACTTCCTAGAGTCACAAAAGAAACTATAGAAGGCAAACATGAGTATACATTACCTTTGGGTATTGGATAGGCGGTAACAGTGGCTCAGGCAGATCTTCTGGAAAGAACGGGTGCTCATCTGGGCTCCTGTATCTCCCAACCTACATTGAACCGTCAGCATATTATAAAGTTTCACATAACATGATCAATTGCTTTGTTAGTTTGAAGCTATATCCACCTGTGTATGGAGCCTTTCAGTTTCTTTAACCATATATTCAACCAAAGAGCCTTCAAAACCATCCATGGGAAAAGCACTGCTATCATATGTATTAGCATTGTAACGATACTGAGCTCGCTCCAAGAGGCTGAATATGATGCTGTCTTCTTGTCTAATCAAAGAGCCTCTAATGCTGTCCAAGGTCAATATTTCACTCCGGTCGACCCTCTCTTCCCTAGTAAAAGTGGACAGTGAAGAAAGGGATATAATGATTAGTTCCTTTGGTATAACATATAACTGGCTTTCAAAATAACATATAGAAATTAAGTCTTTCTACAATTGAGTGTCAGAATAATTAATAATCTTAGTGCTCCAAGTAAATTTCCTCAAGATTGCACATCCGTCTCTGGAAAGTTTCAGGGCAATCCCAAGAACCTTCATCACTAAGAAACCACCGCATATAATTTATCTGCCTTTCGGTGAAAAGACTTCTAGTCAAGTCTCCAGGTCCCATTATTGGTGGAAATCTCAGAAAGCATCTCCTCAAATTTCCACGGTCTAACAACAATGCATTACCTACAAGCTACAGCACAGCTGTTGAGTAATCAAGACTTCCAAAGTCAATTCTGCCACACAAAGTCAAGTTTACATGCTGTCAAGCCAAAGGGTGAAGCATAATCAACTCCCTGTTCTTTTTTTGGCACAGTTAATCAACTGCACGTGTTGGGGAAACATTTCAGGCAAGTGTAATTGGCAATTTTTTAGAAGACCAGATCAAGCAATGCCAAAATCATCCTCGGATACTAAAATTGGATGAACCCTGGGTGGATTCAGGCGGCGTAATCGCACAAAAGGAAACACCAAACCTACGATCCCCCAATTAAGAAACAACGCACGAATTCACTCCCAGGAAGGGCAAGGAACTTTCCCCAACACATAACCAACCAGGCCTACACGCGAACCCAACCGCAGCCAGCGCGACCTAGCTAGCTGGCGCGGAAGCAAGCGCGGCACAATAATTCGTTCGTTGCATCAAAGCGCTTTGTCGGCGGAAGGAACCCGGGAAAGCCCATATACGTACTTGGTCACGGGGGTCGCGGAGTTGTTGGCCGCGCACAGCACCATGGTCTTGGCCGCCGGCGCCGACCCGAAGGCGACGCGGCTCCACCTCTGCGCCCCCCTCGACGCTCCTCCTCCCCAGTGCGCGGGCGACGCCGCCGCGGCCTTGGTGACCACCTTGAACTCCATCGGCTTGTTACTGCAACCGCCACGAGCACCTGCAAATTCGGAACGCGTTGCGGTGGGTGGGGAAGGGCAGGCCCGGAAATGTGGGGGGGATTTATTCGTTCGCAGGTAGAGGTGGAGCGGTGGAGGAGGGGGTGGTGACGTGAGGAGAGGCGATGGTTGGAGGCGGAGGTAGGTGGGAGGAGAGGGACGGAGACGGCCGAGCCCGACCAGGGCACAGAGGAGGAGGAGGCCAGGCAGGCCCGCCGCAGGCAGGGGAGGAGGAAGGTTGGTTGGGTTGGGTCCCGGTTTGCGGCGGAGGTGCGTGGCGACTGGAGAGGGAAGGGGGTTGGTTCTTTTTTTTTTCTTTTTTTTTTGAACGGAGCCAGGGGGTTGGTTCTTGGCTGCGAACGGTTCGGTGCAGGTTTGGTGAGGTGGTACACAGGAGGAAGGCGCGTACGTATGGTGGAGCGAACGTGAGAGGTGGTGCCTGGCGCGCGCGGCACGGCGACCCGGCGGCCTCGTGTTTTTGGGCGGGACGCTCGTGGCAGGTACGTGCGCGCGCATCACGGCAAGTGTATGGATCAGGATTCAGGAGCGATGGCTGACGGGACAAGGTACTTGGAATCTGGCCAGCCTAGTCCAATTTTTTCCACGCGCGGGGGTGATCATTGCCAAGTTTACGACGTGATGTTTGTGAAAAGTTCAAAGAGTTTTGTGCTTTATTAAAAAAAACGCTAGGTTTTCTGATTTGGAAAATCATTTTAGCTTAAAGCATAGCGAAAGTAAAGAACACGTGTAGAGTAGGTTGAGACACATGTCAAGATGTATGAACTGCATGCCAGCAACGTGTCTTTGATTCGCGTCAGAAACATGACAACACGTTTGGCCAAACAATGTCAGCAAGAATGGACGCTATTGTTGTTCGTGATCATCTTCGCACCGAACTACCCTCTTGGCTTTAACGAAGGAACCAAGTGTATACCTCAAGTAAGAAGCCGCACACCATCATCACCAATGATGCATATCACAAAGCTGAGGTGTATCCGAGTAATGCCTTATCTATCCTCTATGCGAACCCATGATGATCCACAAGTATGTGAAGTGATATTTAAAAAGACTAAACTTTTACTTTTTTTTTTGTTTTAGAGATCCTACTTCTAAAGAAATTTATCATATGTACTTTGTATCTTAAACGTTGTAAGGAATTCCTCAATGAATATGTGAAGTGTACAACAAAATCAAAATTGACACGAGTACAGTATATATGTATTCTTATATGAAGCACATGTCAATAGATTGGAATGCTAAGAGCCATGTATCCTTGGCTCACATCAAATGCTACATCGCACGCACATGGAGAAGTGGCCTCATCGAGGATGGGTGTTGTTGCTTATGGACGTTAGTGATGACATCCTGACAAATGGGCCTCCTTGGCTTCATCGAAGGAAGGGTAGATTGAGAGTGAGGCGAGAAACCGCTCAAGTTTATCATTCATGATGTGTATAGGTTTGGTTGTTGCGAACACTAGAAGCCATATGGGTGATCTTTATCTGTGATCCGCATGTTGAGAAACAAATATGAGATGTGCCTATGATATTTGAAAATTCCAAATGTGCTTGTTACTTTACGGACTGTTGTTTCTTTTAGGGTAATTTTTCAAAATAATGTGAGACATGTGTCTTTGAATCATGTTGGAAGCTACTTGACATCTCGACTGGCTGATGAAATGTTGGTGATTGTGCCTAGAAAAAAAAATTATTCTCACATAGGTTAAAAGTGGAGCGAGAAATTGCACAAGTCAATCACCGCCGGTGCTAGCCAGCTAGGAGGTGGCCGGTTGGGTCATAACACATCACATGCTCATTTACAACTTACTATTTAGCTATAATCGTTATACAAATATCATTTCACACCTATAATACTCATCGACAAATTAAAATGCATGAAAGCCATGTGTCCTTAACTCGCACCACAAGCTACAAGACACGCCTCGAGAAGTGTCCTTGCCCTCACCGAGGATAGGTGTGTGTGGTCATGGAGGTTAGTGATGACATCCAGACAAACAAACGTCCTTGGCTTCATCGATGAAATGGTAGATCGATATTGAAGCGACAAACCGCCCAAGCTTATCACCCGTGATGATGTATATGCTTGGTTGTTGCCAACACTAGAGAGGCCATATGTGCAATCTTTATCTACTATCCGCCTGATGAGAAACAAATATGAGATGTGTCTCTGATATTTGAGAAATTCAATCATCGTAATTGTTTTTTGAAAAATTCCAAATGCACTTGTTACTTTTGTTTCTTTTAGGGCAATTCTACAAAAGAACGTGAGCCATGTGTCTTAAAATCTTGTTGGAAGCTACATAACATCTCGATTGGCTGATGAAACGTTGGTGATTGTGCCTAGAAAAATGTCCTTTTTACGTAAGTTAAAAGTGGAGCGAGAAATAAAGTCAATCACCACTGCTGCTAGCCAGCTACGAGGTGCTGGTAAGGGTCATAACACCTCCATGCTCATTTACAACTTACTAGTTAGGTATAACTGATATATAAATATCATTCAACACTTACAATACTCATCTATAGGCTAAAGTGCATGAGAGACGTGTGTCCTTGACTCACATCACAACATACAAAACACCTTGAGAAATGGCGCCATCGAGGATAGATGTTTGTTTTCGATGGCGCCATTTCTCAAGGTGTTGTGGTCATAGAGGTTAATGATGACATCCAGACGAACAAGTATCCTTGGCTTCATTGAAGGAAGCGTAGATCTAGATGGAAGTGACAAACTGCACAACCTTATCAGTTGTCAACCACGATGATATATATGTTTGGTTGTTGCGAACACTAGAGGCCATATGCATGGTCAATCCTTATCTACTGTACACAAGATGATAAACAAATAGAGATGTGTCCGTATTATATTTGAAAAACTCAAAATATGTTCATTATTTTAGAGACTAGTTTCTTTTATGACAATTCTAAAATAATGTCTTTCACTCACATCAAAACATCAGTGATTGTGCCTAGAGAAAAAAGGCTTCTTGGCGTAGTTTGAAAGTGGAGTCCACCAGTGTGGTATTATATAACCTTGTAAACATAGTTGCAAGGTACACCTCCTATGCTTATTATACCTTGTAAGCATATTTGCAAGTTATAAGTTAGCTATAATCAGTATATAGATGCCATTTTGCCCTTAAATATAATGCATGAGTAATTGACTCCCTTATTCTTGTAGCTCTGCTCCAAGCCTCCAACCACCACGCTGACATATAGGTTTAGATTCTGGGAGGGCTGAAGCCTGAAGGTTGACGTTCTGGTCTTCTTAGGGGTCAGATTTAGCCTGTAGAAGCCGTGGAGCAGGCTGGCTGCTGCGAACTGAAGATGTGGCTGTTGGAGTGGAGAGGTCGTCGTCAAGCCGACAAGTAGACTTCCTGTGAACTGTGAGGGCGCCTTCCGCCCCTGACGAGCTACTTTGCAAGGCTGGGCTGAGACCCTGGTTGGATTTGTCGCGTGATAATAGTTTAGATGGGGGCAGCATCGTTTAGCGGAGAGAATCTCCGACGTTTCTGCCTTCCATCTTGGCAGGCACAACGCACAACAAAATTTGTTGAGTATATTTCATCCGCAGCATGACTAGATTTCAACATCTTCAATACTATCAAATTCTCCGGGAATCTTTCCCCGAAAGAAAGTTTCGGTGGTTTCCACGAAAGCGAAGTCCAAACGGCATGGGTAGACCTCTCATATTCTTAACTCAACAGAGTATGCAAGTATGACATGCACAAGTCTCCTTGGAGGGAACATAATTATAGAAGATCCGAAACAATGGTACACAGACCATAGATCTATGTTTGTTTAAAGTTCTTTTTCTTCTTTTTACATTCGTCGACGATGTAAAAGGCAGCAGTAACCTTTATCAAGCATGGATTCATGGATCATTGATGGTAAAAATGTAGCCTCCAATCTGCCAGGGCAGACAGCATATGCAATTTCACTGCAGATTACCGTGGATTCAGCATTATTTTTATGCATCTCGCCGCAAACTACTTCAGTATCTTGCTGAACATATGCCATCTGCAGTAATATCTAGTACTCCCTTCACTATGGCTGGTGGTGGGGCACCAGGAATGGCGGCAAAACAAATCTTGCTACTGAAGACACTACATAAACACAGATTAAATATTGTTCGTCTTCAAAAGAACAAGACGACAACCTATGAATGTCATTATAAGTGATGTCTCATCCCTCAGCTATCGCTATCATCATCATTTTCATCACCAGAATCTTCATAACGTGGCTGATCATACTTCTCCCGGAGCTGCTTGATAGGGATGAAGTCCCCGGCTGTGTCCTCACCATAAAATAGAAATTCAATGTAGGGGTGATCAAACCTACCCTACAGTACAAAAGAGGGAAACAATATGAGTTCAGTTCCGACAAAGGTAGTTGAACAAAAATAAGAAAAAAAGGGAGTTGAATAACCAATCATGTGAGGAACACATGCTTACTTTCTCTGAAGCTTCAGCTGCTAAAAGATTTTCTTCTGCAACTGAAATTGAAAAAAAGAAACATATGACAATAGCATATTGTAAGAACAGGTAAAGGCAAATATGTTTTTGATAACGGAAAGTATAGTATCGTGTATCGACATTCACGCACAATTTTACTCATTAATGAAATGTCGTTACACATTTTTTTTTAGAGGAAAATGTCGTTACACATACAAAAGAAACAAAATTGATAACACGCCTGAAAAGGCCAAATTCGAATGCATGAATGCATCTACCAACCAATATAAATTGAGGGGAAAAGGAAATAATACCATATGCAACAAGTAGCTCTGGATCAACATATACATCAACTAGGACCTGAAACATCCAACAGTAAATTACATAGCATGTCAAAGTCTTGAAAGACCAGGAACTGAAACTGATACTGGAGCCATCAGAAAGCAACATATTGCCTTATCCTTAAAGGAGGATGGGCACCCAGGGAAAAACAGTGCACTACACAGACGTCGACGTTGCCGTATTAATCATTTTCAATCATGAATTAAGTCATAGAAAAGGAACAATGATCATCACAGGGATTGGCCCAAGTTCAAAAGCTATATGAGGGTCTACAATCAAGGATATCAGACGTTGTATGAGCATGTCAGTGATGATAAGGTCAGCATATAACTAAGCTAATCTCATGGACAGTTATAACATGTTACCATTCTGCTAACCTAGTGCAGCAGTAGTTTACTGTAAAATTGACAGCGTTCACATTACAGTATAACTTGCAGGTGGTACCAGAAGAAAGTACTGAGATCTTAAGTGAACTGTGGATACAAGAAAAATAAAACTGGAAGCAGCATTTACCTGATAAAAAGGTTGATTTGGACCTTTATATAGCTTCTCCACATTTGCTGTCTCCATCCATGACTTGGACTCGCAGCATACGGGATCCATGCCACATATCACACCTCTATATCCTTTAACGGGAGTACAGCACAAAATTAGGTTAAGATAAAACTACGGTGTCTTCCACCAAAGTGAATACTGAAGAAACGTGTTGACTACAAAATTAAGATCAACAGGAAATAAGGATCGATATAGCCATAAATAAGGACCAAATGTCTGAAAAAAAATATAAAAGATCTGGGAGGTAGACTTATATAGCTGATGAAACTATCTATTTGCTACTTCACTGGTCAATCCAACCTAATGCAGAAATGTCTATTTGCTACTTTCAGTAGATATCATACAAACTCAAGCTGAGAGAATGGAGGTAAGGAATTAATTGTGCCTCTCAAAGATAATGGAGTTTTGAACATAAATAGCACAACCTGTCATTCTGGTCACCTATTGTTCCAACTTCCAAATAGGGGAAACCAGTAGAGTATGCAAAATGCTTTTTATGGTACTTATCATGTGCCAGTAATTTTTAAAAAGAAAATGCGCTTATCCTTAGATTATGCGTAGCTTCCAAATAGGGGAAACCAGTAGAGTATGGAACTACTCACCATGTACCTTGTGTCGTACTTTCTGCCCTAGTCGAAAGGCATATTTCACATTTTGATAAGCAAGAGCCTTAGCAGATACTGCAAGAGACTCGGCCTATGTGACATTAAAAGTACAAGTGTAAGAAATTGAACATAATATGCACAGGACTAATGCACCTTAGCTTTATTATACCTCAAGTTTGGCAATTTCATCGCGCAGACTAGCTGCCAAAGCATAGTTTTCGCTGTCAATAGCTTTCTGCAAGTCTGCACTGCAACAAAAAGGTAAAAACTAAGCTACCTACTAAATGGATCCATTTTGATGTGCACTGTAGCCATTTCCCCCTTATCATATTAGTGCTAAGATACGTATTGGTTAAATAACAAACTGGAGCACCAGAATGTGTGCATTCTTCGCTAAAATGAGTAAATGTGAAAAAAAAATGGGCAAGTGCTTTCACGTTCCAATCTTATTGTCTTGGACAAAATTGAAATGTAACATACCGAACACGTAAAAGGTTTAGAGCTTTGTCCTGAGCTTCAGTCTTTGATGAACCCCTTTTAGCCTCACGTTGCCTGATTATTTCTGTCTCAATCTACAAACAGGGGAAATTATTTTTCGGCAAGCTCTCTTCCTATTTATTCGCTGGAAAACTTGAAGCAAATTCGTTACATTACCTCGGTAAGTTTTTCCCTCAATTGCTTTGCCACGTCAAATTGTTCTATATTCAATGCATACTGGTAAAACACAAACAATTAAGAGTGAGGTTGGATTTGCGTACAGGAAATAACAACTATTTTGCATAGAAGTGCAATGTCGGTAGATTCATTTTTATTATACTAGTGACATGCTAGACAATCAATCAGGGAAAGAATAGAAATATGACATAATTATCCACTGGAGAGGTAGTTTCCGTTCACAATAGAACACTACTCACCTGTATCCGTGTCTGCAAATCCATCTGGAAGTAGAAAATCAAGATATCTTCATTAGCAGGCCTCACTGCGCTCTAGCCTTGCATCACTGGTACGCCCATCACCTCCAAACAACCACTTAGCATTAGTTTTCATTGTGGTCTTCATCCTTCTTCTATAATTCCTCATGTGCAGTTTACCCACATGCCAATGCCCTGAGCATGCACCATAGCTTATTGAATATGCCTCAGAAGGCAGCCGCAGATCATTCCTAGCAACACAAGCTGTTCTGCAGTTTGTTCCCCGGGGTGAGGCAACAGAACCGCATATAGAGATGCCTTGCATTGTACGGACTTGAGGCTTAAAAGAGTATTGGAACAGTTTGATCACCACAATTAGGGCGATGCAATCCCCAATCACTGGAGTACACGGGCGATCAATGGAATCTCCAACTCCGGCAAAGCCCAAACTGAAATAATAACATCAATACAGTAACTTCACCTGGGACAAGTTACTTCCAGCAAACTGATTAAAGGTATTAAGATACTTTCTCACCTATAAATACTTGCAACTTTGGTCTCAGGACTGGGAGGATTATAACTTTATATTCAAGAATGAGATGCGTTACAAGAATGGGCAAGTAATTCAGGACACCCAGCACTGGGGGGACTATAGCTTCATCAGTCAATTTGTTCACAGTAATTCAGTTACAGGCTATAGTTCACCCAAAATGCGAAAGTATATGCAGCATCTCTAGACGGGAACAGGTATGCCAGAAAGAAAACTACAGACTTCGACCAACCTACGGCGGAATCTAAACTTGGAAAAAAGATATGGTGTTCAAAGAATCGAGGCAGGGAGGCAACGACGAGAGCCAGCGAAAAAGCGATTGGGTAGGTCAGTTACCGGAGGCGAAGGCGCGAAGAGGAGGGGGACGGACGCGAGGGAGGGAGACGGCGTTGCTGTTTGTTGGTCCGGGGTGCGGACTGCTGCTGCTATGGTCGCTGTGGCTGGAGATGGACACGGCCGCTCGCGGCTCGCCGCACCTGAACCACTCGCTGGTCGTCCTGCAGCCTCAAACAGACTGCGAGGTTCCGGTGATGGGCTCGAAACTTTCTTGGGTTCATAATCATCATGTGTACAAACGGCCCACATGTAATTGAGACTGGTGTTCACTGTTCGTAATCTTCAGATCAACACATCCATATTTTCAGAAAATAAAACGGAGGCACATCATTAATATGATGTGATGTGCGCATCTTTGGAGGTCAGGATATGTTTGCTTATTCCATTGCCTAAAAACACGCTAAACAATATGTGGAGCGCCATTATCGAAAAACATGCCTAAACAACATGTGCTCATCAACCAATATATGGTCACAGTTAAATTATCATCCAAAACCCAAAGCACTCCAGCGATCATACAGTACAAAAAAAATGTTTGAGTAGAACAATGGAATGCTTGGCTCCAAAAAGCACACACACACACAAAAAAAAAAACTATTTGGACGAGCGTATAACAGTTCCAAGCCAATCTTCTGAGCCCGTGTTAACATCCCCCTTCAAGGCTCTGAGGGAGTGTTCTGTACCAACCTGTGTCACAGTCACATTAGAACATGCTGACAGTTATTTCATTCAGAAAAAAAAAAAGCTATGGTTTTTTTTTTCACTTCTCAAGGCGAGGGAGGAAGCATTCCCACCTTCGTAATGTACACATCAATTCCAAGCCTAGCTATCATGGCAGCTTCCAATATTTTGGTCTCCATTCCGCCAGTAGTGTCATGTGCAGCTACTGATATCTCCACTGCATTAGATATCAGATATCTTAGGCTTACAAGGTACACTAAGGGGTTATGATGCAATATAATCAGGCCATCAGTCACAAGTCCTTAGTCTTCACTGCTGCTCCCTGGCCTTAGTCTTCACTGCTGCTCCCTCACAGTTATAGAAGAAAGTAAAATAAAAAATATTCTCAAAGATTTTTCTAAGTATAATGCCTTTTCTTATTAAGTTATTCTTAATTGTCAATAGGAAATTCGTCACAAGTGCTAGGGCCTGAGATCATTCAAACATTTCCATAGATATTAAAAGGAACAGTGTATAATACCTCCATTCTTGTTGCCTTGCAGCGATGCAGGTTTTACAATAGACCAGCTTCCATTGTCATCCACCTCTGTTAACTCCATGAGTTAGTTTAATGTTTCATCATCAATACACTTTCAATTTTTCCCAGAACCAGAAAACTAGCAATTCCATATATTTTCCTTTCTTGTTTTCTCCCACAATGACTTATGCGTATGAAACAGCCAAGGCTAGATATATGAGCATAAGCCAGGTGGATACTAACCTATCTCTCTCAGAAGTACTGCATTTGGGTCAGTTGGAGGGCGATCATATACTCCAAGGACATCTGTCTACACGACAACTTTAAGACTGGCATAGATATTTAACATATATACTACGAAATGAATGGAATATTTGAACTAAAATGTGAAAGAAAGACATCAGATGACACACAACAAAACAGAATCTCAATGGCACAAGGTATAAAGCACATTCAAATAAAGAATCTGGACATTCAGTAAACAGTACCATCTTTCTATACTAGAAATTTTAAGTCATTGCAAAAGAGGGAATGTGATAGTACCAGGAATACGACATATTTTGGACTCAGAAGCTTGGCGAGATGTCGTATAATGACATCCCCACTCAATATGGTGCAATCCTGGTCATTTAATCAAAAACTCAGTCTTAGTTTGAATAATGTTATCAATTTCATATTCTAGTCCATGTCTACAACATTTGACAAGAATTTCGGCATGCTTTGGTTTGTAAACTCACCAGCAATTCGTCAAGAACAGCATCTCCATGCAAAACCTGCAAAAAACATGGCATCGAGCTACAAGTAAAACTTCAGTTTAATTGCTGATAATGATTATGTTCCTTCCGCATGCAAATTAGAGAGAAAAAAAAAGGAACTTATCTAATATTTGCCTAACTTTTCACCATTTCATTCAGAATATCAGAATTAATTCATATGAATTATGTGTCTAAAATATGTATTGTGGAACAGGAGGCAACCTGTTAAAAGTATAACTGATAGGACAATCAAGACAAATATTCCAGAAATAACATAGATGTATTGATGACTTTATCGCTGATGCTAACAACTTCAACAAATATGCAGTTCTGAGGTAGAAGTGGTTCCAGGACCAGTACAACAACTTACAGGGACAAAACCAGCATGCAGTGACTGAATTATTTGAGAAGCATCGGCTGATGCAAGCTGCAAATACGAATGTATCGAATTAGTAATAAAAATATAACAAAAATGATTGGACATAGATATATGAACATACATATTTCAAAGCATATGTCTAAAATATACAAGAAAAGCAATAGTTTTCAAGTTCCTTACATTTCTTCGCTGGGTAGACCACCCACAAGCAAATGGTGACATCCCAACAGATGGTATTCCTTCTGCACAAGCATATATTGTTCCATAAGGCATCTACGCACTACTGATTCCAAACTGTTAATAACAATTCAAGGTCTACTACAAAATGGTCGAGTAAATATGCCAATCTATTCATTGGAAGTTAATTAAGATTACAGATAAAGGCAGAAATGTTATTCACAAATCATAATGTATACCCTAACAAAAGAAAAGAAATAAAAAGAAGTATCCTTATACGGGGCCATGCGCCAAATGAGAACTTCACAATATCATTGAACTAAACACAAGCAAGCACATATATCCTATAAACAAGAAGGAAACATAATCATGAATTACGAACACCTAAGCAACACAGATGAGTTGAGAGAAACAACACACAGATGAGTTAAGAGAAACAACACAAAACAGATCATATAAGAGGTAAAAATGACTAGTCTGCAGTGTAACAGTCCATGACAATAAAGAGGGTTCTCTCATTTCGTTGTTGACAAGTAATCACAAGAGTAGCATACCTCTTGCTAAAGCTCTAACAATTTCCTGGTTGAGAGAAGTGACCTGAATTACAAAGTGGGTTTCCAGAATATGCATCAGAGGAGCACAAATCTTTGTGGATACAAGAAAAATTTGGCAACTGACAAGACTTTATGCATATTATGCAACCTACACCAAATAAAATTTTAGAATTAGCCTCACCGAAATTCTTGTAGCCACAAATCCAGCCTTCACCAGTGTAGAATGCAGCCCTCCTTTATGGACCCCAGATCTACTTGCTTGAAAGTGACCAAATGACCCTGCAGCAGTAAATGCAGTTAGCATGTTAGTACACTTCTTTTCCGAATCTATCTTCCAGTAGTCCAATTATAGTTCATAAGCAACAAATGCACCATGGAATGTCTCAGGCAAATCTTAGAGCCTAGACAATCAAAGTGGAACTGGAAATTAGCAGTTTCAACTGTCAAGACTAGAGGGGCAGTCCACAACAATGTTCAGTTGTGTGCACGGTTGCCCGTAACTTTGGTTCTTTGCTATGGGCCAATTGGCAGTTAGCATAACACCCACATTAACAGGACATTGCAAGCTTCGGCTGATCAGGAGCAACGCAGTCAGCTGGAGGCAATTCGCTGATTCAGATTCCGAGCGTCGAGCAATACCGGCACCGTGCACGACGATGAAGTTGGTGTCGAGCCCCAACCCAGCCATGCCCGCAAACTCCTCCGCGTCCACGGCCGGTTCGGTCGTATCGCCGTGCCTCCTACTCCAGTCCATACCCAGAACCTTCTCCGGGGAGCCGTCGCCGTCGGACATGGCCTGCCGCAGCTGCTCGCACGCCGAGCGCAGGCTAAACTCGTCGATGCTCTCCAGCTCGCCCTTGTTCGTGATCGCCGCGCCACCTGCACCGCACCCACAATTGCTTCTGAAGTCAACAAATGCCAGAGGACAGAAGGTGTACATAGCTACACAGGCACGTAGGGAAGGCACGCGTGGAGCGGCGGAAGGCGGGAGAGAGGGGAGAGCACCTAGCTTGACGATGCAGCGGACGGGACTGAAGGCCGTGGGGCCTGGCTGCTCCTTCGCCGCCTCCTCCGCCATGGAAGCTTCACTCCTGCGGTCCTGCGGTCTGCAACGGCGGAGGCGGAGGGGGACCCGAGAATCTGAGGATTTTTTTTTTTAAATAATAGTATTTTAATAAAAAATTGCAAAATTAGAGTAAGATTTAAAAAAATTACAGAAATAGATGCCTGTCGGTCAGCGGATAACCGACAGGTTCGGCCACTGGATCACCGATAAGTAGCATGCGCTGTTCATAGTACTGTAGCGATGCATCTTCAAAATATGCATCTAAAAATTGCAACAAAAATATAAATGGATAGATCTTGTTATTCTCTACGATCATGCAAATTTTGAGTTGTAACAGAAACTTGTGTAAGGTGCAGTAAAAAAGTGAAATCAGTTACAGCACTGATTTCAATTTTTTACTGCACCTCACACAAGTTTCCGTTGCAACTCAAAATTTGCATGATCGTAGAGAATGACGAGATCTATCTATTCATATTTTTTTTGCAATTTTTAGATGCATATTTTGAAAATGCATCGCTACAATACTATGTACAGTATATTCACTACAGTGTCTCGGCACCTGTCGGTCATCCCGTGACCGATAGGCACCTATCGGTTATCCGCTGACCGACAGCCACCTATTTCTGCAATTTTTTTAAATTGTATCCTAATTCTGCAATTTTTTATTAAAATAATATTATTTTTTAAAAAAATTCAGAATCTGAGCGCTGTGGGTGCGGGAGTGGGGCCGCGTGGGGCATCCAGTTCAGGACTTCCCTTTGAGGCCCATCAGATGGTTCTTTCTACTAATCTGGGCCGTCCAAATGGGGAAGTATCAGTTTCTTCTGCTTTCTTCGTGTGTTCATCCCTCGCCTCCCCCTAACTCCGCCGCCGCCGGCGTCGCTCGCCGTTGCCTACGCGGCTGCGCCGCCGTTGCCCCGACCCCACCTCACGCCGCGGTGGCCCGGTGAAGGTATACAATGCGGCTCCTCAAAGCGGAGGAGTTGTTCCGAAAGGTTCTGGAGGGCGGGTCGAAGAAGAAGCCGGCTCGGCTGCTCGGGCTCGACGTCGGTAGCAAGTACGTCGGGCTGGCCGTTTCCGATGAAGCGAACAGGATTGCCTTGCCTCTAAGGTAAGCGCTTCTAAACCTGGCGCTCGCCGGTGGCTGGCTGCACTATGCATTCTCTAAGATTAGAGCTATGTTTCGAGGCCTTGCGTTGCGTCCATTCATCTTTTAACTTGCACATGTCACAGATTCAGTGAATTTAACTTGTACGGATTCCAGCAGTGAAGGATGCACTGCAGAATGTGTGTGCAAGCGTGTCTGAACTTCACAGTGAATTCTTCCAATAGAAAAAAATTGCTGTGTAACACCTGAATCATAGAATTGCCAGAAACCATTCCATTCCTGATTTGGATGGTAACTTAGTCAATGCAAAAATCTATAGTTGGGGGCTAGGAGCAGTGCCTTTGTCATTGTCTTCACATTTTTTGAAGCGAATCAAATAGTGTCTAATGCTGGATTTCTCATTAAGAATAACCGGTGACAAATGTTAGTGCTACTTGGTTAACAATTTGTTTTATTAGCCTGTTGCATCCTTCTTTTGGATATTGTGTGCATCTTTGGATTTTAAGGAAAAATTAGGATTATGGTTTATTAAATATACAACACAAGTTACACAACATCCTGTGGAATGTAAAATATACAACACAAGTTACACAAGATCCTGTCGAATGTATTTAATCCTGTAAACCACTTGATTTGTGCTAAACGTTCAAAATTTTCATCAATTATAAAGTAAAATCCTAAATGTATCGTATTAACTCGGTAGAAACTGCAAAGTAGTTGTTTTCTTAGCATAGCAGAGCTAAGGCTTTTCTCTTTAAAGAAAAAAAAATGGAACTGCAAATAGTTGATTTGAAGGCTACGCATCTAGCCATCTCTATATGTCGACTAGAATCTGATGCACGGCTACACAGGGAACTCTGCTGCTTGTTCAGCAAGAGAAGTTATATGTGGTTCCCATTCCGTCTGTGTATACTCATTTATAACGCGGAGGTGGTAATCTTGTGGGCCTATTCCACCCAAACCTAGACCAGTTTGTCTTATGTTGAACAAGGCTGTGCCAAGTAGGCCGCATTAGATTTTGATGTGATGTGCAGTGCTAATCTAAACTGATTTTTTCCCCTTCCATGGCTGGGCCTGTGGTTCTAGAATTTGCCTCAGTTTGTGGTTAACTAATGTACATTGATTTTTGTTCATTGGAGGGTATCAGTTCAGTCTCAAGTAAAAAGAAGAGCATTACATCTGATTTTTTTAATTATTTTTTTTAGTTTACAGTAGGGGAAGCCCCTACTATGCTATTATATTAATATATAAGAAAAACAAAGTAAACAAAGATCGGACTTCATGGCCAGCAGGCCAAGGAGCCCCCCAAACCTGTACAACGATGCCTCTTCAGGCAGTAAAAAATGCTATAGAAGCAAAAAGAATTACATCTGTTGTTGTCACAAAGTTATCTTTCAAGTCTGAGAAGATTCGAGGTTGCAAGCTTGACAAGCTAGCATCTTGTTTACTTAGATATTGACTATAATCTACTTGGTGTTATTACAGTCATTGCTATATCTTGTGACAAAGATAACAATGGATTTTCAACAGAAATTTTGCATTTATTCCCTTATTAAAAGAATTCAGTCTTATATCATTGTCTATTTTGAGTTAATCAGTCAAATGTACCGAATAACTTTTTCAGCGTCTTGAGTCGGACAAAAACAAACATCAACCTGATGGCAGATGATTTCAAAACGTTGGTACGTTGAGCATTCCTCTTCACCATCATACTTCATATCTGTTGCAAGTATGTAACAAGTTAGATCTAGCGAAATTGAGTAGTTACTATGCTGTAATGAATTATTGTGCATTTGAGCATCATTGTTTTAAGTATTTTTGTATCATACTTGTTTTCACAATTGTTAACTATATTTAAGCTTTACCTAGACCAAGTTGGAGATAAATGTCAAGTGGCAGTAATTTGTTAAGGCATCTTTACTAAATTAATTTAAGTTTCCATTTAATTTTCCCAAATTACTCAACTGTGGCACTATCCAACGAGATCATTGGTGCATTGACGCGGCTTATTTTCTGGCATACCTTTACTTTTGAAGTTTGTAATTCTTGTGGTAGTGGTTGGCTTTATGAGCAAGTCAAATTTATTCCCATCGTACCTGGTCTATCTTTTTCTACTCTTTTGAAAGAAATCAACAAACATGCCAGAAATGATTTCGCGGCAAATGGCTGCAGTTATTTGCGATACTGTAAAGTTCTATGCATAGATCACTCAATATAATTTAGTCAGTCATATATTTTCAGTTGTTACATGTTTAACTTGGTCCTGTTCTTCCTCAGTTTTGACCTTAGTTCAAATGTCACAAATTGTTTACTGGAACAGGTTTCAAAGTATTCCCTTGCTGGGTTCGTCGTGGGCTATCCATTCAACCTTCATGGTCAACCAAGTCCAGATGTAATGTGCCGATGCTTTTGCACAGCTCATCCCTGATCCTCTTTACGTTCTGTAATGTTTTCTTTTGTGCAAAGCAGGCAGTTCAAGTAAGGCTTCTTGCTGGAGAACTTTCTAAAACAGGGAAACTTGATGATCAGTTCTACACATATTGGGATGAAAATTTCACCTCAAAGGTGAATTCCATTTTCATCTTTGAGCATTTTTGCTTGACATGTGAAACTTATAGGGTTCATTGCAGTATTGCTCATAGTGTGGCATGCCTGATGCAGTTTTCTTATTATTATCGGCTTCATTGCAGTATTGTTCATTCATCTATGACATGTTTTTCCCTTTTCTTGAAGTTCTTTGTTCAGTGGAGTGATTGATTTTGTAGTTATGTTCTCTGCAGTGCGTAGAAGCCCTCTTACATCCACTGAATCTGAAAAATTGGGATGAGGCTAAAACTATGACAGATAAATTTGCTGCAGTTTGCATACTTCAGGTACAAACTCCAGGTAACTGGGTTACTTTTAAATAATGTTGTATTCTTTAAAAAAATACTGTTACTTATATCACGCGTTCAATTGAATTCATGAAGGAAACTATGTAGGTCGTTCAGTTGACATTGAGAATTATCCTTTTGTGAACAGGGTTACCTCGATAACATGAACAGAAAATTGAGATCTGAAGATAACTCTGAAGCATAAGGTGATACATAAGTGCCATTTAAACTGAACCAAAATCAGGGAGACAGTTCCCGCAGTCTGATTTGAAGGGCTAGTTTTTGCACCTTGTTCAAGATGGACATAACTGCAGCTATTCCTTGGCTATGAAACCATGCAGATAGGCCCATACGCAGTTCATCAAATGATGTGATTGGAGCTCCGTGAAGGATGCTTTTGGCATCTCGCGAATTTTATGCTGCAGAGCTAACTGCCGGGATATCAACAAACTCATTATCTGACGCGAGCAGATTTTGTGCTTGGCTGCTCAGGGACAAATCGTCATAGATGATGCTAAAGTATTTTGTCCTCGAATATGATGCTAAAGTATCGAGAACGTCTTACTTTTAACCCCTTCGTCAGGCCTCTATCAGCTGACGAAATTCTCCGCATTGGTTACACCCGATAATGCAATGTGACTGTACGAGGGCCCTTTTACCACTGAATTTGTTTGTCTAGTCCTGTCCTCTCTCCTATAATTTCCATGAGGCAAAACACTTACGCATGCTTGATATTTTGGCTTTGTTTGGCTCTCAATTTTCTTGTCCAGTCCAGAGGAATAACCTGTCATATCGAATCGGTTTGATTTCAGAATCATCCTGATGCATACCCGATATTGATTAGATACTTTTCATTGCGTACACCTTGCCAATACCAACTATCCCACTCCATATCGAATTAGGGCTCTTTCCCATTGAGACCCGTACCCGTAGTTTTGAATAGATTGAATAGGAATGAATGACTCCAATAGAAAAGCACATCAATGGAAGAAGACGCGATGTAATCCATGAGGTTATCTGCCTGAGTAGGCATGTCTAGGTGCATGATGTTAACACTAAAGTGGGCTGGTTGCTGTGTTCACAGCCCAGTTTAGGACTGTAGGGTTCTAGGCATGAACCGTGTATTTCTCAAAAAAAAAAAAAAAAAAAAAAAAAGGCATGAACCGTGTGCGTTACGGGCTTACGGATGAACATTGCCGTTCTGATGGTTGTTTCCAGAAAGGAGTCATTTTGCATTGTTTAGCTCTCAATTTGCTTCAGTCCATTGGAATCACGTAATCTGTCATATCGAATCGGTACGATTTCAGAATCATCCTGCTGCACAGCACCAAGGGTCCATCATTTTCTCCAAAAGCACGGCCTAATCCATGAAGTTATCTGCCTGCGTAGGCATATCTAGGGACATGATGTTAACACTAAAGTGGAGTCTATAGGACTCTAGGGTTCTAGGCATTAACCGTACGTTACGGGCTTACGGATGAACATTGCCGTCCTGATGGTTGTTTCCAGAAAGGAAAGTGATGGCGTAAGAGAACTTTGCTATGATTTTGTCGGCAGATAAGCTCGTGATTGCCCGTACATAATGCACCATAAATTCGACTGTAGCAAGCAAGTTAGGCTGACGATGGATTCTCTCACGATAGGTAACTTCAGTTGACAGAACTTGCTGTCCTGGAAGAAGAGAAGGCGAAATTCGAAGTAGAAAGCAGGGCGGAACGGATGAGCAAGCAAACTAGCCCATCCACTTGTCAAGTCACGAGCATCGCATGTACGCAAAAATCTCTGCAGTTCTGCGCAACTCAAGTTGGAAGGTTAGGAACAGCGGTGACCACAGCACGTTATCAGCGACATTACCAGTGGTTCTCGCTTCACCCCAGTTGCTGCTCCTCGAAAAGTCAATGCAGCTGACCGCAGCTTAATTAGCTGTAGCTTGGAGCAAAGGTGATTTGGGAGCCAAGAAACGACAGGTCAGGAACACATGAAGTCAGCCGCGGATCGTACGGTTTTTCCCGTATCATAAGCCGTGGTTAAGCACTGCTGCCTGAAGATATGCCACGTTGGAGACGCCGTGGCTTCAAGGTAAAGAAGACGGCTGGTTTACGACAGTTTGATGCGATCAGCAACGCGTGCGGCGGCGTAGACGGCCAGCGGGTGCCGAGCCGGCGGGTTTTCGACGAGTTGCGCGCGCGAGCTGCTTGACCTTCTCCGTTGTTTATTAGTTCAAAACTCAGCTGTTTTTCTTCGGCGATTTCTTTGACGGATAAGCCGCCCTGCACGGTGCATTTTAAATCTTTCTTACACAAATCTTTCGCGCTTATTTTGCTTGCAGGACAGTGGACTTTGACCAAACATAACGGACCGGGCACGGGCAGTCTGCTCGCCAGAGGATGTCTTGTGCTCAGGGTGCAAACGGGAGCAGGATTTTGGTCAATTTTAGGATGATTCGTTGACCAGTTGGTTAGTAACAGAATCCGGCAAGAAGAGAAATTCAAGGCACAAATTTAGCACAAATTGTGTGTGCGTCAGGACGACCACACAATAATCTTGCATTGAACCCTGAGCATGCAGTCGCTTCTTGTTTTAGGCAGCGTTATTGCTTGGTATAACCGGACCATGACCATAACGAAGATCAGTCATAAAATAACTCGACGAAGATCAGAAGAAGATATGCGAGTATGTCATGTTGGAACCTTAGTGGTACATGTCAGGATCCAAGGTCCAAATCTCGGTTTCTCTACTGAACACCGCGATTCGTGTGATCACTGACCAGTAAGAGGATATGTTATAATCAGCGCGTCATATGTGAACAGGAGATTAATTAGATGATGGCCGCGTGCTGACATGCGGCGTGCTAGTAACAAATACTCCCTCCGTTCAGAAATAGATGTCACTGTTGACTTTCAGATATCATATTTGACCATTCGTCTTATTCAAAAAATTTGCTCAAATATAAAAACAAATATGTCATGATTAAAATATATCTAATGATAAACCAAGTTGTAAAAAAATAAATAAAATTTATGTAAAAAATTTGAATAAGACGAACAGTCAAACGTGATGTCTAAAAATCAACAGTGACATCTATTTCTGAACGGAGGGAGTAGTAGCTGTCAGGATCCAACGTGCGAATCCCGGCTTCTCTACTGGAGCATGCGGCTCGTGCGACAGCGATCGATGCCCGATCGATGAGCAGTGAGGTCGCGCGCACGCTTGGATTGGATTAACACTGCTCTGGGTGCCATGTGTCGCGACGGCAGCAACGCCTTTAGAGCGTCGTCGACAAAAGATTTTTTTGAAAAAAAAAAACTTTGGAAGGGAATTCAGTGCTACTCCTTGTAGAATTTAGTTCGACGACCTGTCTTCTCGTCAGACTCAGACATGCACGCCACAAGCCGCGGTTGTGAGCTTGTAATACAGAGAGGAGAACCGTGTTTGCTTGTCATCTCACCGGTGTCCCTCGGTCGCATGGCCGTAGAGCCGTGCTGTCCCCTCCCGGTCCGAGAGATCCTTTCGATCAGCTCCCATCCAGTGTACGTTGCCGGTGTGACTCACTCAGCTCCAAAATCAGGACGACTCGACGGTGCAGCTTCCGGTCAATCGCAGGATCACGTTCGCTGCTGTACCGTACCTAACCAACGTGTCTCCGTCACTCCGTGTGGCTGCCAGTCTTCCCCCTCCGTGTATTTTTCGCCCGACGACCAAGCGCGCGACTCGATCGGCGTTTTGCATGTGCCGAGTTTTCGCCTCGCCCTCCAAACCGCGCGTGGTCGATATGCTCCACGAAGCGCGCGCGCTGCTGGTATACGGTGGACCGCGTCGGCATCGGCGTGCGAAGCGTCGCTCTCCAGGGCGCCGCGCTGCCGGCCGGCTGCCGGGTGAGGACGGCGACCCGTGCATGCATCGACGAGAACCACCATTCCATTCCGTTCTGGCACGCGCGCACGGGAAGGTGAGATAGCGAGGGGACGGACGTGCGCCATGCGCTGCGCGGCCTCGGTGTCCAGCCTTCACATGGGCGCGGGGGACTCGTTGCCCACGTGAACATGCCATCCACGGAGCGGTGATGCATGCATCGGTCGGCACTCGGCAGTGCAGCGAGCTACACTAGCTAGAGTGTACTCGCGGCGTAGTAGCCGTGTAGGCGGCGGTAGGCGCGGCACCATGTCGTGGCTGGTTTCGGCGGCGAAGCAGGCGCGCGCGCCGCGCCTTGGAGTTTGGGCGCCGAATCGGGCTAGCTAGCTGGACGCAGCGACGGACACATGGTCACGGTACTTGATACGCACGGTCGGGCATTTTTTTTCCTTCGTCGTGTTGGATTCGGTCCGCACGCGTCCCCAACACTACCTACACCGCTACACAGTAGACATGGGTACATCATCATGCAAGGACAAAGTCACAAAAATCTACTCGAGGCCGGCTACAATGCCCGGCGGTCAAGTAGATAAGAATCGAGACCGGGTTGGTAAAGTTTCAGGGCTCAAGAATCCGCAGTGCTGGCCGACACGATCCAGCATTCCTCTTTGTTAACGCATCCTCGAATGTAGGGGCCGGCCGCTGGCGGAGCAGGGATCGATGGGACCTGAATGAAATCACCACGGCGTGGCACTGCAATGCCTGTCTGCGAATCAAATTGGAGAGCGGGTTAATAACTGAAGTCTAGCTAGCAGCATCACACAGCACGTAGAAAGATATGGAGCAACACCTGTTCCATCTACGCACATAAGCCTCCAAAAAATACAGTCACGCTACGCTATACATTCATTCCAAAACAGCAGAATATGTAGTAGCGGATACATTATTCGTTGTTTTATCTTGTCTGCGGTCCGCAAAAGCAAAAGCGTAGTATACATGTAGAGTCACCTCAAGATGTAGCCATCGTGTCGCTCCCTGATGAAACACTCCAAGTCAGACTCGAAAATGACTGGTGATAGTATATGGGGTATTGGTAAAAGGCTGGCCTTCCACTGGACATAACTTACTACTACTATAGTTGAGTACAGAGTGCAATGCTAGCTGTTCAGCAGAGAGAGCTGAAAAGTTTATGTCCCCAAAATAAGATGAATAATAACATCCCCTCTCAACCAAGATGACTTCTGATCTAAGCTTTGAGTTCTCCCGAAAGCACTCACACATGGGGCTTCTTTGCAGTGCCTGTCTCGCTCAACCACCACCCTGAAATCAACTTGCTGGTATCACTTAAAGCCACGATTTGAGGCAGCTGTAGTGTAGGACTAACCCAAGAAAATACACTG
Source organism: Eragrostis curvula (assembly GCA_007726485.1). Lineage (NCBI taxonomy): Eukaryota > Viridiplantae > Streptophyta > Magnoliopsida > Poales > Poaceae > Eragrostis > Eragrostis curvula. The sequence continues at coordinate 12,569,903 of RWGY01000009.1, read as the reverse complement.
AAGCAAAAGACCCCTTCCGGCCACAAAGTCAAGCTACGTGCATGCATGAGCTGCTTGGATAAGCCAATCAATGTTATCCATCTACGCTATCTGCCTCGCAAACTAATCACTGTTGATTCGGTCGATCGGACTAACCCGTGAACATCATTCTGCACACGTTGACGTTGCTATCAATCTTGACATATAGAACACAGATACGCAGCTCCTGTTGCTGCTGCTTTGGCGCATGCAGACATCAGCTGGTTGGCGCCACCGGAAATTAAAGACAGAGACCGGATTAACATTCATTCGTTCATCGAATCGTCGAGACGCCATCCCTTTCTTTCCCTCGTTTGCTCCTTGCTTGCCGACCGAGAATTCGTCCCGCGAACGAACTGCACTTGTTTGACGCGCCGTTGGACTTGGACTCGTATGAGTCCAAGCATTTTTCTTCGGCTGGACTGGACACCTCGATCAAGAGCGTTCGTTCGCCGTTCGACACCATTCCGATCCGCAGTTGCTTTCGGTATGGAGCACAAGGTACCAATCAGGAACATAACAAAGGGCATAGCTTAGCTGAGCTTGGCTAGTCAGACCCCAACGCCCCAGCTCAACTGCAATTATTCCTCGCACGACGTCACTGCAGCAGCAGGCCAGTGCCTTTCATTTGGTCACCCCTCCGTTCTGGGCCGTTGACGAAATGAAGTGTAAATATAAACTGGAAATCCATCACTGCACGCTTTGAAGGAGCAGCAAATTGAGCAGAGATTAAGCTTCAGTATATTTATAGTCAATTGACGGAATCCTTCTTATCCCTCACGCTCGTACATGTTGCCCCACACAGAAAGATGATTATCAACTTAACTTCGCTTATTGTAGAATAGTTATATAGCGTTGTTAAATTGGTTTAGGAGGTTGGGGATTCCACCTAGCTAACGAGGCGGAACAGCCATCGCATATTCTAGGCTCAAATTGTAGCGGACCGGCCATATCACACAGCACACACACTGTGTGTCCGGCAAACATAGCATCTTTGTCTCAGATCTCACAACTAAAGTAATGGGGCAGCGACCTAGGCAGCTATATCGACCGTAAATTTTGGCGTCACGTATGTGTCATAGTGATGCTCTAAAATTAGCTCTTTATTTTATCAGCTTGTGTTCGTGGATCACAGAGCAGGGAAGGATCCATCGATGTGCTGCTTTGCAACGTAAGTCGTCGTACAGGTGCTGAATACTTCCAGCTGAGCTAGAGCGGCAGCTGCGTATAGAATATGCTCTAGATTTTGACTTGGCATGCTTGGACGATCCAACAGACATCAGGTGCAGTGGGAATTGCAACTGGTCAGTCCATCGGGTAGGACGATATGGTCGGACCTGATCATGTTGCTGCTAGATAGGCATCGTCGTCTTGTCTTTTCTTGATATAAACTAGTACTAGCATATTTTGGAGTCTTTTATTTACTTTGGCGATGACTTCCTGTGGCCTTAATTTGACGAGAAAAATTTAAATAAGCATTCATCATTCACCAATTAGGTATATTTCTTATCAGGAGCTAGTATAATTGAATTGCAGTTTGTTTTCTGCAAAAACTAAATGATAGAGAAAGTCTATCTTGTGCTAGCTAGCTGGCTACTAGTAGCTAGCAAAGATTTTTTTGTCCTTTTTTTTATGTCACATGGAATACAACAGAGACATAAACAATCTAGGGCCTTATCATTTCTGAAGTGATTCATCAACCAACTCTCGAGCATTCCGTATTGAGCAATATCATAAGGTGGCACTGGCATTCCTTGTTTATTTTTCTCAGCTTTTTTTTTTGGAAACGATTCTACTCAACTGGGGATTAGAGTACTTGGTGTTCTAGTGATCTTCTTTTCAGTTTGCTGGTGTGGTATGTAAACGAAAAAGAAAAAGAGTAACAAGTAGCTTCTTTTATCATCTTCGATCGGCCGACGGCCGTCATGCAACTATTTTAATTTTTCCAAGGCTGGCAGCGCGACCACGAAGAACGACACTGAAACTACGGAGAAGATTCACCATTTCTACTTGTCTTTGAAAATTGGTACCCGATCGATCGAAAGGTCATAGCCTACGCCCCTGCAAAAAGTACGCTACCTCGACCGCACCCATACCTTTCTGTTCCTCGCGGAAGCAAGTGTTCGTGCATGCATCATTGGATCGCGCCACGATCCGTTGGTTAGAGCGTGCGTGATGCCATGCGGCTTTGCGACGCTCCCTGCTCCCTCAGCCACGGTGTGACGCCGCAGGCTCTCGGCGCTTGAAAGCCTGCCGAGAGTGCGTCGCACGGCTGCGGCATCATCAGGCGTCAGCCACGCTCGCGGGGTCAAGCTAGCTAGCGCACGGGCGCGCCGACCAATCAGTCCATTTCGCCGCCCGCGATTCGCGCGTACGCGGCGGCGGCTCTGGAGCGAGTGGTCGACGCTGCCGCCGCGCTCAACTCTGTCGCGCTGCCTGCGAACGCACGCGCGCCGCGCGCTCGACGGCGCTAGCTAAAACCTGTGTGCCCCGACCAGATTTCACCTCGCGCCAGCTGTTTTTACGCGATTCTTCACCCGGTGCGCTGTACTGTATGCGCGCGCGGCTGGGGCAGCTAAACGTGCTTAATTGACGGAAGTTACGAACAAAGGTAAATTAGTGGCCCGCCTTAATCGGTAACCATAATTGACATGTGCGTACTACGTTTTTTCCATGAGGAACAGTCGGGAGTCTTTTCCGCCAGGCGCCAACTTAGAGATGCCAGCGTGTAGTATGCTAAATTCAGCCGTCGAAACGGTGCCACTCCGGCGATTTCCCGTAGAGGCCGTGCACACCTCGATGGACACGGAAAGCACGTTTGGCTCTTTCCATCACAAATAGGAGATCCAGGCTGCGTATCCAACAGTGGGGGCTAGTCCAGCCAGCAGCAGCTTATTTTTAAGACGTTGGGATCCAGCTCGGCAACCCATTTTTTCGATGACATCCAAGAGGGCAAAGTATTAGTGGTTGGTAAGATTTAGCACATAGAGTAGTATAGATCTTTTGAACATGTTTTTAATGGATAATTAGTTGCAGAATATATAGTGCTATTCAAGTGAATTAAGCGGGATTCAATAGTGTAATTAAATGTCTGCATTACTTACAAATTGAAATGCACTTTTATAATCAAACGGCAACACTGATCAATCCTATATTACTTTTCGGCAACTTGGTTTTCCTAGCAACAGTATCAGTCCGGTCGGGAAAAAAAACAACAACAATACGAGTCCCACTGAATTCGTCCGGTACGGCAGCAGCGTACGCAGAAACTTCGAAACATGATTGTAACTATTCAGCAAGTTGGTGTCATAGTAACAACTACAAAATCTTTCAGTACACTGCACACAGAGAAATATTCCCTGTGGAAATTCCCGAGTCAATGCCTCCTCATTTCATCCATCTCCAAGTGGTTCAGAGGAAGAGAAATGCCAATTTTCCATTCAGTCCCCATCGCAGCTCCATCCATTTGTGTGTATGTACCCTAGCTTAGCCAGATTAGAGCTGATGTACTCTGCTGGCGCATGGTGGCACGCACGCAGTGGCGTGTCGACACATGCCCGACCAGCACCCCGCCCTGGTCACCACATTTTCCATGCTGGTGTCGGGTTAACTCCAAGTATTCTAGCAGATGACCAGGCCGGATTAGTTTATTTTCATCAACTTTCTTTTGCGAGGGAGGAATTTGATTAAACTTAATCGCCCGACCTGTCGGCTAATTAACCATTTTCCCGATCCGGAGGCACCCGGCGCGGCGCGGCGCACGGGACAAACACGCGCGTCGTCAGCCCCTATGGCCCCCTGCCGGGCGCGCCGGCCTGGAGTCGCATCGCCGTCCGACGTGGCAGACAGCGCGGGCCCACGTGCTCCCGCCCGGTGCGGGCAGTGACGCCCGCGTGGGCCACGCGCTGCCGGAAGGCTCCATTTCCGGGACGTGCATGGCGCCCCGCGCGCTATAAATACCGCGCCCCTGCAACGGCCTCCTCCCCTCACACAGCAAAACCAGAGCGAGACAGAGAATCGCAAGCCGGCAAGGAACGGCAACACACAAACAAAACACACAGCCCCGTGCCAGCCAGGAAGAACCACCCGTTTCGTACTAGCTAGCCCCTTCTTCTCTCGTCTCGTCTCGATCGGCACATATGGCTCCGACGGCGGCGGTGGTGGTGGGTGCGGGGGCGGCGGCGCCGGTGGGGAGGGTGGTGACGGCGCTGGGCGTGGCGGCGTGCGAGCGCGACGCGGAGAAGCTGGAGTTCATCGAGGAGATGACCCGGGGGTTCGACGCCGAGCAGGTGCGCGTGCTGTCCGAGATCCTGGCGCGGAACAACGGCGCCGAGTACCTCGCGCGCCACGGCATGGAGGGCCGCACGGACCGGGAGGCGTTCAAGGCGCGGGTGCCCGTCGTCACCTACGAGGACCTCCGCCCGGAGATCGAGCGCATCGCCAACGGCGACCGCTCCAACATCATCTCCTCCCACCCCATCACCGAGTTCTTGACCAGGTACGCACCTCGCGAGTCGTCGATCGTAGTCTTTTGATTTATTATTATACTCTGTTAATTTTCTCTCTATAAGTCGTCTTAATCTCTTCAAGTCAATGGTGCAACTACCACTGCCCATGCATGAAGAAAAAAAATTTAACGGTTGATTACTCGGCGGGTGAATTGACGTTTCGCTTAATTAAATGTGCGCGTGCAGCTCGGGGACGTCGGCGGGGGAGCGGAAGCTAATGCCGACGATTGAGGACGAGCTCAGCAGGCGCCAGATGCTCTACAGCCTCCTCATGCCCGTCATGAACTTGTGCGTGATCTCGCTCTAATCTCCTCCACTTTCTACGCACGCGTCAATTTCTTGTCTGCATTCATCCCCTTGCTTTTCGATCAATTTAATTTGCCTGTTTTGACCCGGCCGGGGTGATAGGGTCAAGCGAGCTAACCGTTTTCGGCTGCAAATTCCATCGAGCTGCTGCTGAGCTGGTGCATGCCATTGTATATTTAGGGCTTTAGCCTAACCACCTAAACCTGCCTGCTTTTGGCCATGGGAAATGGTTTCCACACCTTTCCATAGGTTTCACCATCGACGGATCATATAAAGATCCCTCCCCGTCGTTGGTCGCAAAAACAGAATAATGGCGTGCAAAAATATATGTGAGAGATTGAGTCCAAATGCGGGGAAGTCATGCGTTTGTGGCCTCCGGCCTGACCTCAAGGGCTTGGCTGAGAGACCCGGCAACTTGCCGGAGGTGTGGCTAATCATTCATACTGAGCCTAAAATAATGTGTTTGTATCTTAGACGCCAGAGATGCCTTGGGCGTTTCTCTACTTTTTAGGCGCCAAGATTCCTTTTCTTATTTGTGACATCTAACTCTAGCTTCCTAGAATAAGGCTGTGGCAGCTCAAAGTCCATTGCATACGTAACCGGGAAGTTGGAGGAGTGTAACCTTAGAAACAACGCGACAAATGCAGTGCCTTGTTGCGCTGAAATATGCGAAGTGGAAGATTTAGAAGCAATCAACTTGCATAAGCACACGTAAGTGTGATACTACTTTGACACACACACACACACACACTGGATAAAGTTAGTTATTTGTAGTCCCGGCCGAAAAGAACGGTGCAACTGATGTGAAATTAACTAATTACAGTTTTTCTTTACTGGTCAATTGCAGTTTACTATATATTTACTCGATCAAAACCAGCTGAACTGTAACATTACTGTTCTTACTTATCTCTTGGAGCACGAGCTAACGAAGGCATGGATCTCTGTTCATGATCAATCAGGTACGTGCCTGGGCTGGACAAGGGGAAGGGCCTCTACTTCCTGTTCATCAAGTCGGAGACGAAGACGCCCGGCGGGCTCCCGGCGCGGCCGGTGCTGACCAGCTACTACAAGAGCGACATCTTCAAGCACCGCCCCTACGACCCCTTCAACGTGTACACCAGCCCCACGGCCGCCATCCTGTGCACCGACTCGTTTCAGTCCATGTACTCGCAGATGCTTTGCGGCCTGGTGGCCCGCACCGAGGTGCTCCGCGTGGGCGCCGTCTTCGCGTCCGGCCTGCTCCGCGCCATCCGCTTCCTGCAGCTGCACTGGAAGGAGCTGGCGCACGACATCCGCACGGGCGCCATGAGCGCCCGGGTCACGGAGCCGTCCATCCGCGACGCCGTTGCCGAGGTCCTGATCAAGCCCAACCCCGAGCTCGCCGACTTCGTGGAGGCCGAGTGCGCCAGGGACAGCTGGGAGCGCATCATCACCCGGGTGTGGCCCAACACCAAGTACCTGGACGTGATCGTGACGGGCGCAATGGCGCAGTACATCCCGACGCTCAAGTACTACAGCGGCGGGCTGCCCATGGCGTGCACCATGTACGCGTCGTCCGAGTGCTACTTCGGCCTCAACCTCCGGCCCATGTGCGACCCCTCGGAGGTGTCCTACACCATCATGCCCAACATGGGCTACTTCGAGCTGCTGCCGCACGACCCGGACGCCAAGCCGCTGTGCAAGGACGACCCGCCGCCGCGGCTGGTGGACCTGGCGGACGCCGAGGTGGGGAAGGAGTACGAGCTTGTGATCACCACCTACGCGGGGCTCTGCCGCTACCGCGTCGGCGACATCCTGCTGGTGACCGGGTTCCACAACGCGGCGCCGCAGTTCCGGTTCGTGCGCCGCAAGAACGTGCTCCTGAGCATCGACTCCGACAAGACGGACGAGGCGGAGCTGCAGGCGCAGTGGAGCGCGCGTCCAAGCTGCTGGCGCCGTTCGGCGCGGGCATCGTGGAGTACACCAGCGAGGCGGACGCGACCACCATCCCGGGACACTACGTCGTGTACTGGGAGCTCATGGTGCGGGAGGAGGGCGGCGCGTGGCCCGAGGCGGGCGTCTTCGAGAAGTGCTGCCTGGAGATGGAGGAGGCGCTCAACGCGGTGTACCGCCAGGGCCGGAACGGCGACGCCATCGGGCCGCTGGAGATCAGGGTCGTGCGAGGCGGAACGTTCGAGGAGGTGATGGACTACGCCATCTCGCGCGGCGCGTCCATCAACCAGTACAAGGCGCCACGGTGCGTGTCGTTCGGCCCCATCATCGAGCTGCTCAACGCCAGGGTGCTGTCCAAGCACTTCAGCCCGGCGTGCCCCAGGTACAGCCCGCACAAGAAGTGATGATCCACAGAAATCTCCCAAGACTGGATTCCGTTCAGGCCCAGATTCAGCTAGTCTGCTAGTAGTACTACGACGTCCCTGTCGTTTATATACTTTTAATACGTACGGTGTGTTTCTGTAACTAGCGTGCAATGCAGAGGCCAGCTGCCTGGTCCTTTGCAATTAGACCATGCTAGTTACATCCATCTGTAGTCATTTCTCGAGCAGAAATGGCGTGTGCTTGTAATTGTAAGTTGGTAACCTCATTCTTGGCTGAATATCATAAATAGTAGGCCTTCTCCAGAACTCGGCTCAAGTTTTGTGTGTGTACGCTTTCTGCGTTCTGCCCTTCTTATCGGCGTGCAGGTGTGCGATGACTGCAGGTGAGGCTTGCTAACGCCGATCAGTCCGAGGAGAGATGGTTCGATCAGTTCTTTCTATTCCCCATTCGATCGGGTGTGTCCATGAATGCGAGAGAAGCTAATGCGTCGCTGTGTCGTCGATGCCTAAGCGCCAATGCGTTCGTTTTCCTCTCCATTCTCCAGCCCAATCGGTAGTGTTTGTTGCCTTGTTGGGCCACTTTGATAGGCTGGCTGATGCTTCATCATGTTATAGTGTTTCGGTTCCAAATATCTGTTTTAAACCATACGAATGCAATGAGGAAGCACAAAAATTCGCGGATGACTCCTTGTTTCAAAATGGACAAATTCATGCACGATTCAAATAGTATAACTGTAGGGAGAAATGCATGCAAGGTTCATGCCTGGCAAATCGATTGTCAAGTCTGAAGAGAGCACATAACACCAGATCTACAATCGAGATTCCATATATGCTACATAGGCGATTCTTGGAAGTTTGAAACGTAAATGTGATTATTTATATTTCAGTATATCATATTCGTCATCAAGGCGCCCTTGTACCACATTGGTCTTGAGTGACAGCAAGCTGTCCCTCGTTTGAGCATCTCAGAAGATCTGGGAGTCTTCGCAATTTTGGTCCTGGTCTCCCACTCAAGTGTTTTGGCTTTATGTCCTACATTACAATTGAAATGTTATGCGCTGATGGTATTAAATATAACAAAAGGTCAAAAACACCAATATGGCCTATTGCTTGCCCATTATTACTATTAGGTCCTTGAATGTTAAAACAAAATGAATGCTAGCAGCGAGTTGTGATTCGGGCATTAGTTTCTCAAAACTAATGGCTATTAGTTCGAGGGTAGCTTTTGTAATTGCGCTAGATTTGCGCATCCATGCGGGGATTTGCGGCGGCGGAGAATGATGAGAGAGACAAACCCTAACCTACCGAAGTAACAATGAATGAATTATTTACTAGATTAATAAACAACCAGGATTAATCAAATTATTAATTTTATTTTATTTGTGAAAAAAATTGCTTATTACAAGTCTGTCATATTATATTTTTTTCTCCGATATTTCTCTCTGACCATTAGTAGTGGATCTCCGATATCATATTTACACCGTCAGATCAAGCTAATGGCCATTAGTTTCGGGAAATTAATTGGACGATAAAACTGCTATGTGATTCTTACTCTTTTTTTTTTGAGGAAAAGAGTTGTGAATATTTGACTTTGTTTACTATAATGTGGAACCAAGTAGGACAAGTCAAGATTAATATCAAAGCGAAATTTAATGTTTAAAAAAAATCAAAGTAAGCAAATCCAAGATGTCAATTCCTATATTACTTCAGTTAATATGTTCTCTTGTTGACTTCTTTGAGCCTATTCATGAACAATAGACAACGCAGGGTCGGGGCTACCTTTTGTTTATCCAAATAACAAATATAGCACCAGCAGCTTATGCCGGTTGCTAGATACTTAGATCCAACATTACACCAAATGAAAAAATCACAAACTAACAAAATTATTTAACTAATTTACAAATGAACACCGAAGAAGGAACAACAATATATGCAAAACATGAAAGTAAAAAAAGAATGGAAATTGTGGACTATTGGCAACAAACCTGGTCGAATATTGCTGTAGGGATGGCAAGAGTAGCCACTGCATTAGGAGAGTCTACTATTCCAGATATCCTACCCTCGCATGGGCAGCATGATAGTAAGAGATATACCTGTACGTAATCCCAATCCCCACTGTTAAAATACTACTCAGCATACATGATACTGATGATAACAGTTAGGTACCCTGCTGCTTACCTGCTCCTTGGAGTACCCAAATTTGGAAAGGTACTCAATGGCATTCAGGACTGCACGTTTGTAGGCAACTGATGCATCAAGGAAATGCTGCTTCCCAGATTCATCCACACTGATGCCCTCAAACACTAACCACTCTGAGAAGCGTGGCTCCACTGGACCTATCTCAAAGATAGGATTCACATGAAGTGGAGTCGGACCAACTGGAGTTAAGTATTCCTTCATCCCACCTCTTATGATCTCACACCTATACAAGATGCAAGAGAGAATTCATTGACTTCGACACACAAGAAAAAGGAAGTGTAGCTGGATAGGCAGATTCTATTTTTCAGGGGAAATCATCATGTTCAGCAACGTTGCCCAATAATAACTTCAGTAAAATGAAATGCCGGTCAAGAATGATATGAGTTGACCGTGTGGTTTAGAAGTAATTGATTATGCTATGCTTTAAAGAACATTGATCCAACAAATATTGCAATATATCATAATATATGAACATTAATAATCAAAGTATCCTCATTCTATCATGATTTAGAAAAATCGCATCAACTGATGCAACGCCGTTAAGAAACAATGTGCCTAGAAACATCACATACGGCCTTTGCAATTGTTTGGATGATACGTTACATTCTTCATGTGCTATCTGATACTGAGAAGTTCCAGACAGGTAAATAAGAAGATAACTGATGCTAGTGTACAACTTGTATCTTAATAGCAATCGAGTGATCAAAAGTTAATATCTAGGTGGATGCATGATTGGGTCTATCCTGAGAAATCCACCAGACAAAAAACAAGATGTCATGTCAAACACATTTACAATAAATATAAATGGTATTGTCAAGAAAATAAAAAACAAAGACTATTACTTGAGCTCAAGGAATCCACTCATTTCAATTGCTCCACAGAAAGAAATTTCACCGTCGCCCTGGGAAAAGTGCATGTCACCTGTACTTAGATTTGCTCCTTCAACAAATACTGGCAGATAAACTTTGGAGCCTCTGCTTAGATTCTTTATGTCACAATTCCCGCCATTCTCCCTTCCAGGAATAGTTCTGGCTGCTTCATTGGCTATTCTATGCCATTGAGCAGTCCCTTCTTGAATCTGCATAGCATTGGATTCATAGTGAACATGGGATTTCAGCCATACTGATACAGGTAGCAAGGTATATTTAACATTATTAATTAAGGGTAGGGAGTGGATGCAAAAAATGTTCCATTTAGTACTTTGCGTTAAATGTAAAAACAGTGATCATGCCTTTCCAAGTAAGCAGTTCTCGGGAGTTGGTAAACTAGCAAGGGGCCTCTGGTGTAAGACTTCACACAGTTTAATAGTCTCTGGACTTGTCTCAGCCAATCGTTTTTCCCTTTCTTTCCAAATATTAAGTAGCTCAACTGAAGGTGCAGTTCCCACTACACCAGGATGGGTTAATCCTGGAAAACGAACACCTGGTACACACAAAATGGAATCATTAAAAGGAAAACTGCAAAGCTTCATCCCCAGCAATAATCAGAAATTTTACCTGGTATCTGAGGGGAGTATGCATAAATTCCTTCGAAATACCAAATGGCTTTTCTTGCACTAGGGAAGTGGTCAGTTAAGAATCCACCTCCGTTCTCCCTTTCAAATATTGCAGTATAACCCCACTCATCACCAGGAAGTGGACCGAGGTTGCAGATCTCTACGCAAGAAGATCACCAGGTGAAGCTGGAATCCCGTCACAATCAACAATTCTTAGGGGCCCACTAAGATAATGGGCCTGTGGAATAATTGTAGTCAGTTTGGCTCAAAATGAAAGAACTGGAGTAAAAGAAGTCTAATGGCATGCCCAGCAGAAGCAAAATATAAACTTACAATTGTAAGATCAAGGAATTTGATATCATCTGCAGAGTCATCATCCCTGACCCACCCTCCAGTACCATCGACCATCTCAACCCGGAACAATTCCCCTTCAATTACATCAGCAACAGGAGGGATATCTGGATGCCAGCGATTATGGAGAGGGACCTTTTGCTCCCACGGCTGCTTTTTCACATCTATGGGCACCACTAGTCTTGGAGTAAGAGGAGCCATGTTTCATCAGTAACCTCTCAAAAGCTTCGTTCCTTTGGAAGCTTTATAATGGTAGCATATCCACGACAACAAGTCAGGCTTTTTTAGAAAAGGAACGAGTCAGGTTAAGAGATAATAACATGCACAGACAAAAAGGGATCCCAGCAAAACACGGTTTCGAGCACACATCAGATACCAAAGGGACAAAGATTCACCTAACAAATGATATCATGGGTTTGGAGTTGTCACTAAGAACGTTCTTGCTGGTCCGGAACCACTGCACCAGACCATCAAGTTACGAGGGTCAGATATTTTCTTCGGCAGAAGCAGTATCATCCAACTTGGCTTGTCTTCTTCATTGGGGTGTTTCCCACAGGCAGTGGCACGCAACACTCAGTTTATTTTTTTTTTTGGCATTACCCCACACAATGCTGGGGATGCAATAAACAAACCAAATTTCTACGTCCTTTGTTTTAGGCAAAACAGTAGGGTAAGCCCCTACCCCACTGTGGTAATATATTTATATATATAAAAATAAAACAAAAAGTTGAGCAGGCCAGAGACAAAACTGTAAGCAGCTAGCCTATGCACTAGTTTTTTGACTCAGAACTAGTTGATCTGTACAGATCAATAGCTTGAGAGAACTTTGCTTTATTTACTAAAGTTCATTCCGTGTGCTTGTAGAGCAGATTCTTCAACGAAATTTCGTTTCCAGGATTCAAAAGTTGGTGAGTTTCTCTGGAAGATGAATTATTCTGCCGTTTCCAGATTTGCCATGCCCCAATAATAAATAATTCCATAAGAAGTTATGTTGACAAGCCTTATTTGCAGCCTCCATCATTTCATAGAAGGACAGGGAGAAGTTCCAGTTGATATTCAAGTGTCGCCAAACTCTGATGCTGAAGTGACATTTGAAGAACTAGTGAAAAGTTGTCTCCTCTCTGTTTTCTTTGCATAGGATACAATCATAATTGTCGTTCTTAATGTTTTGGTTCTTCTTTTTAAGGATGTTTTGAGTGTTCAGTCGATCCATCAGCAGAAGACCTTCAGCTTATATTGCAATAGTTGGAGCCCCAAATCCATAGGAAAGGCTTTGGCGGGTGCACATTCTTATAGGGGAAGTTGTAAAACTTTGATGATGAGTATTGAGCTGAATTCCAGATGTTGTGCCTTTTATCTTCGTCTTCTTGTGGGAGCTGTAGGTCTTGTATATGGCTTGCAAAGCCTGATATTCTTGACATGCTTCCCCTGATAAGAAGAGGTAGGACTGCTGTGCGACTTCATTGTTAATTAAAAGTTTGGCCACTGGAATGTTCTTGTCCTTTGCGAAGGAATAGAGTCTTGGAAATGTTTCCTGTAAGAAATTGTTGTTCCATATGTCAGACCAGAAAAGCACTGTAGAGCCATCCTCCACTGTACATTTAGCTACTCCCCTGAACATGTCACAAAGCTTCAACAAGTCTTTCCACCAGAATGAGCCTTTGTCTCTGGTTGCATGAGGGATTTCTCCATTGGCATAGTGTATGTTCCAAATTAGTTTGACCCATGGGACATCCCTCTTGTTATAGTAAATAAACTTATCTAGGTGCTACCAAGGGTTTTGATTTAGCATTATGCCATTATCTTCAGAGCCCCTCCAGAGATATGTTTCATGGATCTTCCAATTTCTACGTCTTGCTAAGTTGGACAAGCCCATACAAGAAAGGATGCATTAATTCTATCCTCTTTGGCACAAAATCTACAGCTCATTGGGTAGATAGAAGTTTTATATCTGATCTAACATGCAAAATTCAGAACTAATAGGGTCAGCAAGACACACTATTTTTCCCTTTTAACACAATATTATTAGTCCAAACTTTTCTATAGCATATTCTTGAGAAAACTTGGGAATAATGAAGGGTTGCATGAAAAGGAGTTAAAGAGTAAACTCCAAGAAAAGGGTCATCAACCAAACTCCTGTGTTTGCAGAAATGCAACCTGACTTCATGCTGGCAGGCACAACCCCGGTCAGAAAAGTCATCTCCAAGAAAAGGGTCATCAACTAAACTCCAACCTCGGATGAGCTGATGCGCAGGAGCAAAAGAACCAAAGACATGCTGGATGGGTACAAACCGGTGATCAAGGGGGCCCCCATTGGTCCTGTCACTAGAAGCAGATCAAAGAGCAAGAATCTTGCCTCTGTCAGACCTAACAAGGGTAATCTCCTCTCTACTACCTTCTCTCCAGTTGAATTCCCGGGCCTAGTCGATCTTGACAATGCAAAAGATTCTGACATGGCTTACCCGGTTATTTCTATTGGTGAGTTACAGAAGGTGGCTGTGGAGAGATGCGGGCTCCTTCCTGTGGAGGTAGCCCCTGAGCTGCTGTTGAAAGATAGGGCTGAAGGCACACAGGAGGAGGAATGCAGCAGCTCCACAAACCAGATGATGGTCCATGGATAGTACAACTTACTTAGTCAGTTGTAACAGGGTATGCCCTGTTTTGAGGTCATGTATGCTTGGAACCTGGTCTAATCATTGTGTCTTTTGTTCTCTTGGCTGTGGGATGCATGGCCTTGACAGTTTGGATGGTTGTCGGTTTTTGGACAGAACTTGTATGGGGAAAGGTTATTGCCCCGTGGTGACTGATGCTGCCCTCTGTTGTGCTAATTGCTATTCTGAATGTGGTTCTACCGGTTCTTGCTTTGTTGTTCATCACTTGAATTGGTTTGCTATTCTGACTTCCTGTCACTTGTGGAGGGGGGAAGGCCACCTGCTTCATGTCACTCTTGATTGGCCCTCCATTATACTTGCGGTTTGGCTCCCTAGCAACAATGATCATGTTGGTTTCCTATATACTCTGTTTTCACTCAATGCCATGCTTTCCCAAATGTCGACTTGCATCAGTTGGTTGTGGCCTTCGGCCATGATCGTGCTCTCCTCTCAGATATTACAATGGATAGTAACAACAAGCGAAACTGGAATGTGCTAAATTGGAACATAAGAGGAATCAATGCAGCAGACAAATGCAACGCTGTTAAGGCTAAAATAGAGGAGAGTGCTTGCGCCATCTATTGCATACAAGAAACAAAGCGTGAATCCTTTGATCATTCCTTCATAAAGAAACTGGCGCCGAAACGTTTCAGCAAGTTTGCTTATTCCCCCTCGGAAGGGGCCTCAGGTGGCATCCTTATGGGCTGGAATCCATCTATTTTCACTGGTGAAGTGGTACATACTCTCAAGTATGCTGTGACAGTCAAATTCACCTCTCAACACAATGGGGACCAGTGGACTCTAACCACTGTTTATGGACCTTGTGCTGGCCAAGACAGACAGGATTTTGTGGATTGGCTAAACCAAATTCAGATACAAGATGACGAGAACTGGATGTTCATAGGGGACTTTAACTTCTACAGATCATTGGAGGACAGAAACAAAGATGGGGGAAATATGAATGATATTATGACCTTCAATGAAATAATCTATAACCTGGCCCTGCAGGAAATACCTCTCAAGGGAAGGAACTACACTTGGAGCAATATGCAGCAAGACCCGCTTCTACAGCAGATAGACTGGTGCTTCACCTCTGTAAATTGGATTTCTGATTTCCCCAACACACTCCTATTGCCAATGTCAAGGCCAACATCGGATCATATCCCATAAATGGTACAGATAGGAACTTCAATCCCCAAAGCCCAAGTCTTCCGTTTTGAAAACTACTGGGTTGACCAGCCAGGCTTTATTGGTAAAAATGGTTTGGAACGCCGATGTGAGGGCTACAAACTCCGCAACTAAAATTGTGGCCAAGCTAAAGCTTCTCAGAAGAGTGTTAAAAAGATGGGCCTTGGGACTCTCTCAGCTCAACAATTTGATCAAGGAATGCAACAAAACCCTGGAGATTCTTGACAAACTTGAAGAAAATAGGGCCCTTTTCGTCCATGAAAGCAACTTCAGAAGCATACTGAAAGCACATATCCTGAAATTATTGCAATTCAAGAAAGAGTATTGGAGGAAAAGATTCACAGTAAGGTGGGTGAAGTTTGGTGATGAAAGCACCAAATTTTTTCATGCTGCTGTAACAGAGAGATATAGGCTTAACACAATCACAAGCCTGGAAGGGGAGGATGGGAGACTAGTCACAAACCACAATGAAAAAGCAGCAATCCTGTGGGAAGAGTACAGGAACAGAATGGGCAACACCTCCAACCCCATCATGCAATATAACTTGGCAGATTTAGTCCAGCACCACAATCTAGAGAACAATCTAGAGAACATAGACCAGCCCTTCACTAAGGAAGACATTGATAACATAGTGAAGCAGATGCCAACGGACAAGGCCCCTGGGCCAGACGGCTTCAATGGACTTTTCATAAAGAAATGCTGGAGTATAATCAAAGAGGACTTCTATCAACTATGCTTTGACTTCTTCAATGGAACAGTGGACCTGCAAGCCATAAACACCTCCTTCATCACATTGGTACCAAAAGTAAACAACCCCTCAAGTGCAAACGACTATAGGCCAATATCTTTGCTTAATTGTGCCTTCAAAATCATCACGAAGCTCATGGGAAATAGAGTGCAACAAGTCATCATCCCTCTAGTACACAAAAATCAGTACGGGTTCATCAAAACTAGAACTATACAGGATTGCCTAGCCTGGGCCTATGAGTACATACATCAATGTCAGCAAACAAAGAGAGAGATCATAATTCTCAAGCTAGACTTTACAAAAGCCTTTGATACAATTGAGCATGAAACAATCCTTCAAGTGATGCAACACATGGGCTTCTCTGAAAATTGGAGGAACTGGACAGCAAAAATCTTGGCCTCGGGGACATCTTCCATCCTTCTCAATGGAGTGCCAGGGAAGCAATTTCAGTGCAAAAGGGGGGTCCGTCAGGGTGACCCACTCTCACCGCTCTTATTTGTAATGGCTGCTGACCTGCTGCAATGCATAATCAATCGAGCTCATGAACAAGGCCTGTTTGAACTCCCCATACCAGCCAGAGACAATGCGGGCTTCCCGATCATCCAATACGCGGATGACACCATCTTAATCATGAAAGCATCCCAGCGCGAGCTTTTTTGCCTAAAAGGCCTACTTGAATCCTTCTCACAGTCCACAGGCTTGCGGGTAAACTACTCCAAATCATGTATGGTCCCTCTGAATATGGATCATGAGAAAGCAAGTCAGCTGGCAGGGGTGTTTGGTTGCAAATTGCAAGATCTACCATTTACATACTTGGGGTTACCAATGGGAACCACCAAACCAAGAGTAGAGCACTATGGACCCATCATGAATAAGGCAGAAAGAAGGCTTACCTCAATCTCAGCCCTGCTGGCACACTCAGGCAGACTCCAGCTTGTCAACTCAGTAATTACGTCTCTACTCATCTATGCCATGTGCACTCTTGACGTCCCAGTGGCAGTGACTGAATTCCTGGACAAAAAGAGAAGAATATGCTTATGGAGAAACTCTGACAGCAACGCCAAATGCAAGCCTTTAGTGGCATTCACAAAATGCTGCAGACCAAAACGGAAAGGAGGTTTGGGAATTGTAAATCTGAGAAGCCTAAACACAGCTCTTCTTCTCAAGTTTCTTGATAAGTTCTACAATAAAAGAGACATTCCATGGGTCAATCTAATATGGGCTACTCACTATGCTAATGGCCAAATCCCACATGTGACCAAAGATAAGGGATCATTCTGGTGGAGGGATATTTTGAAATTATGTGACCTTTTCAGAGGAATTGCATCATGCAAGGTGGGCAATGGAACTACGGTTCTTTTCTGGTCTGACCTATGGAATGGACATCTCCTACAAGACAAATTCCCGAGACTGTACTCATATGCAAAAAACAAGAACATCTCTGTGGCTAACTTCCTAATGAACAACACCATCCAGGCCCAGTTTCACTTACCCCTCTCACAGATGGCCCACCAGGAATACCTTGAACTACAGCAGCTCATCCAAGCCTTGCAAATCAACCAACAAGAAAATGATGTCTGGACATATGTATGGGGCAGTGCAAAATACACCTCAAGCAAGTTCTACCACCACACATACCGCAATGTGCACCCACCCCAACCCTTCATCTGGATCTGGGACTCCAAATGCTCTAACAAACTACGAGTCTTTTCATGGCTTCTACTAATGGACAGACTGAACACCAGGAACATTCTCAAAAGGAAGAAGCACAAATTAGAAGGCAACAACTATAACTGTGTTCTGTGTACTATGAACAGAGAGGAAACAGCCTTCCATCTATTCTTTGCCTGTCCATTCTCTAAGAGGTGCTGGCAAAGAATTCAAATACACTGGAACTACAGCATAGGCTTCTTCTTCCAAATGATGCTTCAAGCCAAAGCCGACAATCAGGGAGGCTTCTTCATGGAAATATTCATTATTGCGGCATGGCAGATATGGAAACAAAGGAATAACAAAATCTTTCAGAGAGAGCAACCATCACTGGACTCCTGGCTTCACCATTTTTTCGAGGAAGCTAACCTACAAGCACATAGAATGTTGAGAGAAAAAAAGCGGGCCTTTATACAAAAAATAGACTTGTACAGATAATTCAGCCTTTCCTTCTTTTATGTTACCCACTTGGGTGAGAGCTTTAGCTCTGGCTTGTACAGTGTTCTTTCAGTCTTTATTAATATATTAACTACCACAGCAGGGGCTTCCCTTGCTGTATATCCCTCAAAAAAAAAAAAAAAAAAAAAGAGTAAACTGGTTCCCCCAAACATAAAACATTCTTTATGACGACTTAATTACATATATGCAAGAGCTGCTTTCCCATACTGACCTTTCACATGTCATAGAGTTTATGTACACATCCTCTGACAAAGCACATTCCATCAATTCTCCATCACTCACATATTCCTCTGAACTATCCTCTAACATCTTAAGGCTCCAGCCTGCATCCTTAATCGAACCCTTTCTCTTCGCCCACTTCAGAGCCTCCATCCACCTCCCTATCTCAGCATACAAGTACGATAACAGCACATAATGTGAAGCGTTCTCAGGCTCCAACTCCACTAGCTGCTCCGTCACATGCTCACTCAAAAATGAGTCACCCACCATCCATCTGGAAAAAAGAAAAATGAGTCGCCACGGGCCCTGCAACCCCGCAATAGCAAGCCCCGTATAACTGCATTTGGCTACCACAGCATTGTTTCAATAACCTTGAAGGCGTCATCAAGGTGTCCAGAGATACAAAGAAGGTCAACCATGCATCAAAAGTGCTTAATCCCAGTTTGAAACCCGTACTCACCTTGAACAAGCAAGTTAAATATTTCCCTCCCAATTCCCAGCATGCGCGCATGCGCAAAGAACACAGATCAATGTGACTTCATCTGGCCGTACACCGTCAGCATTCATCCGGAAGAACAGGTGCAATGCCGTTTTTCCATCATCTGCCAGAGCAAGCGCCCCGATGATAGAGATCCAAGTGTACACGTTCCTCTCGAAAAATTCAGAGAATACACGCGCAGCCTCCACAACGCGCCCACATTTCCCTTACATGTCAACAAGTGCGATGCCCAACACAACGTTTAACTCCAACCCTGCTTCTTCACGTACCCATGGATCCAGACGCCAGTGTCTATCGCGCCATGGCTGCAAAGGCGCCAAGAGCAGAAACCATGGTGACACGGTTGGGGGCGATGGAGGAAGCAAGCATCCGCCGGAGGGTGGCCAGAACCTGGAAGCTGCGACCGCGATTCCTGCATGATCGAAGTGATCCCGGTGGTCCACGCGACGACGTCCGGGCAGGGCATTTCGTCGAACAGTTGCTCGACTACCAACAGGAATTTCTAGAGTGGATTCTGTTCAGGCCCAGATTGAGCTAGTCTGCTAGTACTACCTTGTCCCAGACTCCCAGTTGCTTACACTTTTTTATAAGGTGTGTTCCTGTAACTTGCGTGGATCATGATACTTCACTGCTAGTTACATCCGTGTGTAGTACTAGTCATTTCTCAAGTAGAAATGGCGTGTGCTTGTAATTGTGAGTTGGTAACCTCATTCTTGGCTAATTATTCCTAGTAATGGTAGGCCTTCTCCAGAACTTTGCTTATGTTTTGTATATGAGCACGTTTTCTGCCCTTCTGTTGGAGTAAGTGAAACTGGTCGTATTGGCCTCATCCCAAGCAAACACATTAGAGCCCTCGTCAAATTCAGACTTCTCTCTTCCGGCTCCCCACTTTCCAGTATTAAGTGATGCAGTGATATCCACCACAATGCAGCTAGTTGCATAGTAGACCACACATTATAATACGGTACTTCGCCATCAGTCAAACACTCACAAAATACCAACATTCGTTCCTCTCCATAAACCCAAACCTATCCGGACTCATCCAACTTGGGAGCTCTACAAGAAACTATTGCAGGGTCTCACATCTGGCATATTGGATCTCACCAGTTACCTGAATCTCCTTTTAGAAAGGGGAAAAAACTGAATCTGTTACATCTTTCACACATGGGACATTATTATATTATATAACTGAATCTGTCGCACCCATCACAGTAAAACTTTCCTCCCATTGCTTTGACTAGGTTACCGCTCCAAATAAGAAATGTTCTTCGAAAAAAAACCACCCCAAGCAAAATGTCGAAGTTATGTTCTCGGGTAAAATCTCCTCTTCAAGGAAAAAGATCCAGGAGAAACAAAAAGCAATTGTCTTAAACAATGCTAGAGCAAGGAGGAAATACATAAATTCGCATATGACTCCTTGTTTCGGAATGGAGAATGCGTGCATGACCTACATAGCATAATTTTGTAGCACATGGCACCATTCAGAGGCGTCCCTTCATACATACTGCTGCTGCCTGGCAAAGACTGTCAAGACAATACATAACACCACAAATGACATGCATTCAAGATTCAATGCTGCATAGATGATTCATGGAAGTTCGAAAGACAAATATGATTATTTATAGTTCTACATCACATTTGTCCTTAGGGCGCGCTCGCACCGCTTTGGTCTTGAGTGAAAGGAAGGTGGCCCTCGTTTGAGCATCTCAGAAGATCTGGGAGTCTTTTCAATTTCGGTCCTGGTCTCCCACTCAAGTGTTTTGGCTTTATATCCTACATTACCAATTGAAATGTTATGCGTTGATGTTTTGAAATATAACAATAAGTCAAATACCAATGGAGGAATGACCTTATGCTCTCTTGCCTGCCCATTATCATTATTAAATCCTTGAATATTAAAATAAAGGAATGCTAGCAGAAGGGCCGTAATTCTTATTATTTATTTTTTGAGGAAAAGAGTTGTACATATCTGACTTTGTTTACTATAATGTGGCCAAAGGCCCAAAACTGAGTAGGACTGGTCAAGATTAATATCAAAGTAATCGGCGTATAATGCTTAAAAAAAATCAAAGTAAGCAAATACAAGCTGTCCCTGTTGACTTCATATATGTGAACTCGTGGAAGTAAGGCTACTCCCAATGGGAGTTTCATTTTCATTAAATAGGGTGCCATGACAACAATTTTGATGATGTGGCATGTGATTAATGAGGAAAGAGATGGGAGTTTCATATACATGAAACCATTCTACACTGTTTCCAATGTTCTTGTGTCTTGCATGTACTTCTTGGAAACAACAAACATGACACCATGCATTGTGAGAGTTATTTCAACAATCAACTAAATGCCTTTTTTCTCATGTGGCATCATTGCAAACAATAAGATGAAACCTCCCATTGGGAGTAGCCGAATATTTTCACACTAGAGGTGGTTTTTGAGTTTGACCTTAACAGTAGCTGTGGCAGGAAAAGTGCATTTTAGACACTTTTGAGTCACTTATACTGGTAAATAAGAAATAATTTTGTGATGCACCCAACTGAGGCACCGAACAAGTATGACAAGCCTTACAGAAGCTACTCTTACTGAACCATAAACAATAGCACATAATCAAAACTCATTACTGATCAACCTCACGTTGCATAAAGTAACTTGGCAGTAATCAAAGGCCCTAATGATTACTGATAAATCAAGTTTTGCCATCTGAACTCTGTAGAGCCTACTCATGAAGTCATGAACAACAGACAGCACAGAGTCTACCTTTTGTTTATCCAAATAACAAGTACAGCAACAGCAGCTTGTGCTGGTTGCTTTAGATCTAATATCACACCAAAGGAACGAATCATAAACTAACAATATTATTTGACTAATCTACAAATGAACACTGAAGCATAAAAGTTAAAAAGACCAACGGAAATTGTGTTGGAATATTGGCAGCAAACCTGGTTAAATATTGCTATAGGGATGGCAAGAGTCGCCACTGCATTAGGAGCATCTACTATTCCTGATATCCTACCCTCGCATGGGCAGCATGATAGTAAGAGATATACCTGTATGTAATCCCAAAACCCCAGTGTTAAATTCAGTGCACATAATACTGATGATAATAGTTAGCTACCCTACTGCTTACCTGCTCCTTGGAGTACCCAAATCTGGAAAGGTACTCAATGGCATTCAGGACTGCACGTTTGTAGGCAACTGATGCATCAAGGAAATGCTGCTTCCCAGACTCATCCACACTAATGCCCTCAAACACTAACCACTCTGAGAAGCGTGGCTCCACTGGACCTATCTCAAAGATAGGATTCACATGAAGTGGAGTCGGACCAACTGGAGTTAAGTAGTCCTTCATCCCACCTCTTATGATCTCACACCTATACAAAATGGAAGAGAGAGAATAAAAATAGGGAAAGTGTTATAGGCAGATTCTATTGTGCAATGGAAATCATTGGGTCCAGCTTTGCTGGTCAAAGAATAACTTAAAAAAAAAATGTTAGTCAGAATAATATTGTTGTTCAGAAATTATTTATCATGCTATGCACTAATGGATTGACTTTGATACAAAGAAATAATGCACTACTGGCATAACATATGAACAGAAATAAGGAAGTATCTTCAACTTATCATGATGTAGAAAAGTAGCATCAACTAACTCAAAGGCAGTCACACCAGAAGAAACCATGTGCCTAGAGACAACAGAATTGGCCATAGTAATCAAAGTATCCTCAACTTATTATGATGCAGAAAAGTAGCATCAACTGATGCAACGGCAGCAACACCATGACGAAACAATGTGCCTAATAAGTAATAACATCACAGTTGACCATTTTAAACATATAGATGATATGTTTTACATTCTTCATGTGGTATCTGATACTGATAAGTCCAAGGTAAGCTACAAAGATAACTGATGCTAGTCTGCTGGTCCAGTGTCTTTATAGTAATCCAGTTATCTTAAGTTTTCCTACAATGGTGGATCGGATAATATTCAGGTGCATGTTAGGGTCCATCCTCAGATATCCACCAGACGAAAACGAGATGTCATGTCACACACATTTATAATAAATATAATATAAATTTTATTGTAAATAAAGCAAAAACAAAGATCATTACTTGAGCTCAAGGAATCCACTCATTTCAATTGCTCCACAGAAAGAAACTTCACCATCACCCTGGGAAAAGTGCATGTCACCAGTACTAAGATTTGCTCCTTCAACAAATACTGGTAGATAAACTTTGGAGCCTCTGCTTAAATTCTTAATGTCACAATTCCCACCATTCTCCCTTCCAGGAATAGTTCTGGCTGCTTCATTAGCAATTTTGTGCCATTTGGCAGTCCCTTCTTGAACCTACATAACATTGAATCCACTGTGAACATGGGATTTCAACCATATAGATAAAGGCATCAAGATATACTTAAGATCTGCTAGATTAATATCTGCACATAGAACAGCTGTACTGGCAACGTGGATTCAAATCCTTTAGTAATACTATTACTTGAGGGTAGGGGGTGGATGCAAGCAATGTTCCGTTTAGTACTAGGTATTAATGTAAAAGCAGTGATCATGCCTTTCCAAGTAAGCAGTTCTCAGGGGTAGGTAAATTAGCAAGGGGCCTCTGGTGTAAGACTTCACACAGTTTAAGAGTTTCTTGACTTGTCTCAGCCAATCTTTTTTCCCTTTCATTCCATATATTAAGAAGCTCAACTGAAGGTGCAGTTCCCACTATACCAGGATGAGTTAATCCTGGAAAACGAACACCTGGTACACATAGAATCGAATCAAAAAAGGATACAAAACTGCAAAGCCTTATCCCTAGGAATAACCAGAAGTTTTACCTGGTATCTGAGGGGAATATGCATAAATTCCTTCGAAATACCAAATGGCTTTTCTTGCTCTAGGGAAGTGGTCAGTTAAGAATCCACCTCCGTTCTCCCTTTCAAATATTGCAGTATAACCCCACTCATCACCAGGAAGTGGACCAAGATTGCAGATTTCTACCGCAAGAAGATCACCAGGTGAAGCTGGAATCCCTTCAGAATCAACAATTCTTAGGGGGCCACTAAGATAATGAGTCTGTAGGATAATTGTAGTCAGTTTCGCTCATAATAAAAGAACTGGAGTAAAAGAAATCTAATGGCATCTCCAGCAGAAGCGCGCACAAAAACACATAAACTTACAATTGTAAGATCAAGGAATTTAATATCATCTGCAGAGTCATCATCCTTGACCCGCCCTCCAGTCCAATCGACCATCTCAACCCGGAACAATTCCCCTTCAGTTACATCAGCAACAGGAGGGATATCTGGATGCCAGCGATTATGGAGAGGGACCTTTTGCTCCCATGGCTGCTTTTTCACATCTATGGGCACAACTAATCTTGGAGTAAGAGGAGCCATGTTTCGTTACAGTAACTTCTCGAAAGCTTCGTTCCCTTGGGAGCTGTATGCACCTTTATAATGGTAGCATATCCCTGCCAATGAGTCAGGCTAAGAGATAATAATAAGCAAAGACAAAAAGGGATCCCAGCAAAACACAGTTTCGAGAACACATCCAGTTGGGAGTTGGGAAGCACACAGAAAAATAAGCAATGGATCCGGAGCTTTGTTTTAAAAGAAATATTCCAAGAGGAGAAGACAAAGATTCACCCAACAATAATACTCCATCGTGCAAGAACTTTCTTGATGGTCCCAAACCCAACACAGCTCTATAGACCATCCAGAGCTACGACGGTGAGATATTTTCTTGGGCAGAAGCAGTACCATCAAGCTTGGCTTGTCTTATTCATTGAAGTGTTTTCCACAGGCAGCGACATGTAACACTAAGTTTACATTTTTTGGCATTATTCAACCAACCTGCAAGTCCATCCCCACACAGTGCTGGGGGATGCAAACAAACCAAATTTCTACATCCTGATAAGTTGGACAAGCTCATAACAGAGGGGATAAATTAATCCTATCCTCTTTTGCACAAAATCTACAGGTTACTAGGTAGCTAGAAATTTTAATCTGATCAACATGCAAAATTCAGAACTAATATGGACAGCAAGCTACACTGTTTTCCCCCTTTTAGAGCATCTCCAATGGTTATGTATAGTTAGTTCCTAAAGGTTAATTTAGGATGTTATTAGAAAAAACATCCCTCCAACAGTTTTGAAAACAACATCTCTAAATTTACAGTCGGCCCAATATTCCCTATAGCATCTCCAAATGTGACGATGCTATTCACACTCCCAACCGAGGCCTTCCGCTCTTCCCGTGACGGTTTCGTCCGCGCTGCGACCAGCGATGACGACGTCTGCGATGGCTGGACGACGCCCCTGCCTCCTGCTCCAGCGAGCTCTCCTCCTCCTAGTCGTCGGAGACTGCAGAGGTGGACAAGAACCTCGCGATCGAGAATCGCGGGAGCACTTCCGCGGCATCGCATGCCGGCGGCGCAGGGAGGGCCGAGCCCGGGAGGTAGCAGGATCTCGCCGACAGCAGAGGTAGGCGAGTCCGGGAGGTGGCGGGATCATATAGAAAAGGAACTCCCTCTGTTTCCTCCCCCATGCGACATTTCACCATATCCAAGGACGGCGGAGGTGCACGGCGAGAAGAGAGGACCCGGCCAAAAAGATTCAGGGCGCGTCGGCCGCCATCCCCACCTCACCGCCCCGGCGCCTACCACACGGCAGCGTTGTACGCGTCTGCGCCCTCTGGCCCATGTGGCAACGCGCTGCAGCCGGGCCTCCACGTTCGCTGGTCGCTGCGCAAGGAACAAGACAATGGCCATGGCCTCTGTCACTTCTTCAATTTGGCTAAGCTTGTCCATAAACGCTCCATTTCCATGCGACCGACTGACCAGCGACACACGGCGAGAACTCAATTTACTCGCTTGCCAGAATCTACCATCAAGGCAGCGAGCTCTCACGGTGTTTGGAATCTACCATCAAGGCATCGCGGAGAGGAACAAACAGGGCCAGGCAGCAGTAGCAGCAGAAATTCATCACTGTGTTTGGCCAGCAGGCAGCTAGACGTAAAATCCAAAGTCAGAGTATCGGCTGCGCCGATCGTCTTTCTTGACGTCGTTTCCGTTTGCCATGAGCTCGGTGTAATCTTAATTGGGAATGGTTGGAGAAGGTATGTTTTTTCACACCCAATAGCTCTTTAAAAACTCCCTAAATCAGTATTTAAGGAGTGTTTTATTTACATAACTGTTGGAGATGCTCACAATATTATTAGTCCAAACTTTTATATATAATATTCCTGAGAAAACTTGGGGATAATAAAGTGTTGCATAAAAAGGAGAGTTAAAGAGTACACTGGTTTCCCCAAAATTAAACATTCTTTATGACGGCTTAATTACATATGCTAGAGTTGCTTTCCCTTACTAACCTTTCACATGTCACAAAGTTTATGTACAGATCCACTGACTCACGAAGCACATTCCATCAATTCTCCATCACTCACGTATTCCTCTGAACTATCCTCTAACATCTTAAGGCTCCAGCCTGCATCCTTCATCAAACCCTTTCTCTTCACCCACTTCAGGACTTCCTCAGCCTCCATCCACCTCCCTGTCTCAGCATACAAGTTCGATAACAACACATAATGTGAAGCGTTCTCAGGCTCCAACTCCACCAGCCGCTTCGTCACATGCTCACTCAAAAATGTGTCACCATGGGCCCTGCAACCCCGCAATAGCAAGCCCCAGATGACTGCATTTGGCTGTGAAGGCATTGTTGCAATAACATTGAAGGCGTCATCCAGATGTCCAGAGCGACAAAGAAGGTCCACCATGCATCCAAAGTGCTTGATCCCAGGTTGAAACCCATACTCACCTTGAACAAGCAAGTTAAATATCTTCCTCCCAATTTCAACAAGCCCAGCATGCGCGCATGTGCTAAGAACACAGATCAGTGTGACTTCATCTGGCCGTACACCGTCAGCATTCATATGGAAGAAAAATTGCAATGCCGTTCTTCCATCCTCTGCCAGAGCAAACGCCCCGATGATAGAGTTCCAAGTATACACATTCCTCTCGGCCATTTCGGAGAATACATGCAAAGCCTCCACGACACGCCCACACTTCCCATACATGTCAACAAGTGCGGTGCCCAACACAACGTCCAACTCCCATCCCTGCTTCTTCACGTGGTCATGGATCCAGACGCCAGTGTCGATTGCTCCATGGGCTGCACAGGCGCCGAGAGCAGAAACCATGGTGACACGATTGGGGGCCACAGAGGAAGCAAGCATCCGCCGGAGGGTGGCCAGGGCCTGGAAGCTGCGGCCTCGATTGCTGTATGAAGTGATCAAGGTGGTCCACGCGACAACGTCCGGGCGGGGCATTTCGTCGAACAGTTGCTCGGCGTGGGCCATGTCCGGGTCGCAGGCCGCGTAGCGCGCGAGGAGGGCGTTGCGGACGTGGGCGTCAGGCCCGAAGCCGGACCTGATCACTTGTGAATGCAGAACCCTGAGGTCGCGGAGGGAGGAGAGGTGGGTGAGCATTAACGGGAAGGTGTAGCGGTTGGGGCGGACGCCGAGGCGGAGGAAGTGGCGGAAGAGCGGGAGCGGGGAGCACGGCGGCGCCGGGAGGGAACGGAGGAGGGAGTTGAAGACGAAGACGTGTGGCCGCGGGAGGGAGGCGAAGAGGGCGAGCGCGGGGCCGTGGTGGCGGAGGCGACCGCACGCGAGGAAGAAGGCGGAGACGACGGTGGTGGAGCGGAGGAGGCCGGGATCACGGAGGATGCCGTCGCGGATGGGCGCGAGGGCCGCGGCGGAGGTGCAGGTGTTGATCGCGTGCAGGGCGCGCGTGGCGGCGGGGGGAGGCGGCGCGGAGGACGGGCGGAGCGGCGGGGGAGGCGGCGCGACATCACGGGGTGCTGTATTCGCGCGTGGCATTTGCTCGCGCCTGAAAGACTCGAATAGACAGACACCCTGCCTGGACCTGGAGCCTGGGGCGCTGCACTGGGTGCGGCCCTGAAGAAAAATTCAGTCCTATCACCTTTGAATTCACCACATGTGCATTCTCTCAGCTCACAAATATTTACCCATAAGGTTAAAAAAATAAACAAAGACCAAGCAGCTCAAATTACTGCACACTCCAACAAACTCTAACTCCGCCACTGGCAAAGCAGCAGCTACAGTAGTATTTTTTCAGCAGCAGCTAGTGTTCGCAGTTATTTCTTCAGCATCCGTTACAATAAAACAACTGCAAAACAGCTCGCCGAACAAGCCGAATCACCAGCGGAAGAACTTCACAACAGAGTTGATCATGGTCTGTGAGCAATGGAAATGAAACCTCCTTAGTAACAGTGAACGATATTTATTCAACAAGGGGCATGTGAAGCACCCTGCTCCATGTAGTGTTTGCATGTTAAAGACATTATTAGAGAACTCATTATCATGTATCAATGTGCCGCGACTAGAATCGTTGAAGAGAATGGGCACATTCATATGTTACAAAACGAAAAACACATGTCCTAGTGCCTAAGAATTCTATCTTATGATTTTACAACAAATCCCTCGAGGGGAGCCGGCCCTACACACGCCATGCCAGCTGAGAACTTTGGAAGGCTGACAGAGTAATCTGTCACTGATGCGACGATCAACATCTTGCATCATTCGTTTCACTAGCAGAGCTTTGTGGCTCCAGGAACTTGATTGGTATTTGTGACATCTGGGGCTGATGCTTCCTGACCTGTAGGTGATGCGATATGAAAGTGTATTATGACATCTAATCCATGACAACGTCAAGTACTACAATTCATATTTGGAAGATTTTCAACACCTTGACACCAGCCATTGATAACAACTTGTGAGAGGCAACATAAACATAATCTGAGTTGTCAATCCTTTTTTCTACGAAATAGATGACTTCGGATACGCCTGACTGTAATAGAAAGATGAGCATGATGTTAGAACTAAACCAATAATTATTCAAAATACTCGGACACTCGGGCCTGAGAATTGAGATTGAACTATATTCACATGGAAATAGCACAAGCAGGTTCCAAGTTAAATTTATTTTCATGGTAACTGTTTCATTAGATTGAGAGGCGAACTGAACTCCAATAGGTATGCCAAACGAGTAAACCTATGTTGTGAAACAGCTATGTGCAAGTAACCTTGCTTCGATTGAGCAAACAAGATTTAACTGGGAAAACTTGCTATGATTCTCAATGTTCCAATTTAGTACGGAAAATGCACTTCAGACCTAGGTGAACATTTAGATGTGCACAGTAAGAAATCAGTTGATATATCTTGGAAATGAGTCCCAAGACATTTGTTTAAACTATAGGAGCAATATTAATCACAATAACATAAACTGTAATGCTACATTATATGATCTTACAAGGCGTGCTGCCAATTGGAAACAGTGACCATAGATATCTTGGGTAGAGGTTTAGTAATAAGTCGGGCAATTGAGCCAATGAACTGTTTGCTTTATCTCCATTCATTTGGCCAGCCATTTTGTTTGGCTACGGCGAGTGTGTTCTATTATGTGACGGAGTCATCATTATAGTGAAAACTTTGTAATAATTAAGGGTCAAATACATCTTGCGATGTAGAGGCCAGGATACTTTCATTTGCTTGATGATTAAGAATTTCCCTTTTATCAAAAAAATATGATCGTACAAAGGGCAGACCTGAATAATAATCTTGGCACATTCATTGCATGGGAACATGGTGACGTATAGTTTCTGTGAGAGAAACGAGAAAAAAAAAAAACATCAAGACCAATAACTTTCTAAAGATGAATATAGTACAAATGATATAGTAGACGGAAAGACTGAACCTGTCCAGCCGCTGAGGCATGGTTTGTATTTAGAATTGCATTAACTTCAGCATGAACAACATAGCTACCAGGATTGAACATCAGTTAGATCGTTAGATTTAACATCAACATGTCAAAATATATTGATTCCTCAATATATGAGTACTTCAGGATGCCAATTAGATAATTAACCAATGTAGAATATTCCATAAAACTTACGGAATGAAATTGAGGTTCAAAAATAAAGAGAAAAAAATCAAAACTCATATGAAAACACAATCTGATTCCAGCTGCGTTTCAGTTGAGGGGGCTTGAGTCATCTTCACCGTGTTATGATCATTTCATTACATTTATAGTCCATTACTTATTTTGAAGAATGTTCTAACTATACAGTTGTGGTCCCTCGTCAAAAGTAGATCTGAGGCAAGTAATTTATATGTTTGGGGTCAAAATTGGTGCATCTGGTTTATCCTTCCATAATAAAGAAGCTCAAACTATTTTGTCACTACTGGGCTATGATATGCCGACATGCCAAGAAAACATAGGCATGGATCAACAAAGAATACTTTTAACAACTATACAGGAATGATGGGGGAAGTTAATTACTTACGGAAACTTTGTCTCCAATGGATTACCATTTGCAGATTTCTGCAGTGGAAAATAAGTTAGTAAACTAATAACTGAAAAGTGAGAGTGAAACTATGAATGTCATTTGAAACATGCACATGGAAATAGACTGGGTTATGAACATGAGCAAGTTGTTGGCATTTTGAACTCAATGTGTGCAATAACTGAATTGATCTTCTATTTCTTATCCTTGGATGCGGACTACAGACAGAAAGGGTACCTTTGCCCATGGAAGTTTATCATCAGAACAACCTCTAGGGAATCCATTGTACCCAATTCCTGGTACGGAAAGTTGAGTTATCAACAGTAAGATGCATATCTACTGCACTTGGCCAGTCACAATTATGGCCATCATAAATGGAGAATTAAGCTGCATATTATAATAAATCAAGAAGTGCACCACAAATATTATTTTACAAATGCCATGTCAAATAATCAAGGATTTTTGAAATATTTATTGATGTCTTGTTGCTGAAACAATTGCAAGCAGCTTTTTGTATAAAATATATCAATAGTGTAGCTAAACAGTGACAGACAAAAATTATAGAATCCAAAGTTCCAAGAAGGAAGGTAACACAGGACGATTAATTAATCTATTCACAATCTACAACTTTTAGAGTACACATGATGACTCCAGTACACCTGGCACGCTCCAGGTCGAAATAAACCTAAACAAATAACTTCTACACATGGATTACGGAGAAGACCTACACATTTCCTCTAGCCGCTTGTAACTTATCGTAGTACATATAATGAAACTTTGGTATGTCCTTGGGAAGAAAGTATCAATTAACGTCAGTCTCACCTAGGATTATTCCCTCTTGGCTGACCAAGCATGCTCCAACCTGAATGCAATGGATGGGGATAAATCAAATCATGCATTGATATCCAATACAGCTAATGACAAAATTATGTTACATTAGGATTAGGTGCCATCCAAATGTGTCTAGTTTCCGTAAATACACAAAGAATGTTTGAAACAAGCATCTTCCTTCTCTGCTTTTATGATACATGATACATCAAGCAGAAAGTGGCGAAAAGAAGTTGAGACCAAAACGAGAAGTTCATGGCATAAAATTCCATGAAGTAAGTTAGGTTGGTGATTGAAGCACTAGAAAAGCTCTTAGCTTGGAAAGATAGCCCAAAAGTTCAAAGCACAGGTGGCAATTTTTTCTGTAGGACTGAGATGTCTCATCGTTGATAAAACTGGTAGTCTGCTACTCACAAGATTAACAAAGGATCAAAACAGTTTGTTTAATTGCATATAGATGCCACTTAGCTTGAGGTAATGCCTACTGCATATGCTTGGTCAAAAATGTGAGTAAAGTCCTAAATCAGTAAATGTGGTCTACTTGATCAGGTCTCCTAATCCTAGCTTGTATAATTCTTGCTTGCCACAGTCTGAACTAGGAAGGGATGTTTATGCCAGTTTCACTAAGGATTTTCCACAAACAGCTTTCACGCAAACAGATATCCAGCACACATGTGACATGACATGTACTGTACTTTACCTGCCTGTTAGGATCCTTAGACCGTTCAGCCGAAAGGAACGCGATCGCCATGAAGTAGTCGTCCCAGGAGATGTACCTGAAAAAAAAAATGCCACGAATCCGGTATGAGACTCGACGAGCGTAATTCAGCTACGGATCACCAGGCAGGGCGACAAGGACGGACCCTTCTCTCTTGGCGGAGTCGAAGGGAGACTGCGCCGGAGGGCGCTCGGCGTCGGCGGCGGAACCGTTGGCCGCGAGGAGCTGATTCTGGGGCCTGGAGGAGGAGGATGTCTTGCAGGAAGTCAGGAAGCGCAGCGCGGCCGCGGCAGCAACAGCGCCAGCGGCAGCCGAGATAGACGCTATGGCGAGATCTCTCGTCGAGGTCATCGCGCTCAGAGGGGCGGGAAAGGGGCGCGCGCCAGCGGTTTGGGGGTGCGGCGGCGACACTGGCTGGATCCGGAGGTTGGGTTGGGGACTATGAAGCGCGGGAAAATTGGGTGCTCCTCCGGCCTTCCTGCTTGTTCCCGCGCGTGCCTCGCGTCGTTGACAACGAATATCTCTGTTATGGGCATGCTGGACCGCTGGGCCTCGTAGGTTATAGCCCACATTCTGTTCATCAGCCCAAAAACATTTTTTTTTCCACTGGAGAACCTCTTATGCACGCCATTCCTATATCCGAGCACCACGCTTTAAGATTCGTGCATGGTGTCATCATCTTCCTCCTCTCGCTGCTACTTCCGACCATCGCACCATTATTGACCGAACCTCGAACACCATTGGAGAACCCACCTGCAACACCAACTACTAGAAGGATGGAGGAACAGATGGGAGACACGATCCAGGTGGGCGGCCACGCTGCGAGAGTACAATCAGTCATCGTTGTAGGGGTTATTTGCCAGCTTAAGTAAGATTAGGAGCATAACTAGCTCGGCGATGGTTGGTGGATGACGGCGGACGTTGTGGTAAGACGATAGGGTGCCGTCGGGCGCCTGTGGTCTGTGGAGGAGGAGAAGTGAGAGAAAGCCAATAAGTTAGCAACTTGTATAAAAAAAAATTCTCTATCGCAACTGTGTTGGACAACAAAAGTATCAGTGAAATATTAGCGTTTGAAATCCACATGTAAATAAATAAACTTTTTTATCTTTATCTTAACAACGCTCTTTTCACGCCTTCGAAACTCTCAAAAATCTCTCATATTAACCTCGTTTTATTTCGCCGCCGTCGCAATTGTTCTTGAGAATGCTTGGCAGTGGCAGCTACAAATATTATCAGCTGCTGATATATGGGTAGATTCATCGCCGCCCGTGAGCCATGTCCGGAGGAAAAGCCGGCGATCCATCGACAAGTATATCACCACCGCCGACCTCAGCCCCAAAGCCACTGTAACCATTTCCATCACAATCCATAGACCACCGGACTCCATCCATACCGCCGATGTCGGTCATGCTCCCGGATCGGTGATTTCATCATTCAGCGCTACCGTGGTCAGTCCGGTCCTACCCGTCAGCCACCAGAATTTTTCGGTGTCTTTGATACACAAAACCGCTGTTGAATCACTCCGTTTTATTTTGCCGTTTGTCTCAGTCTAGGGGAAACGCTGGCGAGGGACGCCCATCGGACGGGGCCGAACCATCGACTCCGATCATGTCGCTGGCGGCGGAGCCGCCGCCGAAGAAGCGGAAGCTCGTCGACGCCCATGCCCCAAGCCCTTCCTCCACTCCGGCGCCGGCACCAGCGCCGTCTCCGTCCCCAGCTCCGCCTCCGCCCGCGGCGCCTCCCGAAACCCTAGCCGCTGCGGCGCCCTCCGCCTCTGCACCTCCGCCGGAAACGACGTCCCTGTCGGCGGAGGAGCTCCTACAAAAGCGCCGCAACCGAGAGGAGCTGTGCAGGCTCTACGAGTGCCACCGCCGCATCCGCAACTGCTTGGCCAGCAAGGACCCGGCCCTCTTGCCCCAGCTCGAGCAGGACTACCTCCTCCTCATCTCTTCCTCCCGAGGTATCTACAATCCCTTCCACTAATCCCTCTATCGCGATGTCATGCAGTAGAATTGGAAATTAAGCTGATCGTTAGCTGTTTCTTTGAGTTACACGGGCATGCTTGAAATTATTCCACACCTAAACCTAGGTTGGTTTTTCTCGCAAAAAAAAAAAAAACCTAGGTTGGTTTGTTGGGGAAGCCTCGTTGCATGATGAAATCCTGAGTACATCGTTTCTTAATTTCTTCAGTTGTCCAGGTTAGCGCGGGTACTGTGATTGTTGGGTATGGGTTTTAGGAAGGGCGATTCGCATTCATACCAGGGAACTTTAGGCGGTACCCAATAATACCATCAAAACAACTCCCCTTCCATCCATACACGTATCCATCCGAAAAATTTTCATCCATACTTCTCTCGTTGGACTCGTATCTATGGACGAAACTGCCCTGCCATACCTTCTTCAAGCTGCTGTGCCAGAGCTCGGAAGCCACGCGCAATATTGGATGAGCCGAAGAAACTGCCATCTGTGGCTGGAGGTTGGCTTCAAGGAACCTCGCACGGCGTTCTCCTCCGAGTGGCAGGGCCGCAGGGGCAGGGCTCGAGAAAGAACCTGCCGCCGCCGCTGCCGGAGAAGACGCTGCTCGTCGCGTGCTCCGGCAGCCCGCGCCCTGGCGGGGAGTCCCTCGCGCCGACGCTTATTGAGGGATCCGACGCCGAGCGCCTCAGAGCCGGCGACCCCGATGCCCGAGGCCGAGGACCCTGGCTGGCGCGACCGCGCGAGGAGTTAGAGAACTGGGTCCCCGCGGCCACCTTACGGACACGTCGTCCATGGCCTTCACCGCCGCCTGCCCCGGCGGGTCCAGCGGTCCGACCTCCACCCACTACTCGGCGTCATGGGCGTGTCGCTCGCGCCAATTCGGCGTGCGTGGCCGTTGAGGTCAAGCTCGGGGACCCGGCCATTGGCCATGGCTGAGCAGCCGCGGTGCTCGCGCCGGTTTGGTTCGCGTACAGGAGGTCAAGGCCACCGTGCTCACCGAGTGGGAGGGCAGTTTCGTCAGAACAAACTAACTAAGCGAGAAGAATGGGTTTTGATGGTACAGATGAAAAGTTTTCGGAAATGTGCGTCTATGGATGGTGGTGGGTTGGTTTTGATGGTATTAATGGGTACCGGCTCAGATTCTGTGGTACCAATGAAATTTCCTGTTTTAGGAATGTTAACATATGTAAAACAAATTGAATCACATAATTTGACAAGACGACTTTGCAGTAGATCCCATGTGCTGACTTGTTCATTTCGTTATGTTGTCCAAGCCAGTTGATTTGCAGCGCACTAAATGTTATTGGATCTCTTGTTAACTTCATGAGTTGTGTATTACATTAAGTCAATATCTTGTATGTAAACAATTGTTGATGATTTGAATAATACTGTGCCAAAACAATGATAAAATATGGCTGAAATACTTAATCTAAAACATAAGTTACCTGACTTGTTGCTCATTATATGTAAACTATTAAGTTAGGCAAAGTATTCATGACTCAAGGCTCCATTCCTGGAACTGTAAAACTTGATCTTAGAAGTTTCTGCTATACTGTGGATGCGCAATTGTTCTTTCGATGCCAATCATGCTTCTTTGCATTTTAGCAAATAACGAGGGAAAACTTTCAAAGTATCTCCAAGAGTTGAGAATGTGAATATACCCTGGCGTTTCATTGTGGCTGCCTTTTGTTCCATTTTTTTAATATCAAGAATTGCAATCTAAAAGAGTTAAAACCATCTTATCTGTTTCTTGTGTCATATTAAAGGCTTAGTGTTTTTCTCCATGGTCATTTTGGTTAACAAAGAGTCGTATTAATAGATAGAACTGCTGAAGTATAATTGCAAGCAAGTCATTTGCTACTATGGTTAAAAACTTACCTATATTTTTCATGTCTATCTATACAGGTTCAGCAAGTGCACAACGTTTCCTGTCTTTATTGATCCCTCGATTTTCCTCATACTGTCCTACTGCACTCGAGGCAGCAGCTAAAGTTTCCATCAATATGTACAAATCGAGCATTGACATTGTAACAAAAGGGGAGGGAGGAAACGGTTTTGCATGCCAGACAGCTAGAGCTTGCATTGTGGGCTTAACTGACATATGCTCTGCAGCATCTTCGGAAGCACCAAAGTCACCTGTTTTAACAGGAATATGCTCTGCAGTTTATATGACTGTTCTTGCCTTCTTCGTCTCGACCTTTGATAGGAAGGATATATATCACATAGGCTCTAGAAAACTTTCGGTGCTTCAGGACCCTGTAAAGCTGTTAGAGACTTTAAAGGAGTTGAAGGATACCAATCTACCGGAACTTGATTATTTGTTTGAACTGAGAGCACTTTGCTTGCTATGCACATTTCTTTTATTCCCAGAAAATGTGCTAGAAGCCAATTTTGCGCTTCTTGCTTCTGGAGACACTGATGATGTTAAAGGAGGACTGTACTTTTTAAATCAGCTAACCAGCTGTCTGAATATTGATGTTGCCAATGATGCTCTGGATGATAAGACTGACGGGCAGTGTTCAGGAGTGGAAAGAGATATGCCTGATGCACAAAATATTGTGGATCCACAGCCTTCTTCTGATGATAATGTTCTTTTAAAAAATTCTATGGTAGAGTCAAATGAATGTTACATGACAATGGTATCTCTCTCTCTCTCTCTCTCTCTCTCTCTCTCTCTCATGTTGAACTCTTCACCTTTCCATTTGCTTGATTTCTAAACTGCAACAATCATGTGGTAGGCTTGCCATGTAATCTCCTCTTTATTTAAATTGGATTTTATGTTAATTTACTTTAAAATATTGGTTTTACTTGCAGGCAATGTCTAGACATCCATCTTTAAGACGCTGGATATTTTCAAGGTACAAAAAATTATGTGATTCCGGTGAACCTGATGTAGTTTCAGAGGTGTCACCTTGTTTGAAAGTTTTGGGATCTTTGTCAGAACTTGCTGAGGATTCAAGTCACATGGACACTGAACCATCAGTGCTGGAGAATCTTGACAAAAATATCAGAGAAAATATGCAATCAGATAAAGTAATTTCTTCGTCTGAGCAGGAATTGCTTTCCAAAAATGACAGCATTGATACCAATGTAGAAAAATCTTCACAAGTCAAGGATGTTGATATGGATTGTACTGATGATAAAATATCTCAGAAACTGACAGATGCAAAAATTGATAGCTCCAAAGGAGCTAGTGTGGTCTCTGTTGCAGCACATAAAGGTATGAAACCAGATTTGCTTACGCCAAAATCTACATATGATTCTCCAGGCGAGCATCTTGGGAAGGCAAAACATGTACATTCTAAAACATTTGATATTTATGGTGCTTCCGTCTCAAGAGATGTGATTTCAGTTTCAAAGGAACTTTGGGTTGGTTCCTTGGGAAATAGAGCTGCAGAGGCATTGGTCAGATCTAAGTTTGAGGAGTTTGGTCCACTAGGAAACCTTTTAGTTTATCCATCGAAAGATTTTGCCTTAGTTGAGTACAGAAACCCAATACACGCTGTTCGTGCATGTGGAAATATGCAGGGTTCCTCTATATGGGGTGGTTGTCTTCGAATTAGGTATTTAGACAGACTATTAGGTTGTCAGGGTTTTGTTGGTGGTGTAGCCATTGGTGAAAGCCGTCACATATATGTTGCTAATGTCAAGAACCAAAAAGACAAAGATGAGGTATTTGATCAGTTGAAGGCAGCAGGCTTGAAGAGGCCATGTGGCATTACTGATATCTCCAGTGAAAATGCTTTGCTTCTAGAATTTGAGACAGCAGTTGATGCAGCTACTGCAAAAGTATACATTAGGCGTCAAGCTCATGCAGATTTTTGTTCCAAGGATAATGCAATTGGTCATCAACTTTTGGTGCAAAATATAGACAACTCAGTCCCTGACATGGAGTTAATTAATGCCTTCGCTCGATATGGCGAGGTCATTAGGTGGCAATTCAATAAGCCTAATGGCAGCTGCTTGATAATTTATAGATCACATGATGCTGCTGCCAATGCGAAATCACAATTGCATGGTGCAAGATTTGGGATGAAGTCAATCACCATTGAGCTGAGGACAGGCACTGCAGGATCCTTTCCTGATAAAACAGTGTCATCAAGTGCTCCAATGTTAGGCCAGGGTGTTCCTGACAACAGCATTCACCACGACATCAGGCAAGCTTACCTCCTGACCCTCACAGTTACTTTATGGATGAAACGTTGGTTGCATCTGTTGTTTATTTCACAATCTGTACAGTGATTTGATTATAACTTGTGCTAAATGAGGATTTCTCTTGGCGAGACAAGTTTTCTAAGTCTGATCAATGCACTCATGGAACTATATGTAAGAGCATGTGGGATCAGTTGCATTTGTTTACATGCCTCCTGATTCTTATAGGAACTAAAATAATATGCCATTATAAGTACACCAGTTCTGTTTATGCAGCTGAAAAGCCAATCTTTCTGCATATGCCCTGATCTATTATGGATGTTTGTTCTGTTTGATTAGCATGCTGTTCCTGCTTATTTAGATTAAATGTTTGTGAAGATGTACTAGTTGAACTAAACATACCACAAAATAATCTTGGATGCTCCTTGTAAGTCAATGTTAACATGAGTCTTGATTGGAGTGCTGCTATTCTTATGGAAACAACTGTATTTTGATTGGAATGTTGCAGGTGCAGAAAATTGCACCTTAAGCTTTATTACTCGCATCGCAAAATTGTTTGATTAGGGCGTCCATTGAAAGAAGTAACAAAGTCTTGCCTCCAATGCTATTTTTTTTTCTGTGGCCTTTATATATCTTTTTTTTTCCCTTGAAAACGCAGGAGAACTGCGCTTCATTAAATTAAGAAGAAGAAAGGGACTAGAGCCTAGTTACAACACACACCATACACCACCAATCATTACTTGTTACATTCGTGCCTTTTTTAAAAAAACTAAAAAACCGACCAAAAAGGAAACAACGGCGCTCACTTCATGTCCCGCCCTGGGTAGCTTTATATATCTGGCTTAGCTCCCATGTTACCCGTGTAACATTTTATAACATTCCGTTATACCAGCTAAGCTGAAGCTTAAACACTTAGTCAAACCCATTTTATGCTTTTCCTGTGCTACCCTCTTGCCATCGAACAAACATTAAGACACTTCCATGTCATTGCAATTGCTTACTCGTACATCTTTAAATAATTTTCTGGCCGTCGATACCACTGTACATTCCTACCACTTTTACATGCCCAAGGGCAAAAATTATTATTACTCGTCATACTCATTCTCTGATGGGAACATCTGCAGGCATCCTGTTGTTTCTGGATACCATTCAGGCTTCGCAGTAGCGGGGGATCGACCTGTATACGGCAAGTCCAGTATCTTTTTATTAATAGGACATGAACTTTCAAAGTCTGTGCATGATTGATTTCTAATGTAACAATGTCTTGCTTCTTGTGCAGGTCCATCACCTCCAAATACAAAACAAGTATGGCAGCATAAGGACATGGAGTCAAACAGAGCTCCTCAAGTTCTTCCCTGCCCACCTTTATCCACACATCGGGGTTCTGTAATGCCACCACCACCTATTCAAACCTCCTTTGTTCGTCCTGTATATCCTGGTCCAGGCAGTCCCTGGGAGAACACGACCCCAAATCCACCCTTCAGTCATGTTTCTCCTCGCATGATGCCTGGAAGTAACTTTCGTGTCAATCCATCTGGTCCTCTTCCTTTCAGACCATCTTCTGTTGCCCCGCTAGCGCAGGTTCCCGGAAGTTCAGCACAGCATCCTGAGACAATGCCACCGCCGCCACCTCTAACGAATTCAGCTCCCCCACCATTTACACCTTTAGATAGGCCACCTCTGCCTCCACCACTACCTATTTCCCAACCACCCTCTGTGCCACCACCCCCAAGTTCTCCTCCTCCTCTTCAATCTACTGCCGATTCTTCTGACTTGAAAAAGTCATGTTCTCATCCTCGATGGCAGGGTTCTCTTTCAAAAAGTGGCCTGCATTATTGTAGAATCTATGCAAGTAGAGTAGAATTGGATGCCTGTAAATATGAGAATGCTGTTTCTGAACCGGCAGAGTACGTATACATAAATTCATTCTACATAATATATTTATTCATACTACAAATGTAGTAATTTTCCTAAAATAATTTTATTTGGACACCCCAGATGGCCTTCAAAATTAGATGTGACAAAGCGGACAGATTTCCAACATGTGAAGACAAATTTCTCCAATTCTCCACCTAGCAAAGTAAGGTTCTATGACATTATGTTTCAGAAATTTTGGTAGCCTGGTGTAGTTATAACTTTTATGCTGTCTCAATGAAATAGGAAATTACCTTAGTACTTAACCCATATTCTCATGTGCCATCTAAAATGTTCCTTAAGATTCTGCATTTTGGATCTATGTTTACTTTGATGGTGTACAAATTTTGGTGCTCATGTAAATGCTTGTGTATTCTTTCAGATTTTGCCCTTCAAATTTAACAGGGTTAATATTTCTCTGGTCTGATTTCTACCTGAATATAGAAATATGAGTATTTTTTATATTTCTGGTACAAGACTTGTTGTTTCTTTCTGAATGTCTTGATAGCATATTATGGACACTGCAGACACCTGTATGTTCCATGTTTCAATTTAGTTTTGGGGGTTTGTTGGTGATATGCTGATGGCACTTACTATAGGTTGCATATGTTTACACCTAGCTCAGCCCTTTGTTTTATATAAAGCTTCAGACGGACACATGCTTTCATGCTTTTGTGTCAAAGCACTATCACACACCTTTGACAATACTTTTCTGTGTGCAAAATGATTCTGAAAACACAACAATTTGAAAATTACTTTTATGAAAAATCTAGTAACAAGTAATAGCAATTTGTGTCAAAGCAATACTTTTGTGTGTTGTCAATGTCTTTAAAGTTTGACATGCTAAAAAAAAAACACTGGAATGCAGGGAGTAAACCACTAGGCTATGTGCATGCAGTGGATATCTGATAATTTCGTGCTAATCAATTTATCAAACACTTTGGTTGCATTTTAGGATGTTAAGTTGTATGATCAGTCTACTTTTTGGATTCTACTTGTTAATTACTCAGTGCTCCCTGGATGTGTCATCAATGTACTGTGGTTAGGACAATGTTCTATAGAGTATTCAAGCTATCACCTCCATTCTATTTGGGGTTTTATCTTTAATTTTTCTCTATTCAATAGAAATGATTATACTATTTTAAGGTTATAAATTAAGTTTCAGAGAAAAATGTACTTTTCACTTGGAAACAAATTGATTGATTTTCTGTTTTCCTCGTTTCAGAGAGAAGTCTGCCGGCTGTTGCCTTGTTCAAATGGGGATCAGAAAGGGGTATGATCTTTAGCTCTATTGGCCACACTACTTGAGTATAGTCACTCACCTTTTTAATATCAATTGCAATGAGATAAGATCATTGCAGACTTCTAAACTATCTTTAGTTGTTGTGTATGCAATGACATTAATCATGCAATAAGCTTAAGCAAACAGCAAATGGAATTGATCTTTGCCCTTTTCTGTTCTATCTTCATAATCTATATACTTGGCTCCGATATAATAGTTGTATTAATTGGAGTATTTTTGTTCTACTGTTAAGGAACATGATACATAATTGTTAAAGCTTGGAAACCAATATACGGTGAATTTGTTCTGAGTGTGCTTGTCTGACATAATGCAAATCACTATGGTTTCTGGCTGCATTAGTCAAGTAGTAATGTCCAAGTATTTTACTGAAATGTTGTGTATATTGCAGCTCCGGGATTTTATATCCTATTTAAAACAGAGAGAATGCGCTGGTGTGATAAAGATTCCACCTGTGAAGCCCATGTGGTCACGGCTGCTATTTATCCTTCCTCCCACAGCTGAGGCATGTGGTATGCTAGGCCTTCCCCCTCATTCGGCTGACTGCCTGATTGCCCTAATTGTGCCAAAGGAGACAACTGTCGAAGCTGCATGACAATTTTGTGTATTATAGGGATGTTAACTTTGTTGCTGTAGGTTCCTGTGAGCTATGCATTCTGTAGCAGTTATGTGAAAATTGTGCATAATTGTTGGGTGCTATTGGATTTTGCAGTTATTACAGATGGTCCAGATCAGTTTTCGTTAACTAGTACTAACTAGTACTGCAAACCTCCTGTCCAAATGTAGCAATACAACCCAAACAAAGAAAACTTAGTGCAACATACACACACAAAAAAAAGTATTAAAACATAAGGCATAGTGCCACGTGCAGTATTAATACAACATGCTATGCCACATTGAACAATAAAAGGTTGAGAAATTGTTGCAACCTCCAGCGATAACTATTGCAACGAATAATGACGACGATGACAGTCCCATGGATGAATGGTGATAATGACAAGAAGCCTATTTGAAACGAGGTCTATCCAGGTAATGCACCTTTTTGGTCAAAAAAAAGGTACTGCACCTTCAGCTTGGCATCCATTAATTTTAGTTTTCTATTATGGCGTCTCTTCATTTCATTATTTCCGCAATCGTTAATTAAATATCTTCATGCTCCAGGCAGATGCACATAAAGCTCGTAGCTACTAGCTGTAAGCTGCATTGTTACTTTTCAGAGCAGTAAAATACTTGTTCCATGACCTGAATAGAAGTAGAACTGACAGGATCCTCGGACTGCCACGGAATTGGTTTTCTCCATGATCGTTGTGTCGTTGCTGTCTTTGATGGGACAGGATCTAGATGAACGGAGCGGACGAATGTTATCTCCATCTTCCTCAAGACAAGTTCTTTATCCGTATGTGAAGGTGGTAATTAGTTATTCCGCCGGCCGCTTACCAACGGTGAGGTTGTCTCTTCTTTACATGACTATCCGAGCCGATACACTTTTGTCCCCGGCGGCACCAGTACAAAGTAAGTACCAAACTTTCTCTAGATCAGGAGCCGATCGAGAGTAGCCTCGTGAAGATGATGTTCGCGCTGCCCCAAGAGGATGTCGGTGTTCACTCGGAGCAGCAGCAAGAAGAAGACGTGGCGCTCCAGAACCTGTCGCGCATGCTGATGGAGGAGGAAGAGGACGGTAGGCTGTCATGCCAATACCACCCCGCCCTCCTCCACGTCCAGCTTTCCTTTGCCCACCTCATCTCCTCCTCGTCGTCTTCCTCCGACGGCGAGACTAACAACCTCGTGATCAACACCGAGGCTGATCAGGCGGACACAACTTTCAGTTAACGGCGGGCAAGGAAGAACCTGCACGGCCGCCGGGACGAGCTGGAAGAGGGGGCAGGGAGGGCGAGGAAGGTAACCGCGACGGCCGGACCGCAGGAGGAGTCGCAGGAGATGATCGACAGGATGATGCTCAGTGACTGCGAGATATCTAGCGAAGAGATGGCGGACCTGCGCGCCGCCGTGGAGGCCGACACGAAGAAGGCACGCCGGCCGCGGCAGCAGGAGGTGTTGGTGGACCTCCGCACGCTGCTGCTCCACTGCGCGCGGAAGGTGGCGGACGGCCGCGGCGGCGCGCGCGAGCTCCTGGAGCAGATCAAGCGGCACGCGTCGCCCGACGGCGACGCCACGCAGCGGCTGGCGAGCTGCTTCGCGGAGGCGCTGGAGGCGCGGCTGGCCGGCACGACGACACTGCGCGCCAGCAGCAGGTCGCTGGTCACCCGCAGCTCCTCCGCCGAGTTCCTCGGGGCCTACCGGCTGTTCATGGCGACGTTCTGCTTCAAGAAGGTGGCCTTCACGTTCGCCAACCGGACCATCTGCCGCGCCGCGGCGGGGAGGAGCCGCCTGCACATCGTCGACTACGGCCTGGGCCTGGGGTTCCAGTGGCCGAGCCTGCTGCGGCGTCTCGCGGCCAGGGACGGCGGCCCTCCGGCGGTGACCCTCACCGGCGTCGACCTCCCCGAGCCCGGGTTCCGTCCGGCCGCTCACATCGAGGAGACGGGCCGCCGGCTCGGCACCTGCGCCCTGCGCTCTCGGCGTGCCGTTCCAGTTCCGCGCCGTCGCGTCGGCGACGTGGGCGGACGCCGTCCGCGCCGAGGACCTGACAACAACAACCGACCACCCCGACGACGTCGCGCTCGTGGTGAACAGCCTCTTCAGCCTCGAGGCCCTGCTCGACGACAGCGTGGTGGTGGACAGCCCCAGCCCGCGAGACGTGCTCCTCGGGCGCGTCCGGAGGATGCGGCCGGCAGTGTTCACCCACGGCGTCGTCAACGGCTGCTACGGCACCTCCTTCATGATGCGGTTCCGGGAAGCCCTGTTCAACTACTCGGCCGTGTTCGACGCGCTGGGCGCGACCATGCCGAGCGGGAGCGAGCAGCGGCGGGTGCTGGAGCGAGACTGCCTGGGGCCGTGCGTGCTCAACGCTGTCGCATGCGAGGGCCGGGACCGGACGGACCGTTTCGACACGTACAGGCAGTGGCAGCTCAGGATGCGACGGGCCGGCCTCAGGCAGCTGCCGCTGGACCGGGCGGTCGTCGGTGCGGTCAGGGAGATGGTGAGAG
This sequence comes from Eragrostis curvula, assembly GCA_007726485.1. Lineage (NCBI taxonomy): Eukaryota > Viridiplantae > Streptophyta > Magnoliopsida > Poales > Poaceae > Eragrostis > Eragrostis curvula. The sequence continues at coordinate 12,525,880 of RWGY01000009.1, read as the reverse complement.
GCAGCAGTACCACAAGGACTTTGTCGTCGACGAGGATCAACGGTGGCTGCTGCAAGGGTGGAAGGCCGCATCCTGTATGCCCACTCGGCCTGGGTTGCGGATGACCACGCTTAGTTCATTCTCTCTGAAAAAACAAAAATACCCTTTTCAAATACTCGTCCTATATCATTCATGCATGGTGCCGCCATCGAATGTTGCTTGATCAGGCTCAGGAGAACATAGTACCGGCTCCTAAGAGCATCTCTTACAATTTATTTTTAATAGGAGATCAGGTACGTTTTGACCGCATTTTGGAACTCCAATTGTGAACGGTCATTGATATTTTGATGAGTAAATTGCATTGGTGATACAACAACTTGTAAGGTGGGTGCGTTTTAGTCACAGAATTTAAAATTTGTTCAATCGGATCACACAACTTGTTACGCGAGTGCAAATAAAGTTAAAAACTAAAGATAGATTATAGAATAAGTTCGTATTAAGCAAAACAAAATCAAAATTTTTAATATTTATTCAAAGATATGTTTGCACAACACATATTTCACGTGGCATATGCAAAAATCACATCTGTTTTTTTCTCTTGCAAATTCTGCTAAATTCATTTTTATCAATGCCACTACTCAGAAGACAAATTCTTCATTACTATTACTATTAGCTCATAACTCATGCCATGTATGTCGATGTGGCATCCTTTTGGTTACATGACGATTGTTATTTGTTCTCATATCATCAAAATATGTTGTTGTGATATGCTTTATGACTTTATTTGCACCGTTATAACAAGTTGTGTGATCTAATTGAGCAATTTTCAAATTGTGTGACTAAATTGCACCTACCTCACAATTTGTTGTGCCACCAATGCAATTCACTCTATTTTGATTTTGCATTTTAGGCATAATTTGAAAACCCGACCACACTTCTACCATAGTTTCCTTTAGTGCCCCTCACCTTGCCAACTTTATTGCATAAAGACAAACTTGCTCTTTGTAATTTTTCCACAGTTTTGATGTTAGCATCGTGTTTGTGCCATTGTTTTGACTAGGGATGGCAACAAGGTTCGGGTCGGGGGCGGGGGATCATGCCCGCGACGTGAGGTGCCTCGGTTAGAAAATAGCACCTGCAACTGCACCCAAGTACACCCAACCGAGCCACGGCGAGCTAGGCTCTTGCTCATGCTACCCCTCGCCCAAAAAAAAAAAAAAAAGGGCTTGCTCATACTACAACAATAAGGCAACATCTGGGCGGTTTCCGGTACCGTGGTAACGCCGAGAGTAGCCAGTAAAGCTGATTTGGTAGGCGCAAGACTGTTCCAAGGCTAACCTGTCGTCCTAAACGAAACAGACGTGTACACCCGTGTCAGCTGTGTAAGTTATCAACGCTTGGCACGGCGCGTGCCGTGTACTGAGCCAGATTTATAGGCCCAGCTTATGTTGTTGTTTTGTATGACAAGCGGGGAAAAAAGAAGAGCGACACGGACACGACGCTATGCACGTGGAACCTTTAGTTCGCACCCCTTCCGTTCCGACTTCCAAGCACACACAGTCCGCTGCTGCGCACCTCCAACACGACGAGCGGATCCAGCGCTGACTCCAGTATGTTGCCTAGGTCGATCGGCGGCGGCGGCTGGGTTGAAACTTGAAAGAAACCTAAAAAATTCACACTTCATATTTACATGTGCGATTCAGATCGTTGTAGTACGTGTACGCAAAAACAGTCGATTACAAAGTTCAGGAGCGACACAGACGCATCAGGGCAGTGCTATTTCACGAAGTGTAGCTTGATCAATGACCTCACTGAACCTCAAAACTCTGGTTAATTCACATGTGCGATTCAGGTGCAGTACGTGTACACAAGAACAATGACCTTAGTCAAACTTCACTGTTCACAGTACTGCAAACGACGCGGCTGGACCGGCTTACACAGTTCAGTTCGTGCGTGTCTCTCCGCATCCAAATTTATGGCGAGAGCGAAGGGTTGACCACTTGCCGGCGAAAACCACTACGCCGCTGAACTCCTCCTTGATCATGAACATGAACGGGTGGTCGGCGACGGCGCGGCCGCTCCGAAGCCCATGGCGACGGCGGTCGCGGCAGCGGCCTCGGTCCCTTCCTCGTTCACCTCGACGAAGCACTCGTGGTAGATTTCCGGCGCGTAGAGCGGCTCGGGCGGCGACTCCACCATCATCTCGCCGAAGTCGGCGCGGACGGGGTCGAACGGCAGGGTGAGCCCCATCTCCCCCAGCATCGCGCTCGCCTTCGTCTTGCACGACACGGTGAACTTGGGCACCCAGAAGTTGCTCACGGGCACCTGGCCCATCATGGTCGAGGAGGTTTCGAGCAGCCTCGGGTCGGACCTCAGATGGTTCAACAAACTCAGCAGGCCGTCGTAGGCGTTGGGGAGGTAGATGTACATGGAGAACTCCACGCCGCCGCCGCTCGCGTAGGGGAGCCTCAGCACCTTGTAGCCGAAGCGGGAGACGATGTGCTGCTTGCTGGTGCTCGACATGAACGGGACGCGGACGTGGCCGCCGCCGCCGTTCACGGGCACGTAGAAGTTGCCGTGCTGCGTGGACGAGGGGTCGAACTTGCGCGACCACGCGCCCTTGAAGTAGAGCGCGTTGGCGAGGACCGCGGGCGTGCTGCTGCGGACGGAGCCTGCGGGGAGGAGCTCCTTGATCCGCCCGACGGTGACGTTCGCGATCCATTGGTTGATCTTGCTCCTCGCCTCCTCAGGCTGGATCAAGAAAGAAAGCAAACGACGGTGAGAGCGAGCTCTCGAATCATCAACAGCAGAGACAGGGAGAGCAATTGGTGGGCGCGAACTTACCCTGGAGGCCTGGACTTGAAGGGCGCCGAGCTGGACTCCGCGCGGTAGTGCTCGGACACGACGCGGGCGTAGTCGGTGTTGGGCCGCAGCGCCTCGTCGATCCAGACGCCGTTGGCGAACCGGAGCGTGGGCCCGCCGGAGGCGGCGCCGTCGGCGAACACGCGCGTGGCGACGTGCGAGGCGAGGGTGGCGTGGGCGTGGCCGCCGGCGGGGCCGAGGACGGCGACGATCTGGTCGAGCGTGGCGCCGCGCGCGCCCGCGCCGAGGAGCACCAGCGCCGCGTGGATCGAGAGCGGGGAGACGGCCAGGTTGGCGCCGCCCTCGCGGCGGGCGACGTGGCCGAGCGCGCGCATGGAGAAGGCGATCTCGTCGCGGGCGGCCGCCGAGAGGTCCATGGCGGGGCTGGCTGGCTCGGGTTCGGTATGGTGATGAACCGCTGCGATTGCACGCGTGAGGCGTGACCCTGTGGTTGATCCACCAAGGACTTATGCGGGATACACACTCGGAATAGAAACGGGACCGACAGTCAAGGATCCTACTCCGACGAACGCCGCCGCTCTTCACGCCGTCCTTCTTCCCGCCCTGCACCTTCTTCTTCGCCGCCACCACCGGCAAGTGCACGGGCTCGATGGCGTCGGGCGAGCACTTGCAGCCGAGGCTGTCGCCGAGCAGGCCGCCCAGACCAAGCTTCTTCTCCACGGCGGCGCTCACCCGCTCGAACCGCGCGCTCCGGCTGCCCCCGCCTCCGCCTCTCGCCACGGCGGCGGCGGCGTTCTTGGGCAGTTCGGCGGGGCGCGGCGGGTACACCTCCGGGGCGCTGACGACGCCGAGGCGCAAGATGCCCCACGCCGCGGGCGGCGGCGGCGGCGCGGACCAGGCGCCGCGCCAGCTCGACGGGGGTGGCCTCCAGGCGCCCTGCCTCCAGGCGCCGCGCCGGCGGGGAGGCCCAGATCCGTGCGGCGGACGGATGCGGGACGGGGCGGGACAGGCGACGACGCGAGCGGACGCCGGCGGGACGGGCGACCACGTTGCGTTGGACGCTGCCGGCTGCGACGCGTCGCGTTGATGGTACGCTGTCAGCTTTCTTGCTGCTGTAAAATTTAGCCAACGTGTAGGGGCGTGTTTCGTAATCTGAATGCAAAATAATTCCAAACATGTGTCGAAGTCAAACACATGACAACTTGTTCAAATAATCAAATAATGACACGAACTGAGGAAAATGAGACTCAGTTTGCTGACTTTTCACAAGGGTTTATATGTATCCTGTACCTAGAAAACCTGATCAAGCAGTGTCTCATGCACAGAACCAGACTAGCCTCCTTTTCAGTCAAGCTCTCTCTCATGCACAGCAGCTAAATACAGCAATGGAGCATCAGATAATTCAAACGATTCAAAATCCTATAGCAAACAACATGCAGAATTCCAAAGTGTTCATTACATTCACTTCTTACTGGATTTTACTGTTAAGCGCAGCCATGGGTAGAAGAAATACAAAAACATAAAAAAGAGTCGACAATACAGATATCACAAGTTTTCAGAAGACCGGATGCTTTTCTGCTTGCAGGCACCATCCTAACAGCCAAATACGCAAAACGAAGCTTTTATTCTTGAGTAACAACTAGGTGCTGTCCTCCATAACTTCCAGACTTCCAGTTTTCACCCACAGGCACAAGATGCACCGGTATATGATCGATGAAGATGCATCATATCTTGCTCAAGGAGAAGTCACCTTGTTGCGAAGACGACTTGAACGTCTCAATGGTGTCAGTGTCACATCCTTCTCTCTTTTTTCAGCGTTCTCCTGTCATAAAGATCGGAACAGTAAGTGGAGAGATATTCATCTCAGCAAACTGTGTAACAAATGCTTGACGACCTCTTCATGTCTGCTATGAAACCAACAAGTGCCAATTGGTGTAATTCTTTTACATCTGAAGAACTATGTAAGCATAAATTCTTAAATTGTCAAATGAGAGTACTATGTCAAGGTGTATTGCAAATCCAATTCTGTGAGAGTAGGGCAAAAATGAGGGTACCATGAGAAATATATATAAACAGACCATGCTGCATTTTTTTTCCTGATAATCCAAAGATCATGTACAGTAATCACACCTTGGTTTTGCTACAGAATGACACTATTTCGTGCAAATGAAAGGTGTAACAATGCAAAGGGATGCCTATCAATAATCATATTTGAGAAGTTCTAAATGGTATTCATCGTAGAAAAAAAAAAACCTTCAAGAGTTACCATGGAGCCAAAAAAAAAAAAAGCTGTCTGGGATATATAACATACATTTCATCACCAAATTTAAGAACTTTTAGCTAACTCCTAAGCAATTTAATATTTGTACCATTGTATGAATATACTGACCTGATTCAATATTTCCTAAATAAAACATCATAGTATCAAATTATACTGCTGAATGAAATACTACAATAAAGTTAGAAAAGGCTGAATTTACCTCTTTTCTTGCTCTTCGTACACTAGAGGTTTGAGGGATGCTAGAATTCTTTAGCATCTTGTCAACACCCTCACCCAAAGATTCTAACGATTCCTGAACTGAGACATCTCCAGCATGCCGGTTCAAGTTTCTGATTGGCTTTCCTCTCGAGCTATCTGCAAACGTTAACTCTCCAAGCAGTTCGACCACAGGTGGCTTGGAGCTGTCACCATCTCTATGATTCCGAGGATTACCACGTGAAGCCTTCATAGTTTCAGCATCCTTTTCTTGACTTTTCTGATCATGATCCCCGTGATCAACTACAGGAACCTTGAAGCTGACAGACGGGCCTGACTTGGGTAGTGGCAACTGCACAGGAACCTCCAAGAGATCTTGTTTTGGGACTGGACGTTGCACATGTTGATCTGAAGAACCCACAGGCAGTTGCATAGCTAGAGGTGAAGGAGACTTCGGCAACTGCACAGATTGATGGGGAACTAACACTGGAACTTGTCCAAGTGACTTTGAAGGCATTTCTTGTGACGCGGGCACAGTAATCTCCCATGATCTTGGATAGTATTTGAACACAGTAGCAACAAAGCCTGCAACAGACAAGCATGCTAATATCTGCAACAAGTGAGGTTCCATTGCAGACCACACAAATTTCAGTTTGGAGCATATCTCCCTTGCAGCTTCTGCTGTCTTCTCATACTGCCATAGCTCATTGTCAAGATACAATCCCTCACTTTCCAAACCCATTCTACTGTCCAGCTCCTTACTTGCTGATCCAATTGCCTTATCCACAGAAACCAGCTGCGGCACAAACTGATTTGAGCAATCCTCCCCCACTTCTTGATGGACTAACCCATGAACTGCCCTGGGTAGGATTCTCAAAGGACCCCATTATCACTGCTGCATTCTGCTCAGACAATTCTGAACTTTCCTTCAGATCATCTACACTCTCACTGTTTTCATCCCCAATTCTGCATGCTAATTCTCCCAACTGAACACTCGGGCACATATCAGCTAGCCCCATCATGCTGATGGCCATCAGATTTCTTGAAGAAGCTCTCTGATCGTACTGATGGACCGCACCTTCACCATCCCCCTGCACAGTTTCACTTGCAGTTTCTTCCAGCACATCCTCTGGACCCATCATATAAAGTGGCCCCAACCCCAACAATCTCACAGAATCTAACTCATGAGCACCAGCATCGAGCATGCCCGCAAACGCTCCAGCGAAATCACGGACATCTTCTGAATGAACAGGGGAAGGGCTGGGATTCATACAGTAAATGTAGCAGAACGAGCAGGCCACGGCGACGAGCAGAAGGAACAGCCTCCGCGCCCACCTGCCTCTACGCGCGGGGACGAAATCCTCCTCCTCCTCTTCCTCGTCGCTGCTGTCAAGCTCGGCCTCGGAGTTGCTGCTTGTCGCCGAGGAGACGGAGGACGCCGACGCCACCGAAGCCGTGACGCCCGAGGCGGTACTGGAGCAGTCGTCCTCCACCTCCGCCTCGCGGGCCAGGCGGAGGAGCATCTCGCGGTGGCGCTCGGGGTCGTAGCGCAGGAATTTCGGCCGGGGCGTGGTGTAGTTCACCTTCGGATCGTACGGCCCCGCGGCGCGGCCCGTGAGCGATGGCGGGCTCGGCACGGGCTTCAGCTGAGCAGGCGGCGTCGCGGCCCCCATGCCCCGCCGACGCCGTTCCTCTCCCCGAGCACCTTCCTCAGCGGCGACGCGTCCCCCGCCGGCACGGGACGCGTAGGGTCTGCATTCTCGTCGGCCTCCGTCGCTCCTCCGGGCCTCATCGCCTTCGGGCTCCTTCGCGGTGAACCTGCGCGGGCAACAAACGGAACTGAGCACGAAACAAAAACCAATCAGGAGCAGCGGGTGAGATCCACTCGCGCATCCTCACCTCGTTGAGGAGCTTGCTTGGGGAAATCCATGGCGGCGCGGAGCGTCCGATGCGGCGGCGCGGATCGGGGGAAGGTGGAGAGGGTGGGGATCGGGAGAGTCTTTTCGAAAATCGAACCGTTTGCTAGATGACCGTTGCGGGGTGCGACGGGGATGGTTTTATATGGTGCGACACGGTGTCGCGTGGTTCGGGCGTTTGGGGGCTGGATCGCTGCTTGTGAGGACTGAGGAGTCTCAGGGCTCATTTGCATTGAAGGAAATTTTTTCCTTTTTTATCTTTTTTTTACGAAATGAAACTGTTTCTTGTGAAATTTCTGTGCGATGTCTGTGAAATTCCTGCGTTCTAAAGGAGGCCTCAACTCTCAAGCCACCACACAGCTCAACTCAGGAGCATCGCTGTAAACATCATCGCATCATCGCACATGATTACAGCACGAGATTGCAACTACAATTTCACCAAAATTCTATGGATTTCAGGGTCAATATCACATATGCCCAGCCCAATGCAGCTCTGATTGCCCTGAAGCAGCTCACTTGTTCAGCATGCTCTCCAGCTGCAGAAACGAAACCAGCGTTGCTGTCCCTGAAAACAAAATGCCATACCCTCAGGCATCTTTTTTCTCCGCTGCGTCAAAAAATATAACAAACAAAAGATTCAGCTAGCCATTTCCACCTGTATACTATCTGGAGTATATGACTAGCACAGCGAATTGGGGAACTGTCTCAACTCCGTCAGTTTTATTTGTCCTCACTGAATGTCGAAACTGATCCTCCAACAGCAGATCCCTTTCTGTGATTCTTCTTGTCATTCCTTTGAACCACTATGCATGTCCATAAGAAATCACAGCTCATCAGGGGCAACATCCTACGGATGATCAGCAAACAAGCCAAAGGCAAAGCCGGCAATCATACAGGCTCATGGTCAGGCGCCACATTTTCTTCAGACTTGCATTTTCAGAAACAAGTGGGTAGCCATATTTTCTTCATCTAATCTATGCCTGATGCATGCAGAGTGACAAGCAACCAAGATATCGAAAACAATTCGGTGCAGGAGTGCACAGGCATAATCAAATGCTCCAAGCAGTAAGCAGTTACACTAATCAGCAGCACTCAAGTTCGAAACACCCCAACCAACAAAATACTCCTACTGAACTTTACAATAATCAGCAGAACTCAAGTTCGAAATGGTAATTTAAGGCCTCGTTTGGCATAGATTTTTTTAAAAATAGCTTCTCCACAAAACAGCTTTTTTAGAAAATAGCTTCTCTAAAAAAACAGCTTCAATGCAAGAAGCGCTTTTCAAAATGTTTAGCAAAATAGCTTCTCTTATGGATTCCAATACAAAGATGAGTAGAATAGTCATGAGAAGCTATGTTTTTGTGGATTCTGAATTCTAGTACAAAATTAAGAAGTGTTTCTAGACGAGAGAAGCAGAATCTGTTTTGGTTTGAGCACTTTGACAAGCTTCTTGAATAGAGAAGCAGAATCTGAAGTAGAAGCACTTCTAAAATCCCTACCAAACAAGGCCTAACTCTCTTGATCCTTTCCCTGATTCCCTCCACTGCTCCTAGTTAGTGTTCGCGGCATTCTCTTGCTCCTCAGTACTCACGGTGAGCACTCCGGCACCGGAGGTGGAGAAGCTAAAGGATGATGCAACTGCAAACTTCCGCCTGACGGCGGCGGTCGAACGACGGTCCGTCGGGGAGAGGCACAGCGCCGCCACGGACGAGCCGGCCACCGGCGGTTGGCAGCGCGCCTCCGTGCCGCCCAACGCCCACGCCACACCCGCTTCCAACGACGGCGTTGACGCCACCGGCCCCGGGCGCCGGCGCGCGACCGTTCGCCGCAACGCGTCCCCTAGCGCCGACCACAGCGACCTTGGCGCCTCTGTCGCCGGGGACGCAACGGGCGACTGGCCGGCCGCCATGGAGAGGACCACCGCGGCCGTGCGCAGCCTGGCCATGACTGCGAGCTTCTCCACCTCCGCGCACGACGTGGCCACCACGCAGAGCGTCACCGTCACCGGGCACGACCTAGCTGCCCGCCGCCGCGGAACGCCTCCTGCCGCCTGCCGACCTCGCCGTCGCGCCGGCTCCCGGCACAACCACCCCATCTCCAATGACGACCACGTTGACACCATCTCCGGCCACGAACCCCGAGACGCCGCCGCCGCGCACGGGCGCAGCCCTCCCGCGGCCGCCGCCGCGAAGCGCCTCCTGGCCCAGCCCACGAGCCGGCGCCAAGCGCCACCGCCCCGCCTCCTCGGACGACCACGTTGACACCATCTCCGATGTCTGCGACGGCGTTGGACCTTCCGCCGCCGCGCACGATGGCTGCGCTCCCACGGCCTCCACCGCCGCGGAGAGGCTCCCCGCCGACGCCCACCCTCGCCATCGCGCCGACGTCCATCACGACGGTCCCGCCTCCACGGACGACGACCACGTTCTGTGATTGCCGGCAACGAAGCCAACGCCTTGGTTCCGCGCCATCCGTACGTAGCTGAGAGTGGAGACAGAGGACGGAAGGAGTGCTGCACTGCTGCTTTTGCCTGGAGGCAGAGAAGAAAGCCGTCCTTGCCAGTCAAAGGCAAGGACAGTGAGCGTCCGTCTCTTATTTGTGAGTACCGTTCTGGTACCGGCCGGAACGGCCGGAATATCCTGTACTAGTGACCTGACCGGTACGTTAGCAGCTCCATCCAATACCGGCCATTCCGGCTAATTCCGGCCTGTACCAGCCGTTCCGTCCGTTCCGTCCGTTCCAGTACCGGGTATATTCTTGGGAGAAATCAGTGAGGCATCGAACCTGGAGGAATCTCGCCGGGAAGTGGGGCGTCACAGGGAAGAGGGGAGCCACCGCGCAAGGATGAGGGGCTTCGCCGGAAGAAGGGAGGAGGGGCGTTGCTGGGCGAAGGTGCTTCTGGTGGCGGCTGCAGCAACGAATCGAAGGAGATTGCAACGGTGAAGGAGCGGGGTAATGAGTCAGATGGACTAATGAGTGGGCTTGCTGGGCTGAAGCTTATTTGGGCTGGACATTGGTTGGCCGGTTGGCCTGATATCTCTTTTCTCTCTCGTTTTTCTTTATAATTTACGATTTTCATTGATATAATATATATTCATATTTTAATTTATTAATGACCGGAATGGTACGCCGGTACGGTCCGGTACCGAGACATTCCATTCCAATAGCCAAAACGGAACGGCCACCAGAACGGTATTCAAAAGTTAGGTCCGTCTCCCACCCTGCCTTGCCTTCCTTGCGTGGACGGGGTTCATGGCTCCGGTGTCAGCCCAGCTAGCGGAGCCGTTCCATCCCATGGCGGCAAACCGTAGAACCTCGTCAGATTGTGCGCCGTGTCTATGCGTCGGTCGTGTGGATCTCTTGTCCATCGTGGTCACACAAGCTGGTCCCTGCCGCTGGGTACTGTACTGGCCGGGCCACCTTGGGCGATGGGCACCTTGAGGATCAGGCGGAGAGCCGGACGCAAACTTGGCCGCGTGCGCAATCGTGGCCGGCGTCATGGAGCAGGAAACGACGACAAGGAGCAGCAGATCCGTGAATTTCCGAAGCCCAGACACATTCTGCTGTTGAGTGTGCTGCGCCTGCGCGTCCGCGTCTAGGGAGTTTTTCGTTGGCTCAGGCCCTGCCCATCACCAGGGTACGTACCAGCACCTCATTAATTCCGTTAATTCCACTATTAATTTATATTTTTAGGAATATTAATTTAATTTGACACCCAACCAAAAATTTTCATGGCAGGTCTATCCCTCGTGGCATGCACTGTGTCCAGCGAGAAGCCAGCACCCTCGGCCAAGAGGCCAGAGCGTTGCGTCTTCTTCCGTACTCCATCAATATTCCTCGCTGACACTCTCATGGCCTGATTCTGGCGTTTTGCTACATCTGTTCTACTCTTTGGGCCCCACCCCAACTACCAATACCGTGACCGGAGTGGAAGTACACAGCAACAGGTGTGCTGTCCATCCAAGACATGGAGCGCGTGCGTGTGGGGTCACTGCGGTGCAGATTTCTTGCTGAAAATCTTCTTGACAGCTTTTTCGCGCAACGGCATAAAAAATCCCAGCGTTCTCTCGTAGAGTAGTTTAGGCTCTCTACACACTCGTGTTTCTCTATTTGCTTCCTCTAAAAGAATATTCTGTTTTGGTCATCAAGATTCTTTCCTCTATACCAATTTTCTCTGCACCTATGGTTCCTCTATACTCTTCCTCTATCCTAACTACTATATATTTTATTCAACCATCTCCAACTACCATCTCATTTTAACAAACATATTTCTTCATAACACAATCATTTATAATTAGTTATTCTATATAAAAAAACTGTAGGGGTCTTTTTTATAAATATCCATGACACAGAAATATAATAACAAATTATAAAATAATACAAGGGTCAATTTGCAAAAATAACACAAATATCTCCATCGCCACCGCCGAGGACTGCGCCGCGCTCCTCCTCTACGGTCCCCGTGCCCACCTCAACCTCACCGCGCCGCCGCCGCAGCCGCTCGCCGCCGCGTCGCACCCGCACTCCTCCTCCTCCGCGTCCGCGCCGCCCGCGCTCCACCCGCTCCTCCCGCGGCCGGCGGCAGCGTCGCACCAGCACTCGCCGGGGGCAGCGGGATTCCTCAGCAACGGCCAGGTCCAGTTCCACCTCCTGGCGGCGCCGGCGCAGCAGCCCTCCCCGTCGTCGTTGCCGCCGCTGTACTACGCCAGCACGGCCACCGCGTCCACGGTGACCACTGCGGTGCAGGCGAGGTGGGCCCCGCGTTCGATAGCGGATGTCCTGGGATAGCGCTAGAATTAGCGGAAGAGAGAGCTTCCTCTTCTTTAGCGTGATGCTCCCCGTAGCCCGGTGCAGCACTCGTTCCGCTATCCACTTCCTGGAGGAAGCGGTAGCGGACACCGGTGCGGGCAGCCTTAGAGCATATCCGGCAGAACACAAAAAACTGAAAACCAAAAACCAATTTTAGGTAGAGGAGAGAGAAAATTTTCAGAAAATGTTTGTGCTCTCCTCCATCAGAACACCAAAAACTGAAAACCTATAATCATTTTGCTTCATTCTCTCAAACCATTGCACATATTAACTTCAAAGATCACAACTCCATGAAACATAATTCAAATAGAAATGACCATAGTTCAAATAGACATGATCATAGTTGAAATTCAAATTTAAAAATCCGCAAGCATGACCATAGTTCAAATTTAAATTTAAATTCCACAAACTAAAACCACTACTCTAGATCATTCATTCACTACCACCACCACCGTTGTCGGTTGAGGTTGCATTGACACCATTGCCACCACCAACAGCAAAGGAGCTTCCATTGCCACCATTGACTCCAAAACCACCACCACCGCCCATGAAGCCACCCATGTAGAACCCTCCCATGGATTGAGCCGCCAAAACTTGATTCTTCATGATATCAAGGTAGGCTTTTCCCTTCTCATCTAGATTTGCTCCATCCATAAGACTATCTTCCAACGATTGTGGAGACCTCAAACCCAAATTGAGTGATGAACAACTTCAATATACAAGATCAAAACTCTTCTATCTCTAACGGAAAAGCCAAATCTCGCATCCTTCCTTCTCTCACAACGAGCTCCTCCACTGCCCCTGCCCCGACCAGCTCCTCCCCGTCATGACGCGCCGCCGTCGCGCCCCGCTCCGCCGACGAATCCCAGGTGGTCGCCGCGAGAAGAAGCTACACCTCCTAACGGTCCTCCACGACAAATCGGCCAAGGTGAGCGCCTTCTCTCCTCTCCCCCCGCTCCCCGTCCCTGATCTGCGGCCTGCCGGCTCGAATCTACGGGGAGATGCGGCCCGCGGGGAGGTGGTGGCGTGGTGCGCGGAGGGCGATGGGTCCGGGGTGATGCGATGCATATGTGGGTCACGTCGCGACGCTGAAAATCGGTAGGCGCTTTGAGTCTTCGGTTGGAGACACTTTTTACGTGTTTTAGGATCCATTTTGGATACAAGTGACCCAATGGGTCACCAATTGGGGACAATCTAACGGTGCTTTTTGAGGTCCCTACATGTCACGCCCTGCGCCGTTTGGACGAGAGTATTTCAAAGGAAATTCAAAAGAATCGAATTCCTGTATTTTGCTGACATCACCTGTCGTTTGAAACCGAGGAATGAAGATTTCCTTTCCTGCTGAAGGCTCACTTTCCTTCGCAAAAATAGAGGAATTGAAACATCAATTCTGAGCTCTTGGGCCTTATTTCACGATTTCAGTGGGTGGCAATACACGCATTATAATTTCACCCTTGGTCTTAGTTCCATGATGATGAAAGAATGATAGCATATGCGCCTCGAAAGGGGGAAAAAAAGAAAAAGAAAAGAGAGGGTGTACGTACTCATCAAGAAAATTTGTAAAGAAAAAAATCGTTCGAATGGACTAAATGAAAGTCAGCTCACAATAGATTGTTCTAGAAAAAAAAATCATACGTGTTTCAACGACACACGGAGGCTGTACGTTATACATATTATACACATGAGACATATGTAATGTACAAGATACATTATGTTATGATGGGGCTAAGAGGATACAAATCCTTCGTGTAAGGAAGTAAATTCGAAAAATCTATCCTGACATACATCCCTTCGTCATGTACATATGTCAGATTTATATCGCAAGTGCAACGACAATACACATTTGTGCTACTCTGCCGCCCCCTTTCTCCCTTGCATTTCGACATCAGGTGTCCTTATAAAATCCATTGGTTCCAACCGGCCATGGCAATGAGGCAGGATCGGGGACTGATCTCCATTCTTGCTTGGATATCGCTCGACCTTGTCTCGCCTCGTCCCTGTCTTGCCTCGTCCCTGTTCTGCTTAGGGGAAAAGGTTACCCCGTCCTCATCCTTGATATATTCCAGTTCCACATCAGACCTGCACCGGATGGTGCATTGGTCTCGAGCGATGGCGAGGGTGGTGGTCAGCATGTTAGCGTAGTGGAGATATGGCAAAATGGCAGCAAGACGGTAGAGATGCGCGGTTCGGCCCGGCAATTTTCCCGTTGGGACCTGAAAGATACTACAAAATTTGGCCCATGACGGAGAATTCAGCCCATGAAGACCCTCCAACGTATATAATTCCTATTGGAAACCCTAAATATTCAACTAGCACTCTCCTAGTTCACATTGCCACACGCCACCCTCTTCCCATCTCTCCCTCTCAGCTCTCTCACCACTCCATCGCTCCCTGCACCAACCACGCGCCACCATCATCATTCGCCCACATTGTTGTGCGTCGCTCCCTCCTCTTCGTCGGCGTCCCATCGTGTTCAACTCGTCGAACTCTGCTACTACTACGCCCGCTGCCGAAGCCTACGAGGGCCTGTCGGGGATTGGGGATCCGACGGGGACGGCGACGAAGCTTACAGGGCGGGTACAGTTTTGCCTCCCCCGGCCCCGCCCTGCCCCGCTGCCGGCAGTGCAGGAGAGCGTGGATGCCAATGGTCGGATCTTGGTGATGGAGGTTGACGATGAGCCAACGTAAGTAGATCTACAATGTTTTGTTTTTGTTTTTACCTCTTATTTTTTGTCTTTATTTTTGAGATTTAAACCAAATAGATAGATTTAGTGTTACTTGTGGTGATATTAGGGTTGGATATGTTAGGAAACATCCTAGAAGAGCCTTGTTTTTAGGCACAAATTTTATTGCAATTGGAAAGCTATTTCGACTCCTCTTCTTGATCTGGGTGTTGTTCGTCCCGCCAACTTTCACATCTCCTCACTCTAGCGACGTCATTCATTCACGGGCTCCACTCATTGGTTGCGTGGCCTACACGACTCAGGGATAACTTGTCTCGGTAGCGGACCCAAAAGTTGAACTTCGGGCATTGAAACTCTGGAGTAAAAAAGGCAAGCTTTTCATGAATAGCGCTACCTTTTTGAACTAATTTGCTAAAATATCACTTGATTTATCATTGCATTAAGAAAATTACTTGATTCTCACATCTTTTAGGCCATGAATGCGCATAATTTAATCACTTCTCAAGGTAAATTAATTACACATATATACTATATATATGGATTCTTTTACAAGAATTTAGGCATTCAGTTGAATGTGCTTGAATCGAAGGGGTGCGCCACGGACCGGTCTTCTTCCTCTCTCCCTGTCCCCATCTTTGAGTTTCTGTTGAACAATACGCTCAAAAAAAAGTTTCTATTGAACAATGTTAAGGTTTAATGCTTCTTAACTTCTCTGATCTTGGCATGAGGGTAGAGAACTAGGACGAAGGTGGCTTAGGAAGGCTGTGAGGAAAAAACTGTTTTATATCTTTTTTTATTGTGGATCAATGAAAATGTTACAATTACAGAGGGAACAAAGATAATGCGAAGCTGGTTTAAAACATAGTTTTATTTTCGCAAAAAGAACATAGTTTTACGGAACGAGGGATTAACAATTGATTCTTCTTTCCATCAATCAAAAGTACTACCCCTCCGCCATTTCCTCAACCTCGTCTTGCGGCCGACGGGACCCCCGCACTAGCAAGTCCGCAGGCTGGTCCCGATGCGAGTCGAGCAATCCCACGAGTGAAATGCCTGACCGCACTGCAAATACACGAGACCCGAGAACCAAACCCCGAGGCTGAAAAAACCCAAAAAAGAGATTCGTCTCGCCCCTCCAAACAGAGGAGCCGCCGAGGCGGCAAGCTCGTCGGTGATTAGCCGCTGCTGCCTCCTTCGTCTCGTCTCCCGCAGTCTTCTGGGGCCGCCTCCCCCGCTACTCTCAGTCGCTACCGTGCTTCGGGTGGTGGCGGCTCCAAGAACACCTCCCCTGGTCCCCTCCCCTTGGCTTATCCGCTTCCGTCGCCTCGCCGGCGGCCGGCGGCGCGATCAGGTGAGCATTTCCTCGCGTTTCAACGGGTCCTGGTCCCCGTGTGCTTCAATGCCTGTTTTCGTTGTTCGATTGTTGGGTTGTCCCTTCTGATTGCTTAGTGGGGTTTTGTGGCCTCTGCTCTGCTTCGCTTTGCTGGTTGCTCTGCTCTGTTTTGCCGCCGCGTTTGGCCGGCCGCGGGATTCTCGTTAGGCTGGGGCTGCGATGACTGTTTTGGTCTTTTGGAGCTCGCACCTAGGGTTCTAGCGCGTGCTGTGAACCAGGTTCTGTGTCAGGAACTGAAGCGTTGCGGCGCTCGTGATCAGGGGATAGAAGGACCTACGGACCGTGTCAGATGGTTGCAACCGTGTCAGATGGTTGCTTTGGATCCCGCCGACGAGAATGGGTGGACATTTCCCTCATCAAGCGCGCTTCGATTTCAGAGGATGATTGAATCTTCCGTGTCTCGACAGTAGAAAATTGGAAATTCTGATTTCTGAAGGGCTTCCTCAAATTCCCCTTCCATCTTCAGTCTTGCAAGGAATGACCCTCTCTTGCATGGCTTTTGTTGTCAGAGGGTGCTGCAAGGGGTTTATTATTGACATGGCCTGTGATTCCGGCACGGGCATTGCTTTGAGCTGGTGGCCTGACAAGCTCCGATAACGGCTCTATCAATGCTTCTCTAACCCGTGCTCCACCCCTTTTAGTGGATCGGTGGCTGCTCCGGGAAATTCTCCTTCGAAATTCGCCTACTCCCGTGGTCTTGAATTCCTTGCTATCGAGGTCACGGAGAAGTGCCTGAATTGTGCTTGATACCGAGGTCAATGGGAGCTGATTTTCAGAATGTAGCTCTGAAACCTGTGTTTGTGTTCAGATTTCAGGAGCTTGTTTAGTCTAGTGGCAATGGGGCAACGTTTTTTTGTGATTGCAATAGAAGAGAATTGCAGATAGGTGTCAGGTACACAGGCACTGCTATTGTTTAGTAAGCACACTAGTATGTTTTTAGCCGTTCCATCTTTGGTGTCACAATAGTAGGTTTTCAGGCGTGGAACAGTAGAAGGCTGATGCAGTTATACTAGTATATTCATTACTCTCGGGTTAAACAATTTGTTGGATTATCATTCCTATTCTCCATGACGTATGCTGTTTGATTAACTAGATTTGTAACTCTCGTGAGTAGCAGCTAGCTATATCGGGTACATCATTACATGCATCTGGTCTGTTTTGGAATAACTTGCATGTAACATATATTGCATTGGTTTTAAGTTCTGTAGCTTCTGAGTTACATGTGGTGTGCTCTAGACCAAGCTACTCAGCTTTCCTGTTTGAACTGGGCTCTTAAGTTCCTTATTCCACTAATTAGTTCTGTGTAGAAATCTCATGATTCAAAGGATACATTTAGTTTTTTTTACATGCTTTACAGTGTAGCCTGCTGGCAATCAAATAAACTAGGCTTCTCTGCCATATGCTGTTCAGAGCAGCCCTTTTATCCAAGGACAGGTCTATTGTGAAATAGCGTCTCACTTCATTTAGGTTTGACTGTCATATGCAGAGATTTCCTGTACTTTTGCTGTTAATATGACTCTTATTCCTTCTGTTAAGTTTCTACTTCTATCATCACAATATTTCATCATTTCCTTATTTGCGCAGGATGGCGGAGCTAAATCATGACTTTGATGTTCCTTTAGCCGAACTGAATGCTATAATGTTTGACCTCATGACCAGTACAGATATGGTAAGCTTTAAGTATTGCTTAGCTTATAAGTTCTCTCTGGAAGTTATGTGCAAGGCTTCGATTACCTTTTGTATCTGACCTTTTCGCGAAGAACAAATGTCTGCAATTTATAATCTATGGTGCTAAGAATTGGGGGACATGCTTAATTTCCATCAAGTCAGGATGTTGTTTAATTGATTAGTTTTTTTTTGTTCCTTTGTGCTGTCCAGAGCTAATGTTGTTACAATTATTCTAAAATTTCAGGAAAAAATGAGCAGCGTAAGCATTATAGAACTGAGTGATGTTACCGGTCCCAAGCTAGGACTACCAAATGGTTCTCCACAGTGTGATACTTGTGGATCGCAAAATACACGTGACTGTGATGGTAAGCAATATTAAGCAGTGTCAAATCATGTAGTTTTTGTGCCGTTCAGTATAAAATAAATGACGTTATCAAACTCTTAGGTCATTTCGGAGTGACTAAGCTGGCGGCAACTGTATACAATCCATATTTTATTGATGAAGTTGTGCAGTTTCTGAATCTGATATGTCCTGGTTGTCTCAATCCGAAGGAAAATGTAAATATGGAGGTTTGTGCCTTCCCGTCTGACCTAATTTCATCCTCATTAAGCATGTGTTCTCTTGTCTTCAAAAAACATGGTTGTCATCATTTTGTGGATACATCACTTTATAATCAGGGCCTTTGTCAAGACTTCTCCTTATGGATCCAATGAATTAAATAAGGCTAGAAGTCCTACATGCATACAGAATAAAAGACGGCGAAGCAAACATCAGTAGTGCTGATCATACTGTTGCATCTTAATGATCTTGTTTTATACTGTTTATAAGCCTTTATCTTTTTAGTCTATTATTTGATTGTTCAACCCCTCACAAAGATTAGTGATGAATCTGTGGGAACAGGTTTGAAAGAAAAAAAAACCAGAAGAACTTTATGCAATTAAAGAAGATAGACAGCAAATTATGCATATGGAAGCAATGGACTTATATTTTCGATTATATTGTATATCATGATGGTGCTAATTTCATTGTCCTGTTTTTACCATTGTTTCTTATTATGATAATTTAGTTTTTCTTTTGAGTGCAAGATAGTCATTTAGTTCTGAATAATATATGCATTTAGGTTTATGCCTATTGCAGTTTCATTTTATGTTTGTTGAATTCCGAAAATTAATAAACGTATATTGGTATGACCATGGGGATCTATTAATGTTTAAACTGGTAAGGGTCCACTGATGTGTTGAGTGCCTGTCTCCCTGAGGCCTTCTCTAAGACACCATTGTTTTGTTTGAAGATATCGGAGAGAGCACCGGTTCCAGAATCTTGCAAGTATTGCTCGGTAAGTGCATGTTTAGATCAGTTTGTTTGTGTTTCTGCTACTTTTATTGAAACTTGTGTTTTGCTGGACAGAAGGATGGCGCTAAAACTTATCCCAGTGTAACCTTTAAGACACTGTCAAGTCCAAGAGTATTACTGTCCAAGAGTACGCTTCACAGAAGCTCTAGTGTTATGGAAAGAATTTCGATCGTTGCAGAAGCTCTAGTATCAATTAAGTCCAATAGTAAAGGTTCGAGTGAAGTCCTTCCCCAGGACTATTGGGATTTTCTACCTTCTGAGCACCAGACCCAGCCCAATGTGTCCAAGATAATACTGTCCCCTTATCAAGTAATGTATCCCTTTTCTGCAGTTGTTTTTTATTAAAGACAATTCCATGTTAGCTTTAAAGTATATTTGCTTTGAACTAAAAAGATAAACTGTGAGAAAAGGTTATACATCATTATCTGTTTTTTCCCCGATTGAGCTTTGTCATATCAGAAGCAGAGCACAAATTTACAGTATAAACTGCACGAAATATTAACATAGAGATACATATCAAGGATGCTCCAAAGAGGGCAGTCTTCTGGTCATAACTGCAAACGTTTCTTTATATTAAGAAAATACCAACATTTTTATTTAAATCCTTGTTTCATTTGACATATTTTCAGGTCTTTCACATGTTGAAAAAAATTGACCCAGTACTTATTGAACAATTCATTTCAAGGAGGGAGCTACTGTTCCTATCAAGTTTGCCAGTGACCCCTAATCGCCATCGTGTTGTGGAGATGGGATATGGGCTCTCAGATGGTCCTAGGTTAACTTTTGTAAGTGTTAAATCATCTTCATTTTTTAAACCTGTTATCTAAGATTCATTTTTGTTTTGTATCTTTCATGATACTGTTTTTCCATTAATTAACCCTATGAAAAGCTGACCCTTTTTAGTCCTTGCATAACCAAATTGTATTATATGCAGTTTTTATGGTCTATAGGTGAAATAATCCTGGTTAGTTATGAAAAGGGTATATCTTACTATGAAACAATAAACTGTGGTTTATAATGAATAATAATAGCACTAAGGAGTACTGATGCCATATCATGTGAAGTTGTTTTCATCGTTCTGTTTGATATATTCATACACTTAGGGGGTACTTCTGTGGTTCTGTTCCTCTTCTTCCAAATGGAGCTAGCACTTTCTTTGGTTTCTGTATAGTTTTGTGTATAGTGATTTCATGCACGTGCCTTTGTCATATTTGGAATACATGGCAGCTCAATTTTTAAACCTACAGCTTTGTTCATTTTATGTTTGAAATAGGATGATCGAACAAAGGCTTACAGAAGGATGGTTGATGTCAGCAAGAGAATTGATGATTACAGGCAACATCCACAATTCAGCGTTCTTGCAAGTTCACTTGTCTCAAGTCGACTTGCAGAATGCCTCAAATCCTCCAAGGCAAGAAGATTAATATCTTTGTTTAATAGAAAACTTCCATATTAGCATCCCCTCAATCAAGAAACGGTATCATTGTAGCAGTATCAAGTTTTTCTCTTCTGTCATATCTGGTGTATCGTGTTTGAAGACACATGTTTGAACCTTAGTTCCTATTCTATCCAATCGAATAAAATATTAACCAGATCACTGATGAACAAATATATAGAAAATTTCGATTTGCTTTTATCAGACAAAATTAAGATAGTCTTATTTGGATTTATTTTTATTTCTTTTTTGGTCACCTGATTTCAAAAGATAAAAGCACAGACACCAGTCATAGGAAGCTTTGTTGACTTGTAGCTTGATTAAATACAGCCTTCTGCACACTAATATTCAACCCAATTAAGGTATACAGTTGTGCTATATACAAATTGTACTATAGGTACTTCAACTTCTAATTTGTTGGAAGTCTTTCATTACTTTGTTGCTTTAAATTATGGTTGATATTTATGTGTATTTAATAATTAAAGTTGTTTCAGAACAAGTAGAGTGAATGTTAAAACTTTGTTAATTCACTTGGTAATTCTGTCTTGAATTTATAGTACCTTTTTAGTTTAAGACTTGGCTACAACTGTGGTTACAAGTACATGTTTTAGCTTTATAATCATTAACATGTTTGTCGCTTGCAGTTGTACTCTAAAAAGACAGATGGGGAGACATCCACAGATACATATGGAATGAAATGGCTAAAAGATGCTGTCCTTAGCAAAAGATCTGATAATGCCTTTCGGAGTACTATGGTCGGGGACCCTAAGATTAAGTTATATGAGATTGGCATTCCTGAAGATTTAGCTGCAAACTTGCTTGTTTCTGACCATGTTAATTGCTATAATTGGGAAAGCATCAATTTAAAATGCAACTTACACCTTCGTTCCAAGGAAGAACTGTTTATTCGGCGAGATGGGCAGCTAATGTTTGTTCGCAATGCGAACCAGCTGAAAATTGGTGACATTGCCCACAGACCATTGCAGGATGGTGATCTGATTCTCATAAATAGGCCTCCTTCCGTGCATCAACATTCTCTGATTGCACTGTCTGCAAAGATTCTACCAATAGAATCTGTTGTATCTATCAATCCACTATGTTGTGCCCCTTTTCTGGGAGACTTTGATGGGGACTGTTTGCATGGATATGTCGCACAATCCGTACAATCAAGAATTGAGCTTGGAGAATTAGTAAGCTTACAGCAGCAGTTATTGAATATGCAAGATGGTCGAAGTTTGGTGTCGCTTACACATGACTCTCTAGCTGCTGCACATTTGTTAACAGGCACAGACATTTTCCTGAAGGAATCAGAACTTCAACAACTGCAAATGCTATGCCTTTCAGTCTCATCTACACCAGTACCAGCGATCATTCAATCTATGAACTCTCAAGGTCCTCTGTGGACTGGCAAACAATTTTTCAGCATGCTTCTTCCATCTGGCATGAATTTCAGTTATGATCAGAAGTTACGTATTACAGATGGTGAATTGCTTACCCGCTCATTTGGGTCTAAGTGGCTACAAAATAGCACATCTGGTCTGTTCTCTGTCATGTTTGAACAGTATGGGTGCAGGGCACTTGACTTGCTTTCTTCTGCTCAGGAAGTACTATGCGAATTCTTAACCATGAGGGGTTTAAGTGTCTCTCTTTCTGATCTTTATATGCTCTCAGACCATTACTCGAGGAGAAAACTGGCTGAGGGAGTTAAGTTGGCACTTGATGAAGCTGAAGAAGCACTTCGTATCAAGCATATACTTCTAGATCCAGCTAACGCACCAATTCTGAAATGTTATGATAATAATGAAAAAGTATCATGTTCTTACAGTAAATCCAATTCTATTCAGAGCACTCAACACATTACCAGATATTCAATCATGGCATTTAAGGATGTCTTCAATAATCTGTTAAAGATGGTTCAACAGCATGTTAGTAATGATAATTCAATGATGGCTATGATTAATTCGGGAAGCAAGGGTAGCATGTTAAAGTACGCCCAACAAACTGCATGTGTTGGTCTTCAGCTTCCAGCAAGCAAATTTCCCTTCACGATTCCTTCACAGCTCTCTTGTGTTTGCTGGAATAAGCAGAAGTTATCGGATTGTGAAATCATTGAGGGCTCCAATGAAAACTTGGGAGGCCAGAACCTCTATGCCGTGATTAGGAGTTCCTTCATTGACGGTTTAAATCCATTAGAGTGTCTTTTACATGCAATATCAGGAAGGGCCAACTTCTTCTCTGAAAATGCCGATGTCCCTGGGACATTGACAAGAAAACTGATGTATCATTTGAGAGATCTTCATGTTGCTTATGATGGGACTGTTAGGAGTTCTTATGGACAGCAAATAATGCAGTTCTCTTATGATAGTGCGAGTGAGATGTACTGTGATCGTGGCCCAGTAGGTGAATTTGGTGCCCCTGTTGGTTCTTGGGCTGCTTGTTCCATTTCTGAGGCTGCTTATGGAGCTTTAGAGCAACCCGTGAATGGTTTAGAGGATTCTCCTCTCATGAATTTACAGGTAAATTGTGTTCCTTTGGTTTTTTAGTGGTATATTATTTATATTGATGACACTTTACTCTCCTTTTCTGATACTATCTATTTAATATGTTCCACTTTGCTGTGCAGGAAATATTTAAGTGCCACAAGGCTACAAAC
Organism: Eragrostis curvula; assembly: GCA_007726485.1. NCBI lineage: Eukaryota > Viridiplantae > Streptophyta > Magnoliopsida > Poales > Poaceae > Eragrostis > Eragrostis curvula. Next base: position 12,502,690 of record RWGY01000009.1, on the reverse strand, counting down.
TCCCGAGATCATGTCGGTTTGCTTTTCCTGTCAAAAAGCCTAAAGAAATTCAGATTTGGTTTGGAGTATGCATCACTGGAAGTTAAGAATCATCTTGAGCGAGTGGACTTTTGTGATCTGGTTGAAACCATCATGATCCTGTCAGTTCACTTATTTTTTTTTTCCAATCATCTGACAGTCTGATATTGTGCATTCGAGTAATATTTGTTGCATTTGCTATTAGGTATGATGGCTGTGAAAAAACAAGAAAAGGAAGTCCTTGGACCACACATTTTCATCTAAGCCAGGTCATTTTCTTTTGAAGTAACCGGTCACAGTTTCACTTTTATTGTAGGCCACTAAGTTGATATTTAAATATTTATTTCATTTTGTACATATGTACAGGAGATGATGAAGAAAAGAAGATTAGGATTGAGATTTGTTGTGGAAGAGCTAACGACACAATTGAATAGTTTGATCCCATCGATTTGTATTTCGAAGAGGTAAGCAGTGAACCTATTTTTCCCTCTTTGGCTTCTTTCAGTAGTGCTTTCTAATCGCATGAATTTCATCTCATGGTTTCTTTATGCTCATCTAGCTAGTAGCATGTAATTCATTGCTTCATTGACCATGGTTCAAGAAATAAAATTAGAAGAAATGTTTTTTTTTTTTGCTACATGGACCTCGAATGTCAAATCGTATAGCCATCTGAATTCTGAACACAACACGTTGGAATATTAGAAGTTAATATGGCTCTTAACTATAATTAGTTTATGTTAGAGAATTTGATTTATTGTTCCTTGTTCTGGATCATTTTATTGTCTTATCTTAAAACAATAAAATTACTTATTTTTTTCAACTGTCCTGTTTAGCACTTCATATCAAATTTTCTATTAAGTTGTTTTACATTTCATTTACCAATATTTTAATTATCAAAAAGTGCACGCCCTAATTCTCTCCCTAAGTCCTTTATCACATATTTTGACAAAGAATTTTATTCTGCAGCAAATGTTTAGTAGGTGATGGGTGTGCTGAAAGTCCAGCTTGCTGTGTTACTGTTGTAGTACAAGCCGAATCTGACTCAATTTCTCAGTTGAACAGCCTAAAAAACAGGGAGATTCCAATCATACTGGATACACTGCTGAAAGGTTATTATGATTCAATACATTTTACCATACTTGTCCCCAACATTTACTAAAAGGAAATTTCTTGTTAGGAATTGCTACCTAAATTGTAAAATTCATTTGTAAGTTGTAGCTTGTGCGGATGTGTGCCCCCCTGAAAATCTGTGAAATTATAGAACTCATCACGTGCATTCTATCTATTATTTAAACATCACATGAGTCTAAAATCTGTAAACATTAAGCAAACATATAGCTTTCATGAGTGTCCATCAAACTTCTGGCTGATTGTGGATTTTTAGATATATCGAGATTATAGGAATATACACATCGAAACCACCCTATTTGTTGCAACTTGATTTCACAACTTAATAAAAAGTAGCTGGTTGTTAGGTCGTAGGTCATCTTTTGTTGTAGCCTTTGCAATCACACCTCTTGTTTTCCTCCCCTTTCCGCTTGCGGTGTCTCCCAGTTGTTATAAACTTTTTACCCTCTTCTCCGTGATGAACAACGTGCTCAGCATGTTCTCGAAAAAAGATTAGCAGGTTGTAGGACTTGGATGGTGGCTCTCTATGAAAATTTAAGCCAGACTGACTGAGCTGCTTTGGGCGTGGTCCAAACACTGGCATGTTTTCACCAGTTACAAGTCTTAAACCAACTCATCGCCAATAACTGCCTGATTTTTCAAGGAACGAGTTGTACTTGAACATACACCAAGATATACTTTTTCGCTGATGGTTTTGAGAAGTATAGTTTGCTCAGATGATCATTCATATGAAAAAGACGCATACATCAGGTGATGGTTTCAAAACATGGTGCCAAAAGGTTGCTTGAAAGTACGTATAGTTGTAGCTTATACAAGCTAAACTGTTCCTTGAGATCCATAAAGCGCATCAGATCACCAGCTCATGTGATAACTCTGAATGTCTGCTGAACGTAAAGGTATCTGAACCAGCATAGATGAGGTTTACCTTCAGGGAACTTTTTTTCCTCTTCTAATCGAAAACACCATTTCTGAAGCTTCAACTCCTAATACTCCTACTGAAAACTTGTCATTCTGATAACAGTTGACTTTCTTTCTCCTGTGCAGGTTTTTTGGAATTTAAGGATGTTGAGATACAGTGTCATAATGATAGTGATCTTGCAGTGAAAGTTGCTATGTCTGAACATTGCAAGACCGGGAAGTTCTGGGCTACTCTACAAAATGCTTGCGTTCCAATTATGGAGTTGATTGATTGGGAGCGGAGTCAATCACAGAGTATATATGATATTTTCTGTTCATATGGCATCGACACAGCATGGAATTATTTTGTTCAAGTACGTACCCCATCTCTGTTGCTGAAAATTTATTTGCTAGCGGCATGTCTGTAATTATTTGTCTAACATTTGGTTGTACTTATTGTATACAGTCTTTAAGGTCAACGACAGCTGATGTTGGAAGGATTATACGTCGGGAGCACTTGCTGATTGTTGCAGATAGCCTGTCCGTGAGTGGGCAGTTCCATGGCTTAAGTAGTCAAGGTTTAAAGCAGCAGCGCAATAGGTTTTCGGTCTCTTCACCATTTTCAGAAGCATGTTTTTCTGTGAGTACTCCATGAGTTTTGGACGAAATATTTCTTAAATGAATTGCCTTGTTTTCGTACTCCAAATACATTCTTATTTGTAATATTTTCTGCAGAGGCCTGCACAGAGTTTTATAAATGCTGCAAAGCACTCTTCAGTGGACAATCTCTGTGGTAGTCTAGATGCAATTGCATGGGGAAAAGAGCCATTCAATGGGACTTCAGGGCCTTTCGAAATTTTGTATTCTAGGAAGGTGCGAATTCTAAATTTCCTGCAAAGGGTCTTTCAGTTGGAACTCTGTGTTTGTACTTCAATGCAGTCACAAAAAGTGAATATGGAAACTTTAATGCAAATGAAGGGCTTATTTGATGTGTGATCACGCGCTACGACACTACTATCTTTGTGGCACTAAAATTTGTGCATTTAGTGTATTGGACACCACAGCAATGCACTCCATTTTTTAAAACTTACCCATGAGAGTCTATATGGGCCCTATGATCAAGGAATGTGTATGGAATGAACATTCATTAAAGCGAATTAACTTTTAGCTTTGACATTATCAATATTACTAGCTCTTAGAGCGGGGCCTGGGAATTGCAAAATGGGGCTAGCACCTTTCTCCAGGGCAGATCTTAATTAAGCTTGATTGACATATTGTCCTACATCGAATTTAGGTAGGAATGGGTTACTATCTTCGATTGTTTAGTTGATGAACTAACGGTGAGATGCAGAAATAAACTGCCAATTTAAATATATTTAAGGATGCCTGGATACTTCATTTGATGCTAACATTTACTTTCTTTTGCAGTCACATGAACCAAAACAAAAGCAGAGCATCTATGATTTTCTGTGCAATCCTGAAGTTGGGAATTCCGAAAAGGATTGTATGGATACCTGCAAGCAAAGTACTGAAAATGATTCAAGATGGAGGTTAGCATGCAAGTCTAATGACAGTGCGATTGTGAATGGTGGCACCATATCTATTGATCAGGACTTGCTTCATGCTAAAGTTGGCATATGGGACAATATTAATGATATGCGTACTTGCTTGCAAAACATGCTACGAGAGTAAGCCCATATCGATCTCCATCGAGCTAATTTTACATGGCTTTACGCATATTGCTTTTACGTTTTTATTCTTTTTTAAGTTCTGACACGATTATCTGTATGTAACGTCCTCTTTAACTTGCATGAAGGTACCCATTAAATGAACTTGTGAAGGAGCCAGAAAAATCACACTTAATGGAGGCCCTGAAATTTCATCCCAGAGCTGACCAAAAGATCAGTTTTGGAGTTAGAGAATTTAAGGTGGTAGTTATGAATGTTAAATGTTTCTTTCTAGCATACCTTTGCTGTTCAACTCATCTAAGTTCTAATGTGACGTCATACACTGCCTTATCAATCTTCTTATTTTGTTCTAAAAAATAACATATAGTTCAGTCACATCATCTTATATTGTTGGTGAGCTTATTGTTCCAATTCTTAGTGTTTTATAGAGGAGTGTATCCATTGAATTTGACTATTACGCTCTGTAGTTAGCCTTGTGAGCACTATAAACTTCTCTAAGATTGTGCAAAAAATAACCCTTCCACCGATGGACCGGATGGCCCATGTTAGAAATATCTTTCTCAGCACTTAAAGGTGGATTAACGCCTGATGTATTCCTGTTTAGTACCTTTCTTTTTCTATTTGAGGTAGCAACTGTGGGGTTGTCCTACCTGAACTTTACTCAAAAGGACAAAATGTGAGCTTCTTTCTTACAACCCACATGGTGGGAAGGCAGATGAACATCATACAATTGAGTGAAAGACCTGTTTAATAATGTTACATGTTATAAATGTTTTACTGGAATGAACTTTGCAGTGCGTTGAAGCTGTTATTGGCTCTAACAGTTTACTGATGGAGTTCTGTTTCTTTCTTCTGTTTTACTTGTAGATCGGATTGAATCCTAATCACCCAAGCACAAGATGCTTCATTTTGCAGAGGAAAGATGGTACCACTGAAGACTTCTCTTACATCAAGTGTGTTCTGGGTGCTGCAAATTCCATCTCACCTCAACTCAGAAGTTATCTAGAGAAGAAATTGTATCATAGAGCATAAATTGGCAGTGCTAAAAAGGTATTCATCTTGTCCCTGTGAGACCAGACCATAGGAAGTACTTCTGATGACGGATGAGTAGTGAATGAATTACCTTTAGTTCTGATGCGAATTGAAAGGACGCTCAAAAGGTCTTACCAGTATATGCGTGTCGATTCAACTCAACTCAATGTGATTACAAAAGATGGGGTCGTGACTCTGGTTTCATGCCTCCCTACCTGTAGTCTTTTGTCTAATGTTTCTGCTGTGAACGGATTCTGACAATAGAGTAAGATGTAAGTCGTTCACTTTGTTTCCAAGAAGTGGTGGCACAAAATGATAGCTGCTACCATCGTCCCTGTACATTTAGCTCGTTAGGCGTGCTTTGCAGTGATCGGGAATGCTTGATGTTGCTGCAATCGAGGTTTTTCTGGCAAGAGAGCTATTGAAATTCTCTGTCCAACTCTGTCCAATTTGATTACTTTGCCATTACGCAACTTTATGACGTGTGTAAGAGATGCAATTTTTTTGCTTGGGTCGAAGAATGACATTCCGTGTCTCTAGGAGGCAGCAAGATAAGTCTTTGACATGTACTGATCTCATGTTATCTTGCATCCCATTTTGCTTCTAGTGGCGTTGTAATTCTATTGTCATTGGCCATTGCTCCGTCACAAGTACCATGATCTAACTTGCCACCCCGTGTCAGTTCAGTGGCTATTTTTGTACCCCATCTGTTCTTAATTGTTGTCGTTGTTGACTTTTTAGTTATATTTGACTGTTCATCTTATTTCAAAATATTAGCTTAAATATGTAAAATTATAAGTTATGTTTCACTTTTCTTTAGTGATACTCCTTCCGTTTTTAAATATATGACACCGTTGACTTTTTTGTTAAACTTTGGCCACCAATATAGATTTAAATAATTACTTTTCAAATGTGAAATGAATATCATTTGATTCATCATCAAAAGCACTTTAAGATTAACTTATACCTTTAATTATTTACACAAATATCTATAGATAAGACGAATGGTCAAAGTAACGAAAAAAGTCAATGGTGTCATATTGAAAAACGGAGGGGGTAAAATAAATCATAACAAAGTGGTAAAACAAACCATAACAAAATATATTATAATTTTTTTTAAAAAAATATTGAATGAGACAAATTGTAAGTTAAAAAGTCAATGACGGCAACAATTTAAGAATGACTAGGGCGTCGACGACGAAGTAAAGGGAGAAGTGCACGGTGGCCTTGATCCATGGTTGCAGCCTCTTCTTGGACCTCTCTCCGACTCTCCCGTGTCCAATCCCAGCGGCTTGCTGCCTTCCATGCTCCTTGTCTATCTTCAACGAGCTGATCCGGCAGGATCAGAAGATTAAGGCCTCGTTCGGTTGCAGACAGGATTGGTTCAATGCTGATTCGTTCCGGAGCAGGATCAAGTGAAACCAGCTGTGTCACTCCTATCAGACGGATTCGATCCGGAGGGTGGAGGACATGGCTGCGTTCCGAGCGGATTGAAGTCTAAAATGGCCATTCCACCCCATGTTTCATTCCGTTCCAGTAGAAACCAAATGGACTTTTTTGGTCAAGCCCCGGATTAAAATCGTTCAAACTGAACCGGGCAGAATGAGGCGCGGTCCGGGCCGTTCCTGAGTAACCGAACGAGCCCTAAGGCTACAGTTAGAATTTAATTTGTTTGAATGTAGATGATACGCTCGTAGTTTAGTTTATATAGTGAGTCAAGGGCGGGGAGTGGAGAGATTCGGTGCTGATACATGGGTTCGTGGTTGCCACGACTGTTTTTGAAGAATGTCAACCCTCCAGAGTCAACAGAATGTCGGCGAGCCACATATTTGTTGCATCAATGTACTGGATTGTTATGTGCCAAATCGAGCTTCTATTTTTGTAGCATAGAAAATGGGCTGTATTGGAGTATTGGACACTGCCAAATGTGTGACTTATCGTTTTCTGTTGACTCTGGAGGGTTGCCGCAACAAAATATTTTGTTTGCTATTCGATCCATCATCACTGATCCACACATTGGCAAAACAATGAACGGTAAAACAACAGTTTGCGGAATGAGTGGTAAAATAACAATTTGCTATTTTGTTTGCGGCAAAACAATGAACGGTAATCCAGAAATATGGATCACATGTATCATCAGTCCGAAAATGCAACGCGAACAAATTGTATTGTGTATTCACAAAAAAAAATGAAACTAATAAGAGTAATTAAGCTGTGATTAGAGTAAAACATATATTAATTAGTCTTATTAGATACATCTCGTAACTTAGCACCATCTGTAAAAAAAAAAATTGTAATTAAACTTTATTTAATACTTCTAAATAGCAAGATTCTCTTCGGTGTTCGTTTCTTTAGCTAAAATTTTATCCCTGTAGAATTTTGCCATTTAAAAGTATTAAATAAAATCTAATTACAAAGCTAATTGCAGAACCCTGAGCTAATCCGCGAGATGAATCTAATGAAAGTAATTAAGCCGTGATTATAAAATAGTTACTGTAACATCACTGTGGCAAAACATAGATTAATTAGGCTTGTTAGATTCGTCTCGTAAATTAGCATCCATCTGTAAAAAAGTTTTTTAATTAAACTTTATTTAATACTCCTAAATGACAAGATTCTCTTTGATGTGACAGGACTAAAATTTTAACACCTGAAAACGAGCAGGAAGCGAACAAAGGCAGTTAAGGCTATCAGACTAGGCTAACAAAGCTACGTGCGATTCAAGATCATCCAGGTCTCGAAGTACTCACACATCACCCGGAAACTCTTATCTACGCGCATCCGCGCATTGCGCTGCTCGCGTACCACTCAGACTCAGCAGCAGAGGAGGAAGAAGATGCGGCGAGGCGAGGGAGCTTCGGGTTCGGGGTTGGGGGTGGCCATCAGGGCCGGTCCTAGGATTTTGGGGGCCCAGGGCGAATCTAAATGCCGGGGGCCCTTTATATAAAAATTAATTTTTCGCACACACATACATATAAATATAAATTTCTATTGCAAGTAAAATGAACAACGTATCACAAAATATGTATATAAAAGTGTTTGTACATAATTGTTACCTTAAATGTTTCTTCTAACATTTCTAGATGCGAAGTCGTTGATAATGGAATCGATGTCAATCTTGTCCAACAATTTCTTCTCAATGCATAAAGTGGCCAAGCTGTTTAACCTTTCTTGAGACATTGTAGACCTTAAATAATTCTTCAACAACTTCAACTTTGAGAAGCTTCTTTCAGCTGACGTCACAGTCACAGGCACAGTAAATAAGATCCTATATGCAATAGAAATATTAGGATAACAATCCATCGTTATGACGTACTCAAACATCTCCAAAGCAGACATTGGATGTTCTGGCAAACTTAAACTCATAACCCTCAACTCGGAGATAAGATCATTTAACTCAACATCACATGAACCACCCGATGAAAATGTCTTAGCAAATTCAGTGCAACAATCTTCTAGTTCAGCACTATCCAATGACTTCAAGAAGGTTGAGGATAGTAAAAACCCAAATGTACGTTTGAAATCCTGGAGTTCTTCAAATCTTCTTTTCAATGATGTGTTTGCCAAACTTCGCTTACCAAGAAATTTCACAATGGCAACAACTCTTAATAAAACTTGCCTTATGCGTTCTTTCTCCTTTGCGAGTTCTTGTTGCATCTCTTTGTCAATTGTTTCTCCCTTGCTCAATCTAATTCTCAGTTCATTCCAAGTATTCATGTTGGTCATATGGTCGACGGCAGTTTCATGTTCTTTCAGCTTGTCAAGAATATGCTTCCAATCACTTAACCCATCATGTCCCAATCCACTTTTGCAACTGCTAGGATTGAAAAGCTTACAGCAAAAGCAAAACACTTTGTCAATATGCTTTGAATAGACTAACCACTTCCTGTCCCGTAACTCCCCATTTTTCATCTTTCTATAGTAATGTGCATAAGAAAAATGTCTTCCTCTGTCATCCTTAGGGAACACAAGATTTTCTTCTCTTATAGGCCCCTTCTCCACTAATACATCTCTAGCTTTGTTATCAAGACCATCCCAATTTCTCGGATCATAAATATCCATAGTAAAAATAGGTTGCTCATCAATACTAGCAGTCTCGGCGGCAGATGAATTAAACATGTTCTCATGATCACTTACATTGCCAACATCCGCATCACTAATGTCAACATTATCTTCTGTTGAGGCCGGGTCATCTATATTAATATTATTAGGTTGTTCCTCCACAGCAACTATCGCTAACTCATCTGGATTTCTTGAAGTACCGGGTCTCTTAACAAATTTATCCATGGCTCCTCTTAGTGTTGCCAAGAACCCATCAGATTGTTCCTTTTTTTTCCTCTTTTCACTACCGGAAGGATACTTTCTGCGCGACGACGACATGATCTTCCTGAAAATTTCAACAAAAAAATGGATCAAATCAGTTAAGCGATAGAATTTTATTTGGAACTTAGGGCATATGACATATCAATTAGCATATAGGCAGCGAAGGATCAGAGATCACATACCTCCAGCTCGATCTGTTCAATGCAGTCAGGCGAAGCGAAGGAGTGATCGGAGTGGAGATCACGGTGCGGCACCAGGCAGCGAGGCCAAGATCATGCGGCGATTGTTCAGGGCGTCGGCGATCAGCGTTGCGGCAACTAGCGTCCTGTGCGGCGCGAAGAATTGCGATGCGGCAACTGGCCCCTTCGACTACTAATTGCTACTGCCGTATTGGGCTAGAAGCAAGGAAACAGGCAGGCTGCAGGCAACCACGTGATGGGTTCTTGGCAAGGAAACCGGCCTGCTGGACTGCTGCCGGTGAATGGGCCTGCTGGACGGCTGGATTGTTTACAATTTCTCCAATATGAAGGCCACCAGGGGCAGATCGATCAATACAGGTATACATGTACATACATGGGGTGGGGCCCCTCAGATTTGGGGGCCCAGGGCGGCTGCCCCGTTGGCCTCCCCCCAGGGCCGGCCCTGGTGGCCATCCATGGCCGTCGGCTGTAGAGGAGGGGTCTGGGGGGCGACGGCCGCGACCCGGCGGTGGGTGGCGGCGGCGGGAGGGAGGGAGGGGGGGGGGGGGGGGGGGGGAGGCGGCCATGGCGCCGCCGGCCGCGGGTAGGTAGGAGGGCGATGGGCGGGATAGGCGGCGGGGGCGTCGTGGTTGGAGTGGTTAGCGTCGGCGACGGTGGACGGCGGCGGATCCGGCGGCGGAAGCCGCCGGAGACAGGGGAGGAGGTCGGCGGTGGGGGAGCGAACCTCGTAGAATTTAGCGCTGGCGGTGGTTGTGGGAGACGGGGGAGGTGGCCTGCGGCGGGGGTGTCTCGCTGAAGGTCTCACCGGAGACGAAAGAGAAAGGGTGGCGGAAGAAGAAGCTCCTTGTCGCGACGCTGTCGGAACGGCGCACGCGACTTGGCGTACGCGCACGCATGCGCGGATTAGCACGGCCCCACACCACCACGTCAAGCAGAGGCCAGCGCGGTGGCGAGGAAGTCGGCCCAGAAGTCTGTAACACCCCAGCCCAGAATACGGCTCCAGACCCGTACGCCTGCAGTGCGGGCCCCACCTAACAGCAGCAACTCTTACGCTTTCATTCTCGCTTCGCGTAAAAGGGTTAACCCGGTTACTACTGCACCCAGGACTGAGTATTTAAGCTGGTCAAGCTCCTGGTCGATTTCCAGTATGGGACTAACCGGATCGCTACAGTACCCGTGCTACAGTGTTCCGCGGCTACGGTGCCCGGCAGCTACAGTATCCTCGCTACAGTGCTCCGACGCCACAGTACCGCGGCCCACGGGCCGAACAACTGGCCGATTCTAGTTTTGGGCTCGAATTGACATCCCAGATGTCACAAAGTCGGGGCCGGGGGTCGCACCGGAGGCCAGCGAGGCTGCCGCCGCATGCGGTGTTTGGCGAGACGCCGTCGTGGTCGACGCCACCTCCCGCGTTGCCGTAGGGCGAGTCGGGGTCGTCGGCGGCGGCGTAGCTCCAAGTGTGCCAGCCGAGCAGCTCGCGGGCGGCTTTGATTTGATGCTCGCAAGCGAAGACCTTCTCCGTGGTGCCGACGAGCAGGAGGGTCTCCAGGACCACCCGCGCCAGGTCCATCAACCGCCGCGCCTCCATTGCCGTGGCGCGGGTGCTCTCTGTCGTTGATGGGTGTAATGGCGGTGGACGAGCGGCGTGCGCAAGAAGGCGGCGGCTGTTTTTATACGGAAGCGACGGCCACAGGGGGTTATTATTACAGGAATCTTGCGTCGAAATGATGGCATAAAAGTACCACCCACATTCATTTGAACTCCTATGTTTGCCGACTCGTTCATGAAATTCGTGTGAAGCTTTATGCATCGAATACATTTCACAGCCATGCTGTGAAAAGTCCAAAGCTAGTGCACGTACGAGTACATGGGATTTTTCCATGCAGCAACCAAACGTCGGTCCATCGAGAAGGCGTATCAGTTTGTTCACGCAGATGTTCACGAGCGGCAACAGCGTGTTCATCACTGCCATCTACTGTAGAACCGCAACACGACGTGTTGTGTTGTTCTTCACCTGTCACGCATGTGGACCACAAGTGTTGATGCTGCACAATACATATGTGGTTTTTGGTTTGATTTCTGTAACGCATTTGCAAATGAAATTAGCAAACTATTGTACTCTGTATGTCGACAAATATAAGATCTTTTTAGGTTGTTCTAAGTCAATTTTTCAAACTTTCACAATTGAATATGCGTAATTTATATTAAAAACTCCTTGCAAAAATATATATTAAAAACTATAAACTTATATATAGATTTTCATGCTATTTTTTAAATAATAATGATGGATACTTATTAAAACATCTTGAGGATATTTCGGAATATTTTTTAAAATGACAATGGTTGGTAATAATTATTAAACATATGAAAGGTATTTTGAACTAACTTTTTCATAACGGCGATGGCGGGTAGTTCTTAAAAGATATGAGCGTGTTGTTCTTCATGTGTCACACTCACACGAGATTGGAGAGAGCATCGGGTAATTTGAGGTTTGATGCAGCAACAATGATACTGCAGCACCTATCGTGGGAGGAGGCATGTGGGGGAGCATCGAAATTGAACACGCCGGTATTCATGATACAAGGACATGGTACCAAACGCATCCCTTTAGCCTCTGTAATATAATTATGTTACAAAATCATGAACCAAACACGCTCGTAGCTCATTACATTGCACTCACGCTTTAATGTTGCTACTTAATTTGTGGCTCCATTGTTATCCGCCGTATCCTCGGAGATACATTTGTCTCTCGCCTTAACGATCCATATCGCCAGCAATATGAAGGCGGCTGCCACGCCGGCGGTTAGTCCCGCTGCTTGCTTGGTCGGCATGTTCAGGAAAGCTGAGACCGTGACAACCATGAAGACATAGAACAACAAAAAAAAGCCAACATTCTGCAAAAACATTTAAACACGTGAGGACTCTGCAGAAGGCTAATGAAAAGTGGTGGCAGCATAGAAACTGTTAAATTTGGATGGATAGTAGTAGAATTTACCGCCATACACATGGTGGATTCAACAGTGTCATAAACTTCATCAGAATCCGGCTCGCCTCCTTTGTACTCAGGACCGTTCTCCAAATTGATGTGAATGACAATCTTGACCTCTGGCATCTCCTTGTCTTGTTCTGGCGGCTTAGGTTCTGCTGATCTGATCTCCTGGCCTGTCGTTGCCATTATTGTGACTAATACTCTCTGATGCCACAACTTGTACAGTAAGTTGCAACGGGGTCTCCTGAGCCGCAACTGCCACCGTCCCGTTCGTTCTAATCGACGTTGTGGTGAGTTCCCCTGCGGCTAAATTTAGGATACGGCTGCTGGGACACGCCACGCATTCGAGTCGGTCTTGGTTTCAAAAGTGGCGGCGCTAGCTAGCCGAGTCCGACACGCTGTGCTCCTGGCATGACTGGCTCCTTGTAGATCACCGTATCCGCATCCACGTGGATTCAGTTTTTCTCCGATGTGGTGGAGAGAGAAGCAGCCAGCGTCGGTGATTCAGGCCTGTACGGATTTTAGAAGTGCTTAGCTTGCCAAATGGTTCAAACCAAAACAGATTCTGCTAATTTTGTACTAGAATCCAGAATCCAAAAAACATATCTTCTCATAACTATTCTACTCATCTTTGTATTGGAATCCATAAGAGAAGCTATTTTGCCAAACATTTTGAAAAACGCTTCTTGCATAGAAGCTGTTTTTTTGAAGAAACTATTTTCTAGAAAAGCTGTTTTGTGAAGAAGCTATTTTTTAAAGAATCTATGCCAAACGAGGCCTCAGTTCTTCCTCGGCGAGCTGGAATGCGCTGCCGCGTCGACCCGCCTCTCCCGTCCGTGCCATGCACGGTGGCGACAATCCCGCTGCGGAGTTAGCTCTCCGCGCGAGGCGACGCTGCTCCGACACTCAGCTCCAACGAGATGAGCGCGGCAGCGTCGCGTTATTCGCGTAACCGGGTGAGCTCCGGACGGCGAAGGCGGCCCTACGTCGCCAAGGAGGGGCGAGATGGCGACGACGCCGCTGCTTCACGAAGAGGTGCAAGATAGCGGAGTTGGCGCAATGCGCCTCGCTGGATGGCAAGATCCAACTGGGCGTCTCCATCGCCCTCCGGTAGCCGGCAGCACCACGACGACCGCGCGAACGGCGAAAGCGACGCGGTCATGGCGGGAGGGCGTCCGGCGCGCGATGGCCTCGAGCTCCCGTGGCCGCCATTTATGCTGGCATGGTCCAGCGCTCACGGAGGCGCCGATGACGACCGGAATTGGTGATTCCTTTGTCCAAACGGCAAAATCGTTGCCATGCCTCAGGAACGTGAATTATTCCTGGACTTTGGTTTTCCATGATCTAAACGGGGCCTAAGTGTGAATGCTGTCAGTCCCATCTCTTTGCCATGAGAAATGCGAATGCACAATTCTAATGCAGTGAAAGTACACTACCTCCGTGAATTAATAAAGGAACCTCCGTTCGAGAACAAAGTTGTAGGACGTTGTGCCATGTTCGTGGTGCATATAATATATGCAAGTTCTTTAGGTAGGAGCAGTGCTCTAATGCTACGGACGAAGCAGAATTCTAGTACTGCTACATGGTGTACGTACACACATCCACACATCCAGAACGTCCGCATACACACATCCAGAACGTGAAGCATCAGACTCGAAGCGCTCACTGCATACACACATCCAGAACGTCCGCAATATGCACAGGAGCGGTGCGGCCCACTGCCGCGGAAAAAAAAACCAGGCACCGAACTGTAGAAGGCCTTGCGCGTGCATAGCCGACATGCTCTGAATCCCGTCTCTCTGGCTTACTGTTCTGATTTTGCCCGCAGAAAAGTTAGTAAGTTACTACTACTACGGACGAAGCACTGAAGAAGTGAAACGCTCAAATACTACTGACAGCAGAAATGCATAATAGAGCACATGAGGTACATACATAACATCCTCTGAACACACGTACCAGACAGAGTTGAAACGCACACTGCAGTACCGCACACACATCCGGCACGTCCACAACGCACGCCGCACACGACGCACGCACCAACAAACAGAGCAGGCAGGTCACACAGCAACAGAACGCAAACCAAAGACAGCCAGCGGACGATGAGACACGGGCCGGGCAGCGCGCGCGCGCGCCGCCTAGTCCTGGGTCATCATGCGGCGGAAGTCGTGGAAGTCGAGCTCGCCGTCGCCGTCGTCGTCGTAGGCGCGTATCATGGCCTCGCACTCGGCCACGGACGGCTCGTCGCCGAGCTGGCTGAGCACGCGCTGCAGCCCGCGCGGCGTGATCCGGCCGGACCCCTTCACGGCCTCGAAAGCCTCGAACGCGCGCCGCAGGTCCTCGCGCTCCTCCTCCTCGCCGCCCTTGCTCTCCACGATCCGCACGAAGTCGTCGAACCCCAGCATCAGGTCCCCCGCCGCCGGCTGCTCCTGGTCGCCGCCGCCCAGCGCCAGCCCGAGCGCCAGGCTGCTGCCGCCGCCGCCCATGGACGCGAAGAACTCGCTCAGCTCCCGCCCCGAGATGCGCCCGTCCATGTCGCGGTCGAAGTGGCGGAAGATCTCGCGGAGCTCCGCCATGCGGTCGCGCCCGCGGGACGACGCGGACCCGGACGCGGACGACGACGACAGCGACCGCGCGCTGGCCCCGGCGCCCGTTGGGGAGTCCGGCGGCGACGACACGGACGTGGCCTTGCACTGCCCACAGAACAGGCCGGTGGGGAGGGTCAGCTTGAAGCTGCCCTTCGGGGACAGGCGCTTCGACGGCTTGGCGACTTCCATGCTCGCCATTGGCGCCTGGCTAGCTAATTAGCTGGAGCTCTTCTCTCTGTGTGCGTGCAGGCTCAAGCTTTGCGTGCCAGTGAACACTACTGCGCCTGTTGAAGGAGACAGTGAGGCCGGGTGGCCACGTATATATAGCCGAGGATGAACGAAAAAGGCGTGAGGAAGGTCCACTGCACAACGCATTAGTTTATGGCAGGCAGTCGAGGAAGTTCACGGCTCTTTTTTTGTTTCTTCTCGCTTTTTATCTGAAATTGGCCACATTGATCCATCCAATGGTCCATAGTGAATTGGCGACTTGAGATAAAATAACTGGCTATAAAACTAGTACATCAATGCATTATGCTGGAGTTGCAGCAGTAGTTACCTAGCCACTTACTACCACGTACCGGTAAACTCACAGGTCACAACTGCAGAAGGGTCACCGAGAAAAATACAAATGGGCGAGTTCTGATTTGGGTTTGGTGGATAAGCCAGGTTGCATTTCTCCAAAAATAAATTTTATTTTGTGCTGCAGCTTAACGTATGGCCGACAGGTTTGCATTCCTTTTATAAAAAAAGAAAAAAACTTTGCCAATGGTTACGCATACATTTGGTCCTACAAGTAGGTGAGAACCAAGTGACCAACAAATTTCATCTAAAATTTCGCCATATCTTATTTTGATATATCATGCTGATCGATTATTGACTTGAGCTTGGTTATACACATCAGTGAATGGCATTTTTTTTTGAACGAATATGAACAACTTAAATTTGTCCGATCGATCGGATATACCTTTGGACCATGGAAAACATCGTCACAGTGCCTTGCTATTATGTCTGTCTTGGTAAAACTGGGATGGATATACCTTCCGCCCATACTAGATACTCTTTGTTCCAGATTACTAGGTTCGGTTCTTGTCTTTTCATGATGCAACTCAGCGCCTACGACAGCAGCTGATGACGCCAACGATCGGTAGATGTGGCTATCATCGACTATCAATTCTCAACGGATTTTGCAACACCATTGGGCTCAAACCGGTTGTCGCTTCCTGGTGCGGTGTCGCGCTATCTCACTGGTTACCAGGTCCAATGAGGAAGCCGTCCATGACGTACACTACGCTACGCACGCGATTAGTTTACTCGCACAAAAATGCCGCGTACCACATGTTTAACTCATTTCTTTCTCGACCAAACGATCAATTGCGTCGACGATTCGAACATGTTCTCCTGCATGAAGATGTGGTCGCGTTGTCTCGTCTGCTCGCGACCGATCCGCCACCAGAATTACAGTACCGGGGCGCTTACGCATGGGACATTTTCTAAGCTGCAATCTCGCAAGTTGCAATCTCCAGACGTGAAGAAGCAGACGAGCGTTGCCTCACCCGAACCACTCACCGGCCGTCACCGGCGCAAGGGGCCGGCGAGTGGAGGCGGGGGATCGCGTCAGAGCTTGGCGGAGGAAGCTTCGCGCCGGCTTCGTCCCGGAATAAAAGATGCGGGGGCACGGGCACGGACGCGACTGACTCACGCGCGGCCGAAAAAATGCGCGCCACGGACGCCCGCAGTTGCAGATCAGTCGCAGCTGCATGCATGCGCGCCACGGATAGTTTACTCGATCCTCTCCGCCTTTTCCCTGTCGTGCTCTTGCGGGAAGATAAGTTTTTGCACGATCGATCTGTCCCTGGTCACTAGTGAAGTACCTGTAGCGCGTGGTTGGATAGATGGCCCGTCCCTGGCAAAAGACAAAGTGCGTACGAAAGGTAGGTGTAAATCGGTCGGAGTCAGCTTCCATTTGCAGGGAACCAGCAAAAGCGAACGGATTCCGGTGAGGTTTACTCGTAGCCTCGTGTAGCTCTTCCCTCCACTTTAGTACCCAACACGAGGAGGAGAAAGTTTCGCTCTGAGATGCCAGCCGTGTGTGCCTTTGGAAGGGAAGGGCCACGCGCGCACGGCAGACTGAAACTGCATCCACGAGCGGGTTGGTCGACGAGAACGGAATCGGCGAGTGGGGTTCCAGGGATTCTGGCCGCGCCCGCCACGCGCTGACCTAGGTGACTTTGGGGTAAGTTTCGATGTGTTCGTCTTTTCGGCGCCAGTCATTCGGGCGGAGCGTGAGCGTGATTTCTGCCTTGTTGCCCATCTTGATGCTCCAGCGGAGCGTGATTTAAAGAGAGAAGTGACTGCTTTTCTGTTGCTGGTCCCTAAAGCGTCGGGACGAGCCAACGTGCGCGACCTGCAGGGGGTGCAGAGCGAATACGAGGTTCGGCATGGGGTGTTCGTTTTCAAAGGTTTAAATTTTAGAAGGGTCATATCAAAGAAAATTTTATTATTTAAAAGTATTAAATAAAGTTTAATTACAAAACTAACTGCAGAACCTCGGGTCTAATTCGCGAGACGAATCTAATAAGGGTAATTAAGCCATGATTAGATGATGATTACTGTAGCATCACTGTAACAAAATATAAATTAATTAGACTCATTAGATTCGTCTTGAAATGAATTCATCTGTCAAAAAGATTTTGTCATTAAATTTTATTTAATACTCTTGTTAAATAACAAGATTCTCTTTCATTTTAGAGGTCTAAAATTTGGAGGGGTGGAAACGAACACATGTGACATATTCTGTGAGACCTCATCCTAAACGCGAGGAAACGGATTCGGTCTGAGGCATATTCTGTGAGACCCCATCCTAAACGCGACACGTGGCAGTTTTAATCTCAAAGCAGGCCCCCTCAATCTCCCGTCGTCTCAAGCGGATCGACGTCGTTTCTCGAAAGCCAGACAGGAAGTTTCGTCTTCTGAGTTCTGATCAGGGGCGGCGGCCAGTTCTCGAAATCCATTGCTTAACATGTTCATCGTTGCCCCAACGCGTGTGCAGCTTCGACGAGTTCCCACTTCCTTGTCTCCGGCAAGTGTGCGCATGTTCAAATCTGTTGTCTAGGGACACATGGGCGAAATCTCTCAACCCAATTGAAGCTTGTGATGAGGATTTCAATATCCAGGTGCTGGCAAGTCTGAACGGTTGTACTTGCTCTAGCAAAATTGGAGGGGCTAATCTATTTTCCGGCGAGTACGACCTCGATGCTGCAGCGCACCGTGGAGGCCGACGAACTGTGGAACATGGACTTTTGAGGAGTCTGATGACTGGCTCGACTCGTCGAAGAAGACAAGATGCTCCGGCAGTTGGCTTGCCATGAGGCCATGACGGAGAAACGAAACGCCGCTTCAGAGTTGAGACGGGATTAGTTGGGTCTTTGCTTTGAGATTTTAAAAAAGGACACGTGTCACATATAGGACGGGGGTCTCACATATGCGTGAGACCAGGGGTCTCACAAAATTCGTTTCCTGTATTAGACCCGCAGGCGTGATCAACTCGTCGACTGATCAACCTACTTCACCAAAAGAAAAGCATGTATTCGCTCCAACAGAAATACGAGTAAATTTCGCAAAAACTTTGGTTCTCACCACAGAACAACAGATTTTAGGGATCTTGCTTTCTCAATATGACAAGTGGGTCCCTTTCGAGTAACAGAGTATTATTTTTGAAATTTCTCCATCTTCAGTGTTATTTTATAAATCCAGAGAGAAATTAATATTATTTAAAAAAAAAGCTCTAGAAAAAATACCTTCGGCCCATGATGGTTTGGCATCACAAAGTTGTCATGGGCTGAAGCCTTCTCCTCTAACGGGTCGAACTTTCCTTATTTGCCAACAGCCCATCGCATTCCTCTAAAAAGGAAAAAAAGAAGCCCATTGCAGCCCAGAGAATTCGCGAACGAAAAGTCTAACGCGCGACCCGTCGCGCGATAGCGCGAGTGCGTCCGCCCTGTCCCGATCCGACAGCTTCCGGAGAAGGCGGAAGAGAAGCGCGACGCGAGGAGGATGGCGGAGCGCGGCGGCGGGGTGGGCGGTGCGACGCGGCGGTGAGGGCGCCGCCGCGTCGCCGGTGGTGGATTAGTGCGGGCGGGGTTAGGGTTCCGGGTTGCTGGGGTGGCGGTGGCGGAGCGCCGGTGTGTGCGGACGGTGCGACGCGGCGGCGAGGGCGCCACCGCGTCGCCGGAGGTGGTTATCGCCGGCGGTTAGGGTGTTCGGGTTGCTAGGGTGGCGGCGAGCTCCGGCGAGTCCATTTGTGCTGCGGACCATAGAAGGAGAGGTTCCGGGGGGGGGGGAGCCGTGACCCGGCGGTGGGTGCCGGCGCGGCGGTGCGGCGAGGCGGCGTGGGCGCCGTCGGAGCCACGGGCGGTGGGCGGGGTAGGCGGCGGGGGCGTCGTACCCCGACGAGTTAGCGGCGGTGGCGGTTGGCGGGCGGCGCGGCAAGGCGGCGCGGCGCCGCCTGCCGCTGGGGATGGTGGCGGGCGGGGGAGGTGCTCGTGCGGCGAGCGGCGACGTCGCCGGGCCGGGGACGGCGACGGAGGCAGCGGAGGCAGGGCGCATCGGGGCGGGGGCGGCGGCCGGCGACGGAGACGAAGGGAATACGTGGCGGGCTCTCGCGTTGTACGCGCCCTCTCCTAACGCGCGTATGGTCGAACACGACCCATTCTCGAAGCCCATTTACATTCGTGATTTGCACTGATAGGTGTCCTCTTCTTAATTTTTGCAACTGTTGCTGCCCGTCCGATCGACGATTAGCTCTGATCCGAGTCGGTCCAGCTCGGACGCGTCATCCGCACGCACCGCCATCCGAACGCATCTCGACTTCGACTCCCCACCTCCATTGAATCTCGACTTCGATTCGGCCGCGCTCGGTCTCGGACTGCCATCGATCTATATATATCGGCTCGCCACCTCCATGCCCTTCCACACAGAAAGAACGATCTCCAAGCACGCCAGTGATCGCCAACCTCCAAGCCCTTCGCAGGCCCTTCGCCTCGCGACCAAGATAGTGTTCTCCTCCGGTTCTTCCCTATCGCGAAGCAAGATGTCGTTACAGCAGCAGGAGATGTCGTCCTTGGAGCAGCCGCGTGAGGGCAGCGCTCCCTCGCCGTGTGCCAAGGGCTGCGGCTTCTTTGGGAGTCCGGCCACCCAGAACATGTGCTCCGTCTGCTTCATGAAGCATCTCGTCGCCACCGCCGAGCCCGCGGCGTCCAAAGCCGCCGAGAAGACAACTGGGGACGCCGCTGCAGTGGCAGGAGTAGAAGCCGCCGCGTCAGCAGAAGTGAACCTCACGGACGCGGAGCTGAGGCAGAAGGCGTGGGTGGAGCGGTGCAGGGCGGCGGTGGCGGAGAACTATTGGGGGAGCAGGTGCTCGGAGTGCCACAAGAAGATGACGCTGGTGGGCCGGTTCACGTGCCGCTGCGGCAGGACCTACTGTCCGACGCACAGACACTCTGAGGCTCACGCCTGCGCCTATGACTACCAGCGTGCCGGCGTCATCTCCATCATCTGCAGTAACCCGCTCATCAAGGGACAGAAGCTGCGTGACAGGATCTGATGACGATGATGATTATATGACCTGCATTCTTCTCATATGTAGTCACGAGTCTTAGTGGTCATATGAGATTTGAGATGTAACTACTGGTCTGGAACCTAAGGACCAAATTTGTAGCTACGAGGACAAATGTGGAGAACCTATTAGGAATGTAACGTTGAATCATATTTGTCGTAACCCACTTATTTTCAGAATTTCGAAGACTTATTTAGAGAATTTCCGAAAATTTGTAATATATGGAAAATGTTCTAGAGATGGACTCCAAATCTGTTACGATAGATCAGAAGTTTCCTAAATAGGCTCCAATCCTAACTTGTAGAAGGGGTCACACCCGCCTATACGCCTATAAATGTAAATGCCCCTCCCCACAGGAAGGGAGCTGGTCACTCGACGACCGAAGACACACAACTACATATCTCGCCGACACGGCAATACAAGAACACACTGGACGTAGGGTTGTTATCCTTCGGGAGGCCCGAACCAGTATAAATCGTGTGTCTCTCTTGATTGATCTTCGTATAAACAAAGCGCTTGTACCGATCCAAATATCTGCCGAACACCCCGTTCAATCAGGTGACGACAGAGGCGCGCCAGGTAGAGGCGCATTGCTGAAGAATCTGTCAAGATAATCATCAGATTCAAGTCTCCGGCGCCGCCGCTCGTTCGTGTCCTGGACGAATCAACGATGGCGAGAAGATGCAACACGCCGATTCACACCTGCAAGACGTCCGGAAGCTGCCGCAACGGATCCATGACAACTCTCGATCCAGTCGGCGGAACCCAGTTTGATGGAATTCGACTCGGAATACTCGTTGATTAATCCTACTACTATCGACGGTGAATCGTCCGCAAGTCCCGAGGCTTTAATCTTGTCGCCTCCGGCGGCTGTAGAGGCCATCCACAAGTCACGATGTGGAGAAAAGCCTGATCCTGGTCTGCACAGTACCAATCTACAGGGAAGATTCCTTTTTATTTATCTTTATCTCCTTAATTGATTTATGACTGGTAATTAATGTATTAATGATCTGATCTACTCACTCCGTGATGCCTTTTTCGCATGGATGAGTTACATGAAACCATGCCTGGTGCGTATCAAGATTCAAGACACCATGTATGGAGATCGAGTCGATCCCGACAAAGTACTTTCGATGCATTGCTCTGATCCTTGATCATAGAGAATCCGATCGACGCCGCGAGAAGCTGACAAGTTCGTGGCTTCGTGCCCGTCCCGGAGTCCAAGCCGGCGACGACGAGCGAAGATTAGCCAGCTGCAAGCGCCGAACACTAGATGACATAGCTCGGAACTTGCTTCAACATCCAAGTTCTGATCACACGCGAACACTATTGTGTTGTTGGAATATGGCAAACGATGAGGCAAACCTGTCCGAAGAGAGTTCATCCACCAGTCTTCGGACCGCTTCCTCGTCGTCCCGTCCGATTGCAATTACCCGAAGACGGTGTAGGCACGTAGCCTCCCGAACGCTGTTCTGCTGCCTGGTGGTGCGTCATCGGAGGCTCCAGCAGTCGTCGAGGGTTCAGCAACAGGGTCACCCAGCAACTCCATGATCAAAATAACAAGCATGGGGAAACGTGATCAAATCAATTCCGAAGACTCTACGATAAAGGGAAGTTTTGTTCTTTACTATTTTTGTCTTCCTGATTGCTTAACATGCCGATTTAAATTTTTAGCATCACTTCGGATTTATTTATTAAACAAATATGGATGTGTGTTATTTGAACATGTCCGTCACTTGTTTTCGTAACATCATGCTAATCAAAAGTTTGATCTTTGTTGATTGTTCATGCATGTACCTGCCACCTTGGGGATTATTGGCATGGAAGTCGCCGCTCAATGGGCGGCCTCATCGGGAGTTGTCGACCCAGCTGGCATCGGTCATTAGGAGTTCTGAAGCCAAACCCCATGCTGTCGCGCTCCTGAAGTCACGTTGGGGGGCTATTAATCCCGAAGATCTCAAGCTGACCGTCAAGGCGGCCAGAATACCTCTTCGAGCGGCTTGGACTTCAGAGAAGCCGAACAAAATCGCTCTCCTTTATTATTTTGTTATATGCTACGTCTGTTATTTCCTCTATATGCATATCTCGGCATTCGTAAAGAAGAGAGCATCAAGCAGCCCTAAGCTAATATCTTTCTGCTTATATATCATCATGTGCTTATTTATTTTGCGCACATATTATCTGCATGATCAAACGCATTACATGGCAGAAAGTTTTTTCTTTATTACAAAATAGCATTTGCTTGCTTATTATCAGTAAATGGGGATTTCTCTAGTTTTGTTTTCTAGCTGATCATTTAAGCGAGAAATTTATCTTCGGACATTATATTGGTTTTCTGGATATTCATCTCTGGAATTAATTTATCATCAGAATCATCATCCGGAACATATTGAATCATTGGGACATTCATCCGGAGTCATCGGGATTTTCATCTAAGACTTATTGATTATTGAGATATTCATCTCTGGAATTTATTTATTATTGGAATCTTCAACTGGAATTTCAGTGATATTGGGATATTTCTCCAGGAATTATTGGAATTTTCATCCGGAATTTTATTAATCTTCGGAATATTCATCCGGAATCTTATTGATAATTGAAATATTACTCTCTGGAATTTAAATTCACTTTGAAGTCATTTTTTACCATATGGGTATTCATTATTGGTTATCTCATTGGCTATTGGATATTTATCTTTGGGCATTCTATTGGCTCCTCAAATATTTATTGATCATATTACTTGGATCATTAACATTGGTTATTGCTCTACGAATTATCGACTTTTCAGTCATATCAAATTTGTCCCTTCGGACCTATCAAATTTGTCCTTTCGGACCTATCAAATTTATCCCTTCGGACCAAAAGGCAAAGCCCTTCGGCTAGTCTATTAAGTTTGGTCGTTGTCCTGGCCACACGTTTGGTTCATAGGCGCGGTACGAACAGCCTTTTCAGGCACCAAAGAGTCGTAAGGCTTAGCCACAATGGTGGTTTGATAAGTTACACGGCCACCCTGTGAAAAGGTCTGGGGGGGTCCCTTAGCCCACTGTTTGGTTCATAAGTGACTTTTCCCAGGCAGGTTGCACGTTCGACCACCCTTAAAACACTTAAATGTGTACAAAATAAGGAACAATCTACATGCCTTACTGATTTACTACTTTCCTGCACACAGTTGAAACTGTGTACTAAAAAGCAGGGGAGGATCACACAGGCATTAAAGTATTGTTCATCATTGTTCAACTAAGCACTTATGCCCTGATATTACACCAACTGCTCATCTCT
The DNA here is from genome assembly GCA_007726485.1 of Eragrostis curvula. NCBI lineage: Eukaryota > Viridiplantae > Streptophyta > Magnoliopsida > Poales > Poaceae > Eragrostis > Eragrostis curvula. The sequence continues at coordinate 12,478,937 of RWGY01000009.1, read as the reverse complement.
TATTAAAGTCGGCTTTGAATTATTCTGTCATATACAAGGATTTTATATTTATCTATCATGGAGAATCAATTCTGTATATCAGCTGTTCTATCTTATTGACGCATTATTTTTCATATGCGAAGCTGCAAACAGAAGACTTCCACATATTTTATTTCTGGTCATCAACGTAAGAAGGCATATCCATACAGTTTCTTTATGAAGCCAAGATTCTGATGTACATGGAAGCAATTCCCTTGCTAATTTCTGATCTGAAGATTGTCTAGGGGCACACTTTTGGCATTTATAATGATTCTTTATATTATTGAGATGGCTCTGGTTTTCATTCAAGTTAGACGAGAAGCTATTGTTATATATTCAAGTGTCTTTGTTGGCTCCAATCTGCCCGTGCAAATTAGCTAAAGTCAAGATCCATTGAGCAAGTAGCTGCCAGTTCTGTATGGAGAAGCAATTTTGTACAGCAGCACTTTGTCTTGCTGAGGATAACACAGATCACTTAATCTCGCTAATTATAGCAGTGGAGTTTCTATATGTTATATTGAGATGATCATCAAGATGGACGCAAGACGCCCATTCATATTACAAGTCTAGAAGCATTGCAGTTTTATTATTTTCCAAAGCTACAGCGATGGATTTCTTACATTAATTCTCAAGCCATTCAGTTGATTGGAAGCTGATTGGTATTCACGTACAAGTTTAGAATGAAAACAGTACAGGCATGCATGTTTGGTTATTTTGGCAGTCACGTAGCGGAGAAGAATCTGAAGATATCGCGATGCTTGTTCGCCGATAAATATAGTTATCTCACTCTTGCATGTGCGCTTGAGGCTTCTGCCTCGCGTGCATGTGCTCACCGAAGGACGTGAACACGCGCGAGAGCTTCTAGTTGCCTCGCTGCCGAGCAGCCGTGCTCCACAGGCCAAAGCCGTTGCCGCGCTTGTCCCCGCATAATCGTTTGAGGCTGTTGTCTCGCGTGAATGCGGTCGCTCTGAAGGACGATGTGGCTCCGAGCTGCCACCTCGTCGAACGCTTCTGCATGCTCCCTTGAGGCTGTTGTCTCGCGTGCATACGGTCGCTTTAAAGGACGATGTGGCTCCGAGCTGCCACCTCGCCGAACGCCCCTGCATACTCGCTTAAGGTTGTTGTCTCGCGTGCAAGCGGTCGTTCTGAAGGACGATGTGGCTCCGAGCTGCCACCTCGCCGAACGCCCCTGCATGCTCGCTTGAGGCTATTGTCTTGCATGCGGGCTCACCTTGAGGATGCCGCGTACACCTGTACGCGCCCATCGGAGGAAGATGCGGCACCACACCGCTACATGCGAGCTCCTAGCTGCTGCAACCCCCTGCTTACAGAAGACTCTTCAGAAAGTACCAACATCTGTTGGCACCGATGGAAGCAAGTGGCTCTGAGCTGCCATATGTTCGGAAAAAGGATTTTTGATATCAGTTCGGGCTTCATCTAATCTGCACATTATCAACATGATAATGTAATGTTCGTTTGCCCTGTGTGCTTGCTTGAGGCAGCTTTCTCGCATGCACACAATCGTTCGGAAGACGCCTGTATTCATCAGAAGGAGATGGGATGGCTCCCAGCTGCCACCTATTTATTTGCTTTGGCATATGAAGACTGTTTGGAATTTGCTCTTATTTAATTATTGGCTGCATCAAACACCTGAAGACTTATTGATGATCTTACTTACGGAAGACCAAGGTTACTGTTTCGGAGGAGATATCAGCCTAGGGGCTTCATCTAATTTTCCGAAGACTTCAACCATGATTTACTAATGATCTACAGAAGTGAAGTGGCTCCTAGCTGCCACATATATATATATTTGTCTCGGCCAATATTACATCAAAGAAGCAAGTCAGTGCGGTATGCAAGTATGTGAAGCCTTTTATCTACACGAGAAGATCATGTTATATATTCTACAATGGGAAGATATATCGCTAGAAGTATCTATGTTCAATTGAACTTGGGCATACGTCGGCATGCTCCAGTCAGAGACTTGTAGCAGAGAAGAACAATGGTTCCTAATTGGCACATCTCAGAAGACATTAACCAGCGCATTGTGATTTTCCTATAAGCAAGAACTTCGAGTTCTGTCAAATGGCTTATAGGAGGATTAATGACAAGACTTCGGAAGAAGTGAAGTGGCTCTCAGCTGCCACTTATTTATTTGTTTTGACCTAGATCAAGAACAAAGTACTCAGTTTGGAGGCTTTGCTTGGGGCTTCGTCAGAATTCTCCCATCTTCGGATATTTGAAGACATCAAGAATATGCATGTTCGGAATTACTGAAAATGTATATGGCTTTCTTTCATCAAAGGACCTTACCTCCCAATGCCGCCGAAGATACAAATATTACTCAGAGTTCGGGTTATCGAAGACGATGATCACTTTTCCCCTTAGACAAGTGTTGATGACGATATTCTGAAGACAGAAGCGATGTTATTGGAAGGCAAGGCCGAGGCTTATGTCGTAACCCACTTATTTTCAGAATTCTGAAGACTTATTTAGGGAATTTCCGAAGACTTGTAATATATGGAAAATGTCCTAGAGATGGACTCCGAATCTGTTACGATAGATTAGAAGTTTCCTAGATAGGCTCCAACCCTAACTTGTAGAGGGGGTCACACCCGCCTATAAATGTAAATGCCCCTCCCCACGGGAAGGAGGCTGGTCGCTCGACGACCGAAGACACACAACTACATATCTCGCCGACACGACAATACAAGAACACACTGGACGTAGGGTTGTTATCCTTCAGGAGGCCCGAACCAGTATAAATCGTGTGTCTCTCTTGATTGATCTTCGTATAAGCAAACCGCTCGTACCGATCTAAATATCTGCCGAACACCCCGTTCAATCGGGTGACGACAATATTGCACATTAAACATATGAAATTTGAACATTATTGTAATATGTATGCCAAATGTACAAACAATGAAGTTGTTTGCATCAACGATGGCTCCATTGATAGCGAGAACGCGGCAAGCCAATTGCGCCGGCGCCTTGTGGCTTTTTCTTGTTATTCCTTGGCACTTTCCGGCGGTGGTGATGGCACTCTGCGCTCCTTCCTCTCGCGACCGTCTCCGGCTCCAGATCGGACAACGAGGTAGGCGGCGCAGGAGAGTTGATGGACCGAATTGTCCGTGGCGGCATGAGAGGAGAATCGTACTTTAACAAGAGCAACGAGCAGGCACTGTCAGGGCGTCTGGTTTCCACATACACTATTTTCCAGCGGGGGACCGGCACGGATATTTTGGAACAAGTTTCGACAAAGAATTCGTAATATGACTTGCACAGAGGCCTCCACAGTTCGTAGAAGTGATGCTTCCACAGCTCGCGGTCGGCCACGAGGCTCCTCAGCTGCCTGCTCGTGCACTCCACCGCTGCGAGGTCCACGCCGTCGGCGAGCCGCTTCAGGATCTCCACCTTGGCATCGTCGGGCAGGGACGTGAAGCCTGTCAGCAGCAGGCCGTTCCGGCGGCACAGCAAGTCCAGGAAGCTCCAGCACACGCCGTTGCCGAGGGACAGGCAGATCCGCGACCCCCACGGCTCCGTGTCGGCCAGGGCGCGCGAGAGGAGCGGCTTCATGGCGGCCACGTCCAGGCGCTCTCGGTACGCGCTCCGTGCGTCGCCGACGTCGTCCGCCGTGAGGTACACGAGGAGATCGACGTGGATCCCCTCCGCGAACATAATCAGCACGGCGGCGTCCGCGTTGTCGCAGTGTGCCAGCTGCGGCGCGGTGTACCGACGGGAGAAGTACATCGAGCCTGTCGACTCGCCGGGTTGCTTCAGGAGGTAGCCGGACCTTGGCTGGGCGCCGTATGGGACGAAGCCGGCAGAGAGGAAGGCGGCGTGCGCGACCATGCCAAAACGGCCGACGAGGTCCTCGGCGTCCCAGAGCTCCGCGTCCACGTAGTTTTGGAGAAGGGTCGCCATGGTGATCAATGCCCCTGGTCGTATGGGTGGATTTGAGCTGATGGCGATCGGTGAGATAGATGTGCTTTTACTACGATCGATCAATGCCCCTGTACCAGTCGTAAGACAGTAAGACTCTTACAACCAATGATCATCTGGAACTTTCCCCAAAGTATGGTGAGAAACCATATAGGAACCGACAAACCTTTGTAGAGTTGTTTTCCACGTATCGATAGGTCGTCGACAAGACGGCCACACGAAGCTTCCGTTATGTATCATCCAAGTTTGTGATAGTTTCCCCGATCGCAAACTCCACTATTGCACAAATTAAGCGGAACTCTCAAAGACGCATTGCATTGCATCGCAACTGTTCTGCGTCCATGGCGCTGGCCCAATTCTGGCCCCTCAACAAGGTCACCGACGGCGACCGCTGGAACGCAGAGAACCTCGTGGGCCGGCTGCGCATCGTCACACATGCGGCCTTCCTCTACACCGGCTTCCGTCCCCATGGCGCACCGGCTTCGACGCGGTGGTCTCTTTCCTCCCGCTACTCCCTGCCGCAACCGGCCCACCGCGACGGCGGGGAAGATTCCGTCGTCGTGATGCATCTCTCCGGCCGGGGACGGCGCTACGTCACGACCTTGAAGACTTTCTCCGTCGCCAGTAACAGCAGACGACGTTATCGAGAGCGCCGGACGCGCTTCCACGACACCGCCCTCGCCGCGGCCCTATCCGGGGATCTCGACGAAACTTTCCGGGACCTGAGGACTCCGGGCTCCGCCGCCCGCAGGCTCTGGCAGCAGCTCGCCTACGAGCTCTGCCCGGGCCTGTTCTTCCACGTGTGCCGCACGAACGGTATTCCCGTTGCCGGGCTCGCGTCGCTACCCGGAGACATTGTAGCGGACATCCTTGCCAGGCTGCACTCGCCAAGGGACCTCGCTTGCGCGGAATGCGCCAGCAAGAAGATGAGGGAGCTCGTCACCGAGCGCGACGCCGACCTTTGGAAGCACAAGTTCGAGGGCACCAGGTGCTGTTCTCTATGCCGTCACGTCTTCAGCAACCGCAGCTGGAAGCAGATGTACGTGAATGCCACACGGTGCCAATCTCTATCGCCACACAATTGGCCAGCCTTCTTCGCTCCGCAATGTTTTGACGGATATCTAGAAGGACAACTACCGATAACGCCCACGTTGCCACACTCAGTTTGGATGATGATAAAGAAGAAGGCACTGCTGGCGCTGACCACTGTGCCTGCCGCGACACCGCCCGTGGCCACCGTGCTCACCGCTCATAGTTCTCTTCTTAATGTTACACATAAGGGCAATCAGGACTCGGACACCGGCCATTGTTTCGCGGTATCGTTTAAATGGATACAGGAGACGGAACGGAGCCGGCGCCATTCACTCACCATCATCACGATACCGGTGGAGGCATCGTTGATGTGATGATAGTGATTCCCACAAGAAATTAAACCGCATGGCAATTTTCAGTGATTTACGCAGGCCACTCTTCAGGATACAAGTTGGATGTGTTTTTAGTAGACCCTGTTCAGGAGCAAGGACAGCCCGTAAAGCAGAGCCGCAGAGGTGCCATGTATTTCAAGATACATTGATGAAGATTTTTGCCAATTATGGGTAGTGCTTTATGTTCTTAACAACGTGTCAACTCTATTATCTTTGCTAGCCTAGTTGATCAAACTATGGTTTGCTATAATGAACAGCTATAATGATATATTTTCAAGATCGTTGTTCTAAAAAGGAACTGGAGAATGAATAGGCTCCTTTACTCTTTTTGCAATGAACCATGTTCCTTTACTGGCACGAACTAAAGTTAGTTTCAGTAGTCCAGAGTTTTCATCGAACAACTCCCAAGCTTATCATGCATATATTCAGCTTGTGACTACATGCCCCACGTCACTAATTTCTCACCGGAAAAAAAGGAAACAGAGCTATCAACATATCTACATCTAACGTTACATGACACTAGTATAACAACCATAGATGATGTTATACGATAGAGGCATAGGTTGTACCGCATCTATAAATTCCTGTACAACAACAGTATATGATACATCGACTTGCAATCAGGATGCAGATAGGACTCCTCGGCATTTTTATCATGATTTCGCTACTGCATAACCTGCAGTAAACTGGTATGGCAACAGAGTGAATGAAATTTGAGGCGAATGAAAGATGTTTACCTGAAGGCTGAATCTTTACTTTCTCTTGTTGCTCGTTCCGTTCTGCACCGCAGCGATGTGGCAGAAGTCAGAAAGGCGGAGGGCGCGAGGAGTCAGGTCGCGGCGGACGGCAACGCTCGCGCGCTGGTGGGCATAGCGGAAGCACCTGCATGGCCGGCCGGCGTCGTCCGGAGGCCAGCGTCGATTCGGAGGCGCGCTGTCGGACTGGCCAGCCAGGATGACGTTGTTCCAGCCAGCACCTCCGGTGAAATCCCCGCATGACATACATAGCACTTTGGGTACAATTCTCGGTGAAGAAGATCATCAACGCCGAGTCCGGAAGATTTTGATTTGGGCTCGGCACGCTATCCGCGATTCTCGGTTGCCTAGTTGCGAGTCCGAGAGCACTACCAAGTAGCCGATTGATCGTTCTAGGCACCGACTGATCGTTCGATTTCGACTTGGACTCGGCCGCTGCCAATCGCCTCTCGGACTCGGACCCATCTCTCTATATATAACTGCGCCCCGCCTCCCATCCTCCACATCGATCGAAACATCACCAGCGCCCTCCTCTCCAGAATTGTTTCTTCCATCGCCTCCTGAGCGAAGTCGTGATCGCGATCGAGTTCCGCTCGGGCGAATTAGCAAGATGTCGTTCCAGCAGCAGGAGATATCGTCCTCGCCGTGCGCCAAAGGCTGCGGCTTCTTCGGGAGTCCGGCCACCCAGAACATGTGCTCCGTCTGCTTCACGAAGCATCTCGTCGTCACCGGCGAGCCCGCGGCGGCCACGTCGACTGCCGCTGCGGCGTCCAAAGCCGCCGAGAAGACAACTGGGGACGTTTCCGCCGTGGCAGGAGCAGAGACGGCGGTGGCAGAAGCCGCCGCGTCAGCAGAAGCAGAAGTCCTCACAGAAGAGGAGCTAAGGCAGAAGGCGTGGGTGGAGCGGTGCAGGGCGGCCGTGGCGGAGAACTACTGGGGGAACAGGTGCTCCGAGTGCCACAAGAAGATGACGCTGGTGGGCCGGTTCACGTGCCGCTGCGGCAGGACCTACTGCCCGACACACAGGCACTCCGAGGCTCACGCCTGCGCCTACGACTACCGGCGCGCCGGCGTCATCTCCATCATCCGCAGTAACCCGCTCATCCAGGGAGAGAAGCTGCGTGACAGGATCTGATGATGATGAGTGCAGAAGCTATTCAGGGTGGTCAAGGATCAATATTTTTATGATGCCGTCCTTTGGTGACCACCTCGGCTAAGTTTTAGCTTCGTCACTGTTTCAGATGTAATAATCCTTGTAATTGGATCGTGTTTCCTTGAAGAAAGTAATGTTAGCTTAGTTTATCTATGTTCAACCGCCCAATCTCTTCTAAGTTATTTTTTGACCTCATCGTGTTTCAGGACATGAGCATGCATAAGAATTTTTTTTCTCTTTCTTCACGATCTCTCTCGCTTTCTCGTACAAATATTAACGGTGAATTTTATGAGTTGATGTGTTGATGCCATACCAGGTCGACATAGTGAAAAAAAAAATCACAATCTTCGTCGGACTTACGTGTGTTTTAAGCCTGGCCAGGTTAGAATGCCCGTGCAATCCTCGATCGCATGTACTGCGGCCAAGAAGCCCCCGTTTCGTTGCGGTTGCGCAGATCCTATGGAAATTAGCCGAGTGTTTGCCTGTCTTGGCAAAGCCGCGTGGGACTATCGCCCAAATGCATGTAGAGCCGTGTCACAACATAGCGTTTGCAAGGAAGATCCACACTTGATTTGTACCTCTAATGCTTTTAAGAGTTATCCTATTTTAGATCCCAAGAAAAATCATGGAGAAATAACATTTTAAACTGTTTCTGGAGAAGTGTACTCATACACATATATCACTTGCATTTTTCTCATATGTAATCATGAGTCTTAGTGGGCATATGAGATGTATAAACCTGACTGAACCTAATAGGTTGTCATCTTGCTAAAAAAAATTAGTGGCGCGCTTATGCACATCTATCATGCGCCAGCAAGTGCAGTACTTTCTCCGTTTAAAATTATATGTCACTTTAGCCTTCTCAAATTTTTTCATATTATATCTATCATTTTCACTTTCTAATGCATCTTTCTTTTTTCTCTATTACTCGGTACATCTCTATCTCATGCATGTCATCTATCAAATCCTTATGTCATCCATGAAACCTTCATGCTATAAATACAAGTTTTAGAACATTACCAATAATGATAATCTATTCTTCTTAGAATTAATGCTATTGAAAATATAATTAATATAAACAAATACAATGTTTGATATTTTCAAAGATATTTCTTGAGAAAGAAAACGAGATAGGCACTGCTATACAACAATGATTATTATAATGACTAACATGGTCTTTGTTAATATTAGAGTAAATTTCACAAACCAACAAAAACTAGTGCACAAACCCACCAACAAAAACCAAATTTGGCTTTATAGTCACAAACCCACCAAGTATAGTGCATGTTCACAAACCTACCAATAATTTGGAATGTTGTTTCAAGAAACCACCAAATTTTTTAGTCATACCGTATTTCATACTTTGGTCTCACATGTCAGTTGCATACTCAAAATCGGAGACCGTACGAATTTGGTGGGTGAGTATGCAGCCGACATGTGGGAGACAAGTTTGAGATACGGTATGAGTTAAAGATTTGGTAGTTCTTGAAACAACACCCAAAATATTAGTGAGTTTGTGAAACATGCAATATACTTGGTGGGTTTGTGACTATAAAGACAAAATTTTGATGGGTTTGTGAAATTTACTCTAAATATTATAGAATCTCACGTGATAGGACAAACTATGGGATGTCCGGATATTAGAGCATCTTCCTTGATCTTGCCATAATGGACACAATGTTTCATGTTTGTTAATCCGTTAAATAATTTGTAATAATGCAGAAAATTTTTGGTCATGTATAGAGATCTCCTTTAGGTTATTTTTTAAAGAAAATATAGTGCAGTAAAATGACATATATTTAGGAACAATTCAGGAACACTAGAATATTTATACACTCATTTCTAAAATATTATATCCGCTATTAGCAAAGAAGTCATGGTTGAACAGGTCCCGACACAGTCATTGTAGTCGCCAGTCGTCGTAGTTTTCCGTAATTTTAGCTCTGTCTTATTGTCGTAAGTCCGCAAATGCTTAATGGCGACGATTTTATGATGATGCAAAAGCTATGTGGATTGGTCAAGAATTAAGATGCATCTTGATATAATATCTGAATCTTGTCTACTTCAAGAGATGCATCTTGATGGTCTCTTCAGATATACATATGTAATGGCAGCTACGTTTGTCTAATGCATTTGTTCGTCAAGCGCTCTATCTCTTGCGCATTACTTGATGGTCTCTTCGTGTTTTTGGACATTTTCTTTTACAATACCCATACCACTAGTATATACTGGTGATATTTAATATTTGACAATTCAGATTAGTTCTCCTACTACCTTTAGTAATATTAGTGTATATTTTTGAGTAGTATCAATAATACTGAGGTATTTTGGAAAAAATAAATGACGGCATAAAATTGATGGTGCACTGGGAAATCGACGGCAGGGCAGAACGGTGAAGTCATAAGTGGCGGCAAGACGAGTTTGGGGAGAGAACAGAGGGATTTTAGTGGATGGCGGGGCGACGGAAAATGAGCTGATAGGGCTAAAATAACTGTGATACTTTTTTTTTGACGGGCAAATGGCAGGTGCTCTGCCTTTTCATTATAGTAGGAGAAAAGTTCAGAATACAAAAAAATAAAAAGTTATAGGCAGCTTCTGCTGACCCAAGAGTTCTAGATAAAAAGCAAAACAGAAATCAGGACTGCTCTGTAGAGAAGAGCGGAGCAGAGAGTTTGAAGATGAAAACAACATTGCCGGGACTAAACATTACGCTACTGCCATTTGATCATTCCCTATAACTTCTTCCACCAGGCTATGCAAGATCGGGTTTTTCATTGCCAGGTTGTATTCGTTTATTTCTTCCTTGGTCAGCATTGCTACTTGCAACCATTCCTCCTCCTTTCCTTGGAAAATCCTTCTATTCCTCTCCTTCCATATGTTCCACCAGGCATAGAGAAGAATCCCAGTTAGTTTCTTCTTCTGTGCACACGGCATCAGCGCTATTGCCTCCTGGAGCCATGGCGCGACCCCTCCCTCCTTCGACCATAATCTTTGTGTGCCTGCAAAAGAGAACCAGCTGGCTACAAGTGTAACCACCTGTTGTGAGTAAGGGCATCGTATCAGCAGGTGTTCGGTTGTTTCAACTTCCTGCAGACAAAGCGGGCATATGACATTGCTATCCCATCCTCTACTGTCAAGATTGTCTGCTGTTAGTATTTTCTCATGGAGTGCCAACCATCCAAACATTACTACTTTTGGTTGAGCCTTTGCTTGCCATACATGTTTTGTGTCGAAGGGACTGTATGCACCAATAAATTGTGCTTTGTACGCTGATTGAGAATTGTATTCCCCATCAGCTGTCCACTTCCATCTGACGACATCTCTGGTCCCTTCCACCAAACTTACATTTCTCAACAAGCACCATAACCGCACAAATTCTCTGAGTTGTTCGGTGTTTGTAATTTTTCTAACCGACCTAATCCAGTTTTTGTTTTGCAACTCTTTTGCCACTGTCCTCCCCTTTCTTGCTGCAAGTGCATACAGGTGCGGCATCAGTTCCTTTAGTGGCCTATCGTCTATCCAGTTATCGTGCCAAAAAATTGCCCTTTGTCCATCACCAATCTGTATTTTGGTGGATGCCGTGAATAAAGATTTGTCAGTTGCTGTTACCGGAACTTGCAGTCCTTTCCATGGTTTTTCCTCTTCACTCCATGAGTGCCAAATCCATCTTTGCCTAAGTGCTGACCCAAATTTTTCGAGGTCGATGACCCCCAGGCCACCTAGTTCCTTAGGCATGCACACCGTTCGCCAGTTAACCAGTGGTACTCCCCCTTGCGTGCTCTGACTTTCGCTGCTCTTTCCATCACCTTTCCAAATAAAATCCCTTCTGATTTTGTCTATTTTCTTAATGACCCATTTTGGCAGTGGTATTACTGTTGCATGATAAGCTACAGTAGATGTTAGGACAGATTTCGTCCATTGAACTCTGCCGGCCCTTGGCATGTGCCTTCCCTTCCAGTTTGGTAGTTTACTCCCTACCTTGTCTATCAACGGTTGCAAGTCCACTTTCCTCAATTTTCGGGTGTGCAGTGGGAGTCCTAAATACGTGCATGGAAAGTTCTGTGACTTTGCAGGGAAAGCTTGAAGCAGTTCTTCCAAATTCTGCTCTTCACATCTGATGGGGTATATCATTGTCTTATCTAGATTTGCCACTAGCCCTGATGCTTCTCCGAAATAATTTAGGATGGTTCTGAGAGCGTAAAGTTCTTCTTTGCATGGATTGACAAAAATGGCGGTGTCGTCTGCATAGAGTGAAATACGTACTTTCGTCGACCTTGCTAATACCGGTTTAAGATGTCCTCTATTTGTGGCTTCCTGTAGAATTCTTTGTAGGGGGTCAATTGCTAAAATGAATAGCATAGGCGATAGAGGATCACCCTGCCTTAGGCCTCTTCGGTGTTGTATGGGGTTTCCTGGGCAGCCATTCAGTAGTATCCTTGTAGTCGAGGTTGACAAGATGGTGCTGATCCATGCTCTCCATCTATTGCCAAAGCCAAGTCTTTGCATTAGCTCCATGAGGTAGTCCCAAGAGACCGAGTCAAAAGCCTTTGCGATGTCCAGCTTGATGAATAATGCCGGCCTCTTTTTTGCGTGTAGCTCTTTTACCAGCCCCTGGACATACACAAAATTGTCATGTATGCATCGCTTTTTAACAAATGCACTTTGGCTCACTGACACAATTTCCTTCAGTTTTGGAGCGAGTCGATTAGTGAGAACTTTGGAGAATAGCTTGGCAATGCTATGTACCAGGCTTATGGGCCTAAAGTCCGCCACTCTAGATGTCTGTTCCTTCTTTGGCAGCAATACCACATTGGCTGAGTTTATAAGGCCGAACATGGTGCCTCTTAGCTGTGAGAGCTGATGGAAAACATGGACAAGGTCTGCTCTAATAATGTGCCAACATTTTGAGAAAAATAGACCAATAAAGCCATCTGGCCCAGGCGCTTTCTCCTTTGGTAGTTCCTCCACCACTCGCTTTATTTCATTTTCCGTAATATCCATGTCCAGTTCCTGTAGCTGAAACGGAGTGTACCCGAGTTCGTCCCAGTTTATTGTGTGGTTTCTGTGTGTGGCTGATCCCATCTGCATATGGAAGTGTTCATATATCACCTTCTCCTTGTCCTCATGACATACAGCAATGCCTGTTTCAGTTTGAAGCATCTGGATGTGTTTTTTCCTTCTCCGACCATTTGCTCTAATGTGGAAGAGCTTGGTGTTCGAGTCCATGTATTTGATATTGGTGAGCCGCGCTCGTTGTCTGGCTCTAATTCTATCTATGGCCAGTAAGCCTTGGTATTTTAATTTCAGCCTTTTTCTAAATTCTCTTTCCTCTGTTGTTAGCTGTCGATGTTCCTCAGCAATATCCAGCCTCCAGATTACTTGTTTTGCTACTGCCATCTGCAACTTGATATTTCCTATATTATTTTTTTCCCATTTCTTGAGGGCCTTTGCTGTTCTTGAGAGCTTGATGTGAATTTTTCTCAGTGCATCCGTAGCCTGCACTGGCTTGGACCAAGCTTCCATGACTGTCTCCATGAAGCCAGGCATGTGGATCCAATAGGCTTCGAATCTGAACCCCTTGTATTTGAAATGCTCAGTGTCTCCCTGCAAGAGCATTGGACAATGGTCCGATAGCAACGAAACGAGGGCCTGAAGATGAGAGGCTGGGAATAGTTCCTCCCACTGCACGGTGCAGAAAACTCTATCGATGCGGGTCATGGTGGGGTGTTCTTGTTCATTGGTCCAGGTGAATTTTCTTCCATTCAGCTTCAGCTCTTTTAGTTCTAGGTGATCAATAGCCGATCTGAACTTCCCCATTAAATTCCTATTTAGCCTTGTGTTGTTTTTATCTTCTGCTTTATAAATCAGATTGAAATCTCCTGCTATGAGCCACATCTGTCCCACCTTGCCTTTTGTGTTCTTTAGTTCATCCAGAAATTCAATTTTCTCTTGGTTTCCTTGGGGCCCATACACTCCTGTTAAGTGCCATTTTTGGCCATCTTCCAACATCTGTATGCAAACCGTGATTGCATTTGCTGATATTGAAGTAGACAATATCTTGAAATGATTTTCTGACACTGCCACAAGTATTCCCCCTTTTATACCATCAGCCGGCAAATACGAGTAGTTTGCTACAAACTGCTGGCCCAGAGTCTGTTGAATTATGTCATCATCAAATATATGTAATTTTGTCTCCTGAAGGCAAATTACAGTTGCTTTTGTTGATATAACCATGTCTCTAACAGCCTCCCTTCTCAGTATGGCATTTAAGCCTCTCACGTTCCAGTTTAGCATTCTGAAATGTCTTTGGGCCATAAAGTTCTCGGAACACAACTTGGAGTCCATTCATTCTGGTTGGTGCAGCAACAGTCATACAGGCTTGTCCACTCCACACAAGCATCACACAACTGCAGATTACCCATTACACAGCCGAGCACACCTCCGGCGATGCTACATGTTCGGTATTTGGCCTCAGAATAATGCCTTACCCAACATATGGCATGGTAGAGCCATTGCGAGCTACATCCTTGCTGAGACACTAATTTCTGGTGATGAAGCCACCGATTATTCGTCTCACATAGACAATAACTAGCTAAGATGGATCCCATTATATAAATTAAACTACTAAGCATTGGCACTTCTGTATGCTTCATGTTGCATTTTTGGCTTCGCCCTTCTTGTTGGTCTTGACATTCTTCTTTGTATCAATGCACATGGCTGTGAGCAAATCTTCAATGGCGTCCATGACCTCCTGAGAGATTGGTCCATTAAACAGCCTGGTAAGCTTGTTTCTTGCCTCCTCAGTTAAATTCTTTTTGGGTGAGAGATTCCCTAGCCTTTTCGCTAGTACTTCTTCGGCCAGCTCCTCTGAGTGTTTGTCTCCTGTAGCTTTTCTCTTGGATGCAATCCTTCCACTCCTTCTTACATTCTTCTCATTCGCTCGTTCAGCAGCAAGTCCTCTTTTCTTTTTTGGTTGTGTGTTCAGCACAGGCGGTTGCGTCGGCTTTGTGATCTTCTTCACAAATCCCTCAAATGAGTCCCCTTGCTGCTCTTCATCACTTGCTTGTGGCTCTGCTTCACCTTCTTCCCCCTGCTCGAAGTCTGGCGTTGTTGTCTGCTGCTGTGCACCTGTGTTGATTTCTTCAGGCTGGGTTTGTTTTGCTCCCAGGTGTGCACTCTGGCTGTCCAAGTTTGACTTCTCTATGTGTTCTTGATCCTGCACCTTCTTCTCTTCTTCAGGTACTGAATACTTGCAACTGCTACCCTGAGTTTTTTCCTCTCCAGTCACATGCACAAACATGGCTTCCTCCCTCATTGGGTCTTGTTCTGGTTGTGCGTGTATCCTGCCCTGAGCATCATCCTGGTACAGCGACGACTCTTCTTCTTGGCACTGGTCTCCTGCCATGGCTGTTTGCATCTGCTCTGATCTCAACTCCAGCAGTTGTTCTAGGATGGGGTCCCAGCACCTTTTCTTATCCGGCATTTGCTTAGTGCACTGGCTTGAGGCCCGCTGAGCCCGGAGTGCTTGAAGCGTGCGAGGCATGCGGCCAGCGTCCGAGCCGTTGTCAGAGGTCTCATCTCTATACGCCCTCCTCGAAAAGGCACATGAATTTTTGGTCTTGGCTGGTCTTGCTTTTTCCTGATGTTGAGTCCTACGTGGGACTCTGTGTGCCTCACGCTCCAGCGAGCGTTCTCTCGACCTCCTTGTCGCCGGGGAGAGGTATCTGTCCGCTGCATGCTGGCGGCCTCTTTGGCATGAGGAGCTCTCGCCATGGCAGCGGCGCGGCGAGCGTTCCCTCACCCTGTCCCACTCGCCCGCCCAGCGGAGGCGCTGAAGAAGGCCTCGCCGGCGAGGCGCCGGGGGGTCGTCGTGGCCGCCATCGCGGTTGTAGTCGCCGTCGTCGTCTCTGCGGTGTCGTTGATCCATCCAGATGACCGTCGAGGAAGGGCTCCTGCCCGGCATGAATTGGCCTTGCTGGCTGGAAGCTTTCTCGCCGGCGGTTTCCCGGCGAGTGGGGCACCTATAGGAGATGTGCCCCGAACGCCGGCAGCACCAACACTTAGTAGGGTCTCTGCACTGGGCGACTTGGTGGTCTCTTGCAAGGCAATTGAAACATCTGCCTCGCATCTTGGCTAAGTAGGCCGCCCGGAGAAGGCGTTGCCGGTCCGAATCCGCCTGTGACCCGCTGACAGGCCGTGGAGTCGTTCGGTGCCGCGCACGTCGCCTCTGAACCCATTGCCAGCCTTCTTCAAGCTCGGCGTGCGCCGCCTTGAGCGGCGGTGAGTCGTCTCTTTGTTGTCTTTTCTCTGACGTCGCCGCGTACTCGCGATGTGGCCTCTGTCCTGCGCTCTTCTCTTGTTGGCTGTTGCCGGGGCGCCGCTGCAACAGCACGTCCTTGTAGGAGGGCCTCCGCCACCCCACAGCACCACCCTCCCCAAGCGAGAGAGCTCTGGCTGCCCCGTGAGGTACTACCACAGTTGATTTGAGCTGCAGAGTACCACGGAGGCCAACATTCCTTTCTTCCCCAATTGATTTTTGGGGACCAGGCGGGCAGGGGATGGCCGGGCCCCCCAGCTGCGGCCTCCGGCAGCATGACGAGTCGCGCGGAACTCCCGATGACGGCGAATCGGGGACCGCCTCATCGTCCTCCTCATCGGACGACCAAGCCAATTTTTCAGGGGATGGGTAAAAAAGTGACGGGATTTGGGCTGGAGAGGTCGAGGCTGGGTTGGGGGATGCTGGATCTTGGGATGGAGGTGGAGCGCTGCTCTGGATCTGGTAGCTGGTGGCCGCGGTGGCGGCCGGCGTCGGGGCGGCGCCGGCCGGTAGTGGTGTCGCCTGGTGAGTCGCCAGAGCGAGCCGTTGGGAGCTAACCGTAGAAGGACTGCAACGGATTAACTGTGATACTTTTCATGATATCACTAGTATAATACTGGTGATATTAGGCACCGTAAAACTCCTCTTTCTTTCACGCTATCTCTCGCTTTGTCATGCAAATTCTAATTGTGAATTTTATGGGTTGATCTGTTGATGCCATATAAACCAATCACCTCACCCACACACACAAAAAAAATCAATGATTCAGTGAACCTAATATTTGAACATGCTAAATGTCTTCTTCTTTTTTATTCCGCCATTGTCTCCGCCCAACAGGTGAAACAATCTTTTCCATTCATCTAGTTTCTTGAATCGAAGGCAGCTCGATGTGTCCTCCCCAGGTCCGTATCCTCTCCTCTGCTAGCATAGCCTGCACGGATGTTTCAGAAATTTACTAAAATATTCATTTTTGGGAGGCTTCAAGTAGTACTTTGAAGCCAATGGTTCGCTTTACCTCTTTCTGCCATTTGGTCCTCGCGAGGATCACAAACAGAATGATAGTCTGTAACACTGTTCCAATCAGTATCCCCGCCCAAATCCCCTGCATGGCAAACACAATCAGCGCATTTCCCTCGAACAAGATCATCAGCAGTAAAATCTGACCATCCAGGTTTGTCTTACTGTTGCACTGAGCTTCAACTTGAAGCCAAAAACAGCTCCAAGGGGCAGACCAACGAGATAGTAGCAACCGATGTTGACGAAAGCGACTAACGACTGCCATCCCGCACCGATCGCCACTCCTGCAACCACCAACAGCGCATGGAACTTTTTTATCAATGTTCTTTCTGAAAAGTAAAACCTGAAATTAGATAGTACCTGACAAGACCGGCTGGATGCTGTTGAGGAATATGGTGGCGGCCAGGAGATACCCCAATTTGGCAGTCTCCTTGACGAGCACGTCGTCGTTCGAGAAGAGGCGTGGCATCTGTTTCCTTGCCGCAAGAGCAACTGCAGTGAAGATCAGCCCGATCGCGGCCGATGTGGTGGTGGCAACCACGACTGAGAACTTGGCCGCCTTTGGATGGTTCGCGCCAAGTTCATTGGACACTCGAACACTGACCGCAAACGAGGCAGCAAGGAAGAGTTGCGCGTGTCAGTAGAGCAAACATTTGAGAGCTCATAAACTTACCGTCAGTCCGTGACAAGGCGCGGAAAAACGAAATAATATAGTACTGGATAACACACCTCACTGCAGCGTTGAAACCAACAGCAACCATCAGTGTCCACAGCTGATAGTTCATGCTGTAATCGAACCCCGAATCAAAAGATAGAAATGTTTGTTATTCGAGCGATGCTAAGACAGAGATCATAAGAAGAGGAGGAATAAATGGCACTGACCATATGGAAATCGTCCCAACTTGAATCTCCGGGTTGCTCAGCAATCCCACCAGAATGAGCACTGCTGTGAAATACCACATCTCCAAGCTGAACAAGTCAAAACAATTTCAGTTTTTCAGAACCAAGATGGAATAACTGTGACGTCTCGGTGCACCGAAGAATTAAAGAAGGCGGCGGCTATACGGACCACAGCATGACAGCCGACGCGATGGAGAGCCTGACGAATCCGCCGAGGCTGGCGAACGCCTTGCGCGAGAACCCCGTCCACGCCTCGGGGAACCAACCGCCGACGACGTGCACGAGCTGCGCCGCGTTGAGCACCCACATGGAGACGTCGCCGACGAGGGCGGCGCCGACCAGCCCGTGCCCGAGCCTCGCCACGACGACCCAGTTGAGCAGCGCGTGCACGCCAAGCACGGCCCCGGAGACGGCCGTCATGACCCACACCCGGCTCTGCGCCTGGTAGAACTTCTGGATGGGGAAGTTGACGGCGTACGCGAACAGCTGCGGCACGCACCAGCGCGCGTACCGGCCGGAGACCGCCGAGATGGCCGGTGACTGCCGGAGCAGGCGGAGCACGGGGGACGTGAAGACGTAGAGCGGGAGCAGGAGGAGCGAGGTGGCCAGGCAGATGATCCAGGAGCGCTGCATGTACACGCCCAGCATCTGGACCTGCCCCGCGCCCACCGCCTGCCCGCACAGCGTCTCCAGCGCGCTGCCCATGCCAAGCTGCGGCGACACGACGCACGGAGCAGAGACGTGATTGAGTGAGACCACCAGTTATCAGAGAGACGCGACGCGATGCGACAGAACATGAGATCGAAGTGAAACCACCGCTTACCAGAAGGCCGAAGGCGAGGCCCTCGATGACGCCGTTGACGATGGAGACGGCGGCGAGCTCGACCTTGCCGATGTGGCCGACGAAGGCCGCGGTGACGAAGCCGAGCCCGAACTGGAAGATCTGGGTCAGGATCACGGGGCCCGCGATGCGCCACAGGTTCTTACACTCCGCCGACCAGTTCTTGCGCCCGGACACCATATCCGCCGCCGGCGCCATCGATCTCCTCGAACTCCCCTGGTGCAAGCACGTACGAGCTGAACCTTGATCCGTGTACGTACACGAAGTAGTGGGACTACTACACGGGACGAGCCACACGGGTCGTACGATCGAACGTAGGCTCCGCCACCTTTTGTACGCACAGGCCGATGTTGGGGTCAAAGTTCGCAGCTCAGTTCACTGCACGTCGTCAGCGTCGTTGCGTAGCATAAGCGGACATCGAACAGAGCTAGCTAGAGCTAAGCTTGTGCTGTGTGTGTGTGTGCGACGTGGACCGCGGGGTTGGTGCCCCGCAGCCATTGTGGATACAGCTCACGAAACTCCAAAATTGGAGCCCATTCTTATCAACTCCCACGGGACGACGCAGCGTTGCCGCTTTTGCCAACGTGCGCTGGTTGTGCGTGCCCTGAACTAGACTCAGCACTCAGGTGTACGGTCCGCTCGAGTACATCATCGCGTCTGCATGCCATGGGGGTGAGTCAAAAATGGACGGAAAGCATCTGCTCCGAAAGTTTGGTGTTCAGTTGACGAGAAGAAGAGCAGCGGGGTCTGTCTACACAAGCGGAAGCAGAGTGTCTCACCAGAATTCTCCTCTGCTTGGAGAGGCGGCTTTGCAGATGTCGAGGTTCCAACTTCCAAGCATGGCCGACCCAACATTTTCAACCCACCATTAAGGTAGACTTACTACCTAGGTGAAAGAGCTCTCGCACAAACTGAAGAAACGCGAATGCGTCTTCACAGAACGTCGAGACTACTCCCCTTCGTGGAAGGATTACGAGAATAAAACGATTCCTGGGCTTGGTAATGCTTATACTGATTGGTTCTGTTCAGATGTGTGAGATGTCTTCTGCAACAGCCAAATTAATTGTAAAATTACGTCACTTGAGATGCACATCATGGAAATTAAATCGGCACCTAAACGTTTGATTGATACTGTACCTCAATACTGGTGATCACGATTTATCTTGGAACAAACATTGGTGAATGGTGATGGATCAAAAAGAGAAGCACGGGAGACCGCTAGCTGCACAAGATCGCTAGCTGTAGCCAGTTGGTCACCGTGGTACCCAAGATAACATCTAGCGTTAACAGTAACTCAGATAACATTTGGCGTTAACCGTTACGGTGCAGGGCACTATAGCTGCAGTGACCATGACTGGACCCAAGCGCGCGACCGTCTCTACTCTGCGTCACCTCGTGCTGAAGCTACTGTTCCATCAGAATCGAGCAGAAAAGCCCAGTGATATCTGTATGCTCGTACCTGGAGAAGAAGCAGCCATAGCGGACAAGAGGATTAACAAACAATGGATGCGCCTGGAAATTATGTCAAACTCGAATATCGTCAGTTTTGGATGCTATTTAGCTCAAAAGTCAAACCATGAACCTGAAGCTGTATCCAATTTGCATCTACCGACTTGTCTCAAAAAAAAAAAAAGCATCTACCGATAGGGTGTGCAGCCTCGTCAGCATTCCTTCCATTAATCTCTGGTTCAGTAATGCTGATGCCAAAATATGTCAAAATATTGTTGATTACATTGTTTGTATTAGCGGGCAGCTAAAAGAGGAGAGCTAGATGAGCGAGGAGTTTTGAGTGGAGGCAGATATGTTGAAATTGAAATGCAATACTCGATGCATTATGGTGCTATTTGTAGTGTATGGTGATGATATTAGATAACTGTTTTATTTACTAAGATAGATGACTTGATATGTCTTGACTTAAGTTTGAAGTCAAGACAAAGACTTACTTGACTTGACTTACTCTCTAGCTAGAGAAAACTACTACTCCCTCTGTTTCCTTTCATATGTCGTTCTAGTCTCACCAAGTTTTGCCAAATTATGTGTCGTTCTCGAGTTTTGATGTTACTTTTCTGCCATCTTTCATCCATTCACCTGGTAAAAGCAGTTGACACATGCACTGCTACTGTTCACCCAGCATACCCTACTCATTTCTACCCTATCAGCTGCTGCCACGTTGCAATGGAATGAATGCTTATTGTTTCTGCCCTTAGAGATGTTGCGTAGGTCAGTCATCATCTCTGTCTTGGTTTCCACACTGCTCTCCAGAACAACACATAGAACGAAACAGAGAGAGTAGAAAGTTACAAATCTTTGTCTTGGCAGCAAACATAAGTCAAGACAAGTCAAATCATGTCCTTAGTGAATAAGGTAGCTGCCTAGCAGCATCCCATTATGTACTATAAATAACACCATATGCGCATGGAGTAATGCATATCAATGCACGTCTTCTCTCGATGGAGTTCAAGCCATGGATCATAACAAAGCTCTGATACCAAATGTTAGCTGAGCAACTAAAAAGAGGGAGCCAGATAAAGGAGAATGAGTTCTGAGTGAAGGCAGAAATGCTGAAACATATGGTGCTATTTATAGTATTTGGTGGGATGATGGTGGGCAACCGCCTTATTCACTAAGCTAAAAGACTTGACTTGTCTTTACTTGACCTTGCAGTCCAAGACAAAGACTTGACTTGACTTACTCTCTAAACTTGAGGAAGCTGCTAAGAAATTATAAGAAAATTACTTTAAAAACAATTAAACTATATCACAAAATATTATGTATATAATAGTTTGTTAAAAAAAAACTAGCTAGCATGGTGATTTACCTATTCTAGATTCAAGATTCTGGGACTATTTATAAATACCTTCAAGATTCCTTCCAAGCAGTAATGTATTGTGGAGGCTAATCAAAAGGTGTGTTTGGCATGGCTTATGCACTGTTGCTACAGTGTTTTAGATACATAAGCCAAAAAAAACCAGGAAAAAGTGGTTTATTTAGGCTTATTCTGGCTTATTCCTTCATGTGCAGTACCAAAATATACATAAGCCGGTGACGCATAAACTCAAATAAATCATGCCAAACAAACACAAAGCTTCAAGCCACAATTGTTGTCATATAAAAATCTTATATTTACTAATTAAATGCTCCTTTTGAGACATTCACGTTAATCGGTGAAAAATCCTAGAAATTACCGTGAAAAAGCAAAACATCCAACCATTGATTTAGAAACCGAATAAACAACAACCATCGATATCAATCACCTAGGAGTCCTGATGAAATACGATATCAACCATCAATAGGAGAGTCCTGATAAAATACATGATGAAGTTGCCCCCACAACCTTCGGCACCTCCTGAAACCAAGGGACTCTACAGGTTTCCAACAATCATATTGCCCGGGCTCCATCGATCTCAACCAGGCGACCTGTGTATGGCCCGCAGCCCTTCCTAAATCTTAGCATTACATGACTTCGCAGGATAGCTGCACCGTCTGTCCACATCCCCAAGCAGCACATCTGACAGTGGTCTGAATGAGGCAAAGCCAAATGCTAGCGGAGGCTGAGGAGCGACGCCGGGTAGGAATCGATCATGCCGGGGTGAGCATAGCATGTTGCACGTCCTGTGGCGTCAGATATTAGCGGCTAGAGCACATGCAATTAATTAATCGGAGTCCCCACAACGCAAGATGCCATGTGTCGTAACGCACTTATTTTCAAAATTTCGAATACTTATTTAAGGAATTTCCGAAGACTTGTAATATATGGAAAGTGTCCTAGAGATAGACTTCGAATCTGTTACGATAGATCAGGAGTTTCCTAGATATGCTCCAACCCTAACTTGTAGAGAGGGTCACACCCGCCTATAAATGTAAACACTCCTCCCCACGAGAAGGGGGTTGGTCGCTCGACGACCGAAGACATACATTTACACATTTCGCCTACACGGCAATATAAGAACACATTAGACGTAGGGTTAGTATCCTTCGGGAGGCATGAACCAATATAAATTGTGTGTCTTTCTTGATTGATTTTCGTATAAGCAAAGCGTTCGTACCGATCCAAATATCTACCGAACACTCCGTTCAATCGGGTGACGACCATGCATGCTGATTTCAGTCAAAAACTTAAAAACCAAAGGAGCAGCTAGAAAAAAAAAATTGACGCATGCCAATAACTACGACAGCCAAGCTAAAGCGTAGTTGGCACTTTCCAGTCATGAAGAGACTCTGCAGGGTATGGGTTCCATCTCTTTAGTGATGAGCCAGAAGCAGCCGAGTCACCTAATGATTACTTACGAACTTATGATACTAATCATGCTTGCACTTTTGTAGATTATGCACAACGATGGCCAGGAATTCAGTGGTTCAGGTAGGACGGTCACTGGTCAGCTAGCTGTTTTGCCTAATTGTGTTTAATCTGTCTCACATACGATTGTGATGAAAAAAAGAAACAACAGGAAACTAGAATAATACACATGTTCGTAGATGTGTGATTTTCCTCTGATCTATCAACAGTAGATGCCAAGTCAATAGGTGGAAGCAACAGAAGAGGGCAATGAAGTTACAGAGTCCAAACTGCTGTGCATGATCAAGTATCCACAACATATGTATCAGAAGGCTGAGAGCAACATACATAGTCTAAAGCATAGGCGTCGTCGCTTCCTCCTCCGTACGGCGTTTTGGGTGACGTGGCTGCCTCCACCTTCCTACACGCTGCCTCTAAATGTCGTGGACCACTTCCGGTGCCAGCACGTGATGCCTGTAGGTCGGTTGAGAAGCGCAAAGGGAGAATCCCATCGCGCAGGCTTCGCGTCAACCACCAGCAAAACTGGACGCTGGGCCTGGTTTCCCTGTCACGCCCTTCGCCGACGTGCCACCATTACCAGCCCACAACCAGAAGGGGAAAGGGAAGGAGTAGACATTACAGAGCTCGCCGAGGACCTCAACCGGGCCTCTTTTCGCATCCGGAGCTTCATCAGACGGAGGAGGATGTTAGTGTAATTTTTACATTTTGGCCCTTTTAGAAAAAGTATTTCATATATGGACCCCTGGAGAAAACATGTCCAGAAATGGACCCTTTTCTGAGCGCCATCAGATTTGGCGCTCAGGTAGAACTACTGGGCGCCTAATGATTTGGCGCTCACATAAGCCACGTCAGCTGGGGGGCACGAGGCCGATTTGCTGACCTGGCAGGGGTTGGACGCCAAGTCCTTTGGCGCCCAGGGGGTGAGCGCCACATCCTTTGGCGCCCACCCCCGGGCACCAAAAGGCTCGCGGGCTTTTCTTTTCTCTTCTCTCCTTCTCCTTCCTTCCTTCGCTCCGCACGAACAGAGAGCCGGCGGCTCTCCTCTCTCTCTCTTCCCATTCCATCCCCTCCTCCAAATCCACCCATTCCGCTTGGTTTGAGGCCAAATCTTTCGGAGAAATCCATTCCCCAAGGTAATCTCCTCCGCCTCCTTGAATTTCGTCCAATAGAAATGCTTGTAGCTCTCAAATTTCGTGTAACCCTAACTCTAGGGTTTGAGGAAGAAATTGGCCGATTTGATTGGTTTCTTTGTTAGATTTGCATTTGGAAGTGTAATGTGGTTGACATGTTGATGTTTGGAAGCTCCGGTTGTAGTTGGTTTCATTGGTAGCAATGAATTGTTACATAAAGCACTATGGTTCAATTAGTGGAAAATGTAATTTTTTTGGTGAGTTGTTTGTTGATTTTAGCGTGATAGGAGGTAGTTGTAAATGAATAGGATGTGTTGTGCATTAGAAAAATTGGTAGGGCATTTTGTTTGTTTAAATTGATATGAAGAATGCTAAATTGAGAAATGTCTTTTTTTTGTTGAAATGGATGTAGATGGCTAAATGTGTGAGAATGCACCACGGTGGTTCAATTGTGAGGACTGAGGATGGTAGTGTTGATTTTGTTGGCATGAGAGAGGATGTGTTTCTTTTTGTTGAGACCCCAACTTTATGTATTGTTGCATCTCGAGTGAGGCAATGTTTGGGATGGATTGAGGAGGGTGTTAAGTTGGATTTTGAAGGAAGAATTGATGTGGGTTCGTCGAATGGGCCACGTATGAAGATAATGGCTCCGGTGGGTAGTGAGGAGGAATGGCAAGCATATGTTGAGATTGTTATGAATTCAGAAGTTCGAGCTTTAGATTTGGTGGTTCGGAAGGTAGTGGTGGATGGAGGCGTAGGTATTGGTTGTTCGAATGAAGTAGAAATTGACCTAACCCAGCCATCACAAGCAAGTGTGCATGACGGTTTGGCACGGAATTCTGCAGCAACCGTAGTGATGACTGATTCGGTTGGAGACCAAATGCCTCCGATCGTCCCGAATTGTGGTGATGATCGTAGGGATGAAACTCTGTCGGACATTGAAACGGTTCCTCAAGTGGCACCTAATGAAGTAGTGGCACCTAATGAAGATAACTATGGTGTTGCTACCGATCTAGTGGATGTCCCGGTTTTTGGTGATGATACAAATTATGAGGAGGAGAGAGCGGAGGATTCGGATGATGATCGCCCTATCGGTGGATTGGCAGAATGGGAGAAGGAAATGTTGAGGCAAGTGATTACGGACCGTGATCCATTGGTCCCTGATTGTCGGGATTTGAGCCAGGGTCATAGAGCTGTTGCTGATGGAGAGGAGACCGAGAATGTTGTGCCACGGGTAGAAACAGCTGAAATAATTCAGAAGGGTATTATCTTTCAGGATATGGAGTCAATGAAGATGTGGTTGAATGAGTACTCCGTGTTGCACTGCCGTCCTCATAGTGTGAAGCATTCTCACAAGCAGCGACGGTTCATTGTTGTGTGCAAGCGTGGCTGCCCTTGGACAGTACGCGTTCGGAAGACTCGTCATGCAAAGTGGAAGATTACAAGTGTGGTGCAGCCTCATACTTGTGGCTCTGACAATCCGGATGACAGCCACCCACAGCTGAGCTCCAAATTTATTGCTCAGAGACTTGTCAATATCATAAAGCATACTCCAACAATGCCGGTGGCTTCCCTGATTGAGATGGTACGTTTGAAATGGAGGTACCGCATTAAGTACGGGAAAGGTTGGCGGGCAAAGCAACGCGCTCTGAAGACATGCTACGGCGATTGGGCAGAAGCATATGAGCGCTTGCCTGTAATGTTGCATGCCATGAAAGCCAAAAACCCGGGCATGCATATGGAGTATGTCCCTAAGTCACAAATAAAGAGAGCGGATGGAAGGGAGATTTTCTTCCGAGCATATTGGTCTTTTGCCCAAAGCGCTGAGGCTTTCAAGCATTGTCGGCCTGTGATTTCTATTGATGGCACCTTCCTCACTGGGAAATATCAGGGCACCATGCTTATTGCCATCGCAATGGATGCTAACCGGCAGCTTGTACCTTTGGCATTTGCAATTGTTGAGAAAAAAACAACCTCAAGCTGGGGATGGTTTCTGAGAATTGTGAGGAAAGTGGTTGTTGGTCCCGGCCGTGACATTTGTGTCATCTCCGATAGGCATGCTGGCATACTTAATGCGGTGCAAGAGGAGTTACCGGGGTATGGTCGTATACATCATCGATGGTGTACACGGCATCTAGCACAAAATTTGTTGAAGGTTGATCATATCAAAGAGAACTTCAAATTCTTTGAGGAAGTTTGTCGGCAAACTGAACGTGACCTTTTCAAACAGGGCTTTGATGCATTGAAGACAAGAACCACTGACGCGGGTAGGCAATTCTTAGATGGGATATACAAAGAAAGGGACAAGTGGTCGCTTGCATATGATGTGGGTGGTGCGCGATGCGGATTCATGACTAGCAACCTGGCTGAAATATACAACAGTTTGTTGAGGGGCGTTCGTGCGTTGCCGTTGACTGCTATTGCATCGTTCACATTTTACAAAACAACGGAGTGGTTTGTTGATCGGTTGAAGGAAGCAAATGTTGTTTTAGGCTTGAGGGAGAAATGGGCACCTACATTGACATTAGAGGTTGCCAAGTCTTTGAATCGAGGTAGTGACATGGTTGCCACATGCTTTGATTTTCAGACATGTACTTATGAAGTAATGGAAGGTGGTGGAACCACCGTCGGCGGTGAACATCGTGGTGCTCGAAAGTTCAAGGTGGTGATCACGAGAAACACGTGCACATGTGGAGTGCCTCAGTTGCTACATTATCCTTGTGGCCATATGGTAGCGGCATGTAGGGCTCGAGGTGTTGCTCATGACGGTGGCGCTAGGATCCCTCAATATTTATCTGTGCAAGCTATGGTTCGCACTTGGTCTCCACGGTTCGAGCCATTCCTTGATGAAGATAAATGGGCACCATATAATGGGTCACGATACGTGGCTGATCCAGAGCATCTTGTTCATACGAAGGGTCCGAAGAGGAGAGTACGTTTCACGATGGACATGGACCGGATTAAGCCATCTAACAAGAAGAGGAAAGGTGCTGCATTCTTTGAAGATCCACAAGAGAAGCGATGTGGCAAGTGCCATGGGAGTGGGCACAATCGGAAAACTTGCAAAATTGATTAGGTAGTCATTGCATTGTTCATTGCTTGCCGCTTCATTTCTTTTTGTTTATCATATGTTAATTTTTTGTATATCTTATGTCCATTATTTTTGTTTGATAAAGCTTGTAATTTTGCAATTTTTATTAACATTGTTGTTTCATGAACAGGATGGCGCGGCCTCTCTTGCTTGACGAGTTCTACGAGAACAAGCACCGTGCACGTCTGATCGAGGAGGGTCAGGTACATATCTTTACTCTTCCGATAGGAGATCAAGGGTAACTACTTGTATTTCGTCATTCTTTGCTTCCACCATTGATTCTTACTTACTAATACGTTCATAATATTGCAGTCCCCGCCGCCTCTGTGTGAGTTCATCGAGTATGTTGACACTGAGCAGACACCAGAGGATATAGCCCATGTGTACCGTGTCGCTCAACGTGCAAGAAGGCATTGGTTTGATATGGAAGCTGAGGAAAGGAGAGAGGAGGAACGCAGGAAGATGAGGCAGGAGGACGAAGAGCGTCGACGCAAGTACGAAGCGGAACGCAAGCAAAGAGAGGAGGCGGAACGAAGGCGCAAACAAGATGAAGATCGGCTTGCTTATCAGGCCCGCGAGGCCGAAAGGGAGAGGATGCGCGAGAGAGCTCGCCGCGCTAGGGCAGCAGGTCCGGATGCCTTCAGAAATGGGAAATATCCCCGTTGCACTCAGTAGACACTGAGGATAAATAGATCTGAGGTTGGACGAGCTTCGCGAGAAAAGCGGAGGAGGTTCATCTAAGTCGAAAGGGGACGACGAGTGATATGCGTCGTTTAACCTAGGCGATGATTAGTCTTTTGATTTCCATGTTGCTTATCAGCAATTGTGTGCACCGAATATGTCATTCCACCTCATAGAATACTACGTTCACTGTGAGTGAAATTTATTTCCCTAAGGCGTGTTAGGAGTAGATCGATGGACACGTAGCTTTGTCATGTGCATCGAAACACGCCATTGTTCCCTCCTCATTGTATGTATGTTGCGTCCTAAGTATGAATGTTGAAGGCGGGTTCTTCTGCTTTTATTATTTTCATGTCCATTCGTTGTCTGGTTGCTATGAATGCGGACCAGTCCTTTACGTACATGCAAGTAATCGAGACAGGGCCACAATAAAAAGCAGGCAGCGCATGCGGCCCTTGTTTCGTTGTCACTGGTGGCAGGCAGCGTATGCAACTAATGGAGGCAGGGCCACAATCAATCACTACACTCTGGTGCCAGACAGGACATCGCATGCACGACCACACACGACCACAGTAAAAGGAGGCAGCGCACCATGATTGCATCAGACAACGCGGAGCATCCTATGCTTCTCAATGATAAAACCATGGCGTGTTCTTCTCCTTTTATCACTGCGTCAATGACTTGCAATCAATGACTTTGCAGGCAGGGTCACAATCACTACATCCACAGCAACACGCAAGGCATCCAAGGACCATGTAGTCAAAAAAAGAAAGGTGACATTGATAGAGAATGCATGCGCGAACAGTGACTCTACTGCATGCATCACTGCCTCAATGCAATGCATGCATGACTGCCACAAAGCATGCATCTATCTTTTCAGACATGCAGCTTCAGCTTTTCAACTCGGTGCTTCTCCCTTTCGTTAAATAAAGCCACTTCACTCGTGAATGCAACACACTGAGCAACGCATCCATGGCTAACAGAGGGGGAGGGAGAGGAGGAAAGAGAGGAGGAAGAGCGGGGAGTTCTTCAGCACCGGAAGAGTGGGTTTGGGATGGAGAGCACGGACCGTTCACATATGATCCACCTATTAAACAGTTTCCTCTAGAGTCGAAAGATGATTTTGACTATGTTACCAATCCAATTAGACGGTACGACAACAGAAAGTTCAAATGGCCAAAATGCGGTCATGGTCTGGATTGCGTCGTCCAAATGTTCGACGGCCAATGCGATGGAGGTCGGCGCTTCTTCAGATGCCCAAATGGACAAGTGAGTTTTAATTCTTACTTGTTTCTCATTCGCCTTTCAGTATCATCTTTATTCAACATTTGCGCACCTTTTTTTTACAGAATAACGAGGACCAAGACAATTGTGGCTTCACGCTGTGGGTGGATCCTAAGCCTATCAGCACAACCGTTGAATACATTAGCTACCTGCAAAACCGCAACTTCGACCTACAGCAAGAACTTGAGACGGCAACTCCACGTCAAAGCCAAGAGCTCATGATTGGTATTGCTGGCCCCGACACCTATTGCCTTAATCCGTACTGCCCATGTCCGCACCACAAGTCAGGCCCAACCAACCCACCACCACAAGCTCCACCAGCACCACCACCACCTTACTACGGTGGTGGTGGGTAAAATGACTATGGCTACTCTCAGTCTGGCGGACAGTCAAACTACAGTACATGGGACTAGATTTCCTACCAAAACCTGGCTAAATGTTACATTCTCGTCATTCAAGTGTTGCATTTTTCAATTCCCTAAAGGCATGTCAGGATTAGTACGGTGCACATATAGGTTAGTCATCATGTGTACCGAACATGCCATTGCAATTTATGTACGTATGTAATTCCATTTCACTGCAATTAAGCCAATGAAGCCGGGTTCTACATCTTTACCATTGCAATATAGCTAGCAAAGTACTACAATTACACAAATACTTAGTTGAAACCAACGGTTCCACATCATAGTCCACAACATACAACAAGGCCTTTTCTTGCGACTGGTAAGGAGTGAGGAAATGAGAGAAAGAGGAGAAAGAAAGAGAGAACTTTTGTGTGCCTGCGGGTGAGCGCCAAATGGTGCGGCGCTCACAGGCTGGGCGTCATAGATTCCGGCGCTCACCCCCTGCCAGGTCAGCAGAACGGGCGCGTGCCCTCCAGCTGACGTGGCAGGGGTGGGCGCCAATTGTTGCGGCGCCCAGGTGTTCAACCTGAGCGCCAAATCATATAGCGCTCAGAAAATGGTCCATTTCTGGACATATTTTTCTCAAGGGTCTATATGTGAAAATATTTTCTGAAAAAAACCAAAATGTAAAAATTACGCGAGGATGTTGTGGCGAAAAGAAAGCGGGCCTCGCTCCGGTTGGGAGACGCCTCGGTCCGAGACAGACAGGATAGGGTGGAGGCCCATGGCGGCCTCGCCCTCCCCTGACCCGGGGCGAGACTGTGATGAGCGCCATTGCTGGCCTATTCTAGCTTTGGGCCCAAGTAGGTGATGCGCCTGCGGCTGCGTCAAAGCAGAAGAGCGAGCGAGGAGGAACGCAGCTGAGTGAGCGAGGAGGAAGACTTCTCCACTTTGCCTGCTTCTGCGGGCGTCCTGGAGAGAGAGAGAATGCTCAATGGAGAACAAGAACAGTGCGAGCTTGTGGATAACTGATGCAACGTGTGGTGAATGGGAGGACACGTTGGCCTTGCTTCAGCTGCACGTGGCTGCCTGCCTTTGTTTTTTCTAGAAAAAATTGAACCTCCAAAGTGAATGGAAAACAAACGGCCGACCGAGTTGGGCCTGTAAACAAAAAGTTGGTCGCCTGCCTCTTTCAAGCATTAGCTAATGTTTTCTGAATTTGCTTTGGTAATTAGCAATGTGTGCCTAAGGGCAACCGCAATGTGGTTCAAAAGCAGTCAATAAGGAATAAAAAAATCACTTCCAGCTAACTGAAACATTGTGCAAGCAGTCAAGAAGCAATCAATAGGAAAAGCCGACCGTATGGTTATGGACCGGCTGGAAGCCAATTTTAAATATTATTTATACAGTTTATTAGTAAACAAAGAGGAGACCAGCTAGAAATGCTCCGTAGGATTGCGCCACGGAGGAGAGAATTGAAGGATGATAGATTATTTTTTCCCTGGTTGCACCTGCCGTTACAGCTTACCATTGTGAAGCAGTCCTTAGTTAAAGCCACCCTGCCGTAGGGCCCACACATCTGGACTCCTTTTCTATTACACATTGCCCTTGCTCTAATAGGCGCGGCGGAGCGCGCCTTACTTTCCTCGTACTCTATTTACTCGACATGAAAGCCGAGCAGATCATCCAAAACAATATTTTCTATTTTTTCATAGTTAAAGTTCGTTGAATTTGCACAATATTAAATATTCACTTTCCCCGGCCAAATCTGGTATGTGTTGCAATATGAATCTTTTTTTTTCTGATTTCTCTTTGTTATGGCCTATGGTTACTGTTTATGAACATTGTAGTTATGGTTTTATGATACCGGTACATGTCAGCGTGTTCGTCTCGCCGCTTTGCAGCGGCTGCTTTGCAGCGGCTACAGTGTTCGCAATTATTTCTTCTGCAGCAGTTACAGTGTTTCTGCAGCTGCTACAGTGTTCGCAGTTATTTTTCTGCAGCTGCAGCCGCAGCTGCAGCAAAACGAACAGGCTGACAAATGAAAAAAATATGCTGATAATTAATAACAGAGGCGCCTCATGGTGGTCATTCAAACGAATCTTTATGGTTAGCATCTGATCATTATGTTTGTACACAATGGACTATATATATATATATATATATGATTCCTATGATGTAGCAGCAAGTTTGATTGCGCAAAAATGTCAATAACTATATCTTTATATGGGTAGTGTTGCCAAAACAGACTATATTATGTTACAACCGTGATCTTTGACAACAATCAACACTAATGAATTTCACATGTAAATATATTCCAAGTAGAAATAAATATCAATTACTTTTACAAAGTAGCTAACAACACTTTTTGGAAAATTCTGAATAAAAGGGTTTTCATGCATAGAGACTCAGTGCAATAAAATCCAAAAAGAATATTTAGATGATCTATTTTATTACCTTAGACATTTGAAGTGTAAATATAATTTGAACATTTTGGAGCTTATAATTGACATATGTCTGTCATAAAGTACCAATCAAGCATAAAGAAGAAAGTCACACAAAAAAGTAAGAATACATCAGACCTAAAAGTTAGATAACAAATTCTCCATGTCGCCCAAATTCAAATTTAGAGAAGTCTTCAAAATATATCTAGCCCGTGCAAATGCACCGGTTGAAAGGCTAGTACCAAAAAAAAACTGGCGAAACCAACTTCAACACAGTAATGCAGCTCATATTTGCTCACGGTCCTCGGGTCACTCTGAGGCTCCGAGCAACGGAAGTCCTACATACATCATTCAAAGGAGAACAACCAAGAAGTTTCGCAAAGATACCATCTACGACCCTTGATAAACGTTTGGACAGATTTAAAATCCAAGCACAGATTTAGTATCCAAGCTAGAGATATGCAATCTCAGATCATCCAGGTACACGGGAAATTTGACTCCAGGGTCATTTAGGTCACTTGCTGCATTCACATTAACCTGGAATGCTGAGTTACACTTTGCGGGATGTGGCAATATTTGATCAAATCGGATTGATAGATTATTGGAAACAAGAAATATAGAAATCATCTTGTGATCGTTGAATTTTAGCATTCTGTATGGATTTTTACAAGTTCACAATATGGATTCTACATGCCAGCATACACACACTACTTGTTCCGAGTTATGCCTCCCAGGTGCTGCAGGAAAATATCAGATCAGCGAGATGAACAATTTTGAGTTCATCATATCACTGTTCGCTTTTCTGTAACAATTAACAGTTCTGCTAATGCAAAGCATGACAGATGTTAGGGCCTATAACTCAGAGCTGCGCTTCAGCAAGCTAGTTTGAATACAAAAGAAAGCTCGTGTTTTCACTTTCAGACAAGATGTGTACCATTTATATAGAAGAGTATACAAATAAGTTCTTGGATTTCCCTGAGTAAGGAATCTTTGACTGGGATAGGCTGTAGTATAAGAAAAGATCCTTTGTTAATCAGAGTTTCTGTAAGAATTTTCTTTGAATACAGTGACAATATCAAGCAAGAATAATAGTGCAATTACTGGCATAGTTCACAACAACTAAGCATTCATGTATGACACAAATAATTCAAAACAGATTTAGTTAAAAAACAGCAAAAGCTTGTAGAGCACTAAATACACAAGATGATAAAAACAATTTTGCAAACTTCGCTAGAAGGAACATAAACATGATCACATTTAAGGCAGACACACAACCTTTTACCTAAACTTAAATGGCAGCTTACACGGCGAAAACACCAGCTGACATCCATTATCACAGGTACTAGTATATGCCGATGCATCACTCTACTTATCTCCACACTGACATCAAACCATGGGAGCTACCTAAGATGCAATCAGGCTAGCAACAAGGAGCGATTTGCGGTAGCTCCAACCACACATAATCTAAAACGCAATCAAGCTGGCAATTACAATCACACCAACCAGCAGCAGCAAAATCTTCAAGTATGCATCAACCTGCTGGCCCTGTGGCACCTCCCGCGGGAAGCCGTGCCCATGCCACCCATGGAAAGAATGGCCATACCCATAAGGAAACCCCGCAGCCGGCCCATATGCCGTCGCCTGTGGGAAGCCATGAACCTGGAAGCTCAGCAATGGGAACAGCCCTCCAATGGCGGCCGAGAAGGTGTAATTCCCCCACCGACCGCCAGCCACAGGGGCGCCGCCAGCGCCCATGAACCACGGGTGCTGGTGCTGGTGCTGGTGCTGGTACTGGTTGTTCTGCTCGGGCGGCTGCGCGGTGGACGGGCGCTGCCCAGTCGGCCTGCTTGGTATCTCCACACCGGCAACGGACCTCGCCCGGGTCGCGGTGGATGTGCCCCCACGGCCGTAGAGGGGGACGAGCTTCTCCTCCTCGACGACGGCCTTGCAGACGGGGCACTCCAGCGAGTGCGCGTGAACGTGGAGCCACTCGTAGAGGCAGGGCCAGCAGAAGAGGTGTCCGCAGAGCGTGACGACCGGGTCCTGCGCCAGGTCCAGGCAGATGTTGCACTCGAAGCTTCCCGCGTCCTTGCCGCCACCGCCGCCGCCGCTGTTGGTCCTCGCCACCGGCTCGCTGACGCGGCTCGCCATGCCGCTCGACTCCGATCTGCGGGATGGGGAACCCACTCAATCCACGAACAGAAATCAGAACAAATAAGATTCATCGCTTCCGCGAACTAAATATAGCATTAAAACGAATAACCTATTCCGATCCGGCATTTCGGTTCTGACTATATATGTGAGGGGAAAAAAACGAAAAATCAACCATAAAATTTGCGCGACATGCCGATTCCGATTCCACATCTCCCTAGGCTACGAGATCAACACATGACGATTCCCAAGAGCCGAATTTTATCAGGAAGTGTATACGAAACGGATCTGGATTGGAGATGGGACAACCAGCAAATGAAATTTGTGCGAGAAAAGTACCCAAATCCCTGCGAAGTGAGAGACGACCACGCGCTGCCGCCTGAAATCGCCGGAGACAGACGAGGCGAAGCGCGGGATCGAGGAGCCGAGGGCGAATGCGGCGGCAAAGTTGGGGGAGGAAGGTGTCGCCGCCTTGCCGGTTGCCGCCACGGGATGGCGCCTGAACGCGACCTCGGTGCGGGACGCGTCTCGAGACCCGAGCGCCAATGAGAAGCGAGTGGAACCGGTGAGCGCACCAGAGACCAACGTGTCCGCCGGGCCGCGCCGTTCGCGGGAGGAAGGGAACGAGAAGCAGGGTCTGTGGGATCCGTTCGATTGAGACGGGACGGACGGATGAGGGGCCTAATTCAATGCTCCGGCAGTGGATTACGGTGGCGTGTTGTTTTCAGAGAACGGACGCGTCGAATTCAGAATTTTTTTCTAAAATAATATTATTTTAATAGAAAATTGCAATTTTGAGGTTCGGTTTGGAAAAATTGCAAGAATGGGTGCCTGTCGGTCACCCCGTGACCAATTGGTCACCGGATGACCGATAGGCCTACGTGGCACCTGACGTAGCTTCACAATTAACCATTCAGAGACCTATCGGTCACCCCTTGACCGACAGGCCTATCGGTCAAGGGATGACCGATAGGTCCCAATGCATAACTTTGTGCGTGCGTGCGGGGTTGGCGGGCTCAAAGGCCTATCGGTCACCCATGACCGATAGGTACTTATCGGTCATCCCGTAACCGATAGGTACTAATTTGGTGTTTTTTTCTCCCAATAGGCGGGCGTGGCATGCAGCCGACAGCCTGTCGGGTGCTGGAGGACCGATAGGTACTAATCGGTTTTCCTGTGACCGACAGGCACCTATTCTTGTAATTTTTCGAAACCGTACCTCAGAATTGCAATTTTCTATTAAAATAGTATTATTTCAAAAAAAAAGCCTCGAATTCATTCCGTGACACTGCCATTAGGCGTCCTCCTGAATGCACCGTCGGCCCATCAACGTCGACCTCATTTCTCCCGAGTTTCTCCTTAGCCGGTGTCACTGCTAAACACTGACGTGCTTGGTCGCTCGAGTGAAACAGAGAAGTCAGATTCGTAGAAATGATAAGGTAACAAAACGCTCTAAAAATCAACAAAATTACCTGGTAACATTGACATCGGTACGGCGAGGGGACATGAATGATTTCCAGATGGAAATCACCAATTGCTTCATCTAAGAGCGCGTCAGCAAATAAGCAGTGATAGGTACTCCACATCTATCATTGATACTAAACGCAAAGCCGTCACTAACAATGACGAGCGCTCGTTAACAAAAGCCGCCCCGTTTTCTACCGGAAACTATAAAACATTTGCGAGGCCGCGCTCAGCGGTGAGAAATGTCGTGCACGCGTGGAGAAAAACCAGAACGAGCAGACACGGATAAAGGAGGCACGTCTGATGCCCGTTTTCTGGAATCGAAGAAACCTCACTCCATTCGACACTCGATCCATCGATCGTGTCGGGATCCGGAGCTTCCAGAACACAAAGATTCAACATGAAGCAGACGCTTAGCGTCCAAGTAAAGTCATCCCCGAGTAATCTGTCCGTCTGCATTAGCTATCATCACTTTCTAGCAGTGTGGATTTTTAGGCGCAGCGTTACTGACGGATTAACTTCCAGTGCTTTTCTGCAGTAGTGACTATTATGCTGCAGGTGAACCTCGCCGATCGCAATGAAAAAAAACAGTTCCTTCTGTTAATAAGTTGAAGTGCCCATGCAGAGCAATTTATACGGTTCTTGCACGTCGTATACTGAAAATGTTGGGCTGGGCAATCACACAATACAGTTTTGTTAACATAGTGTAACATACGTAGCTCGTAGTACAAGTATTACTTTCATAGTTACTATGTACAGAGAGACGAAAGAGAAAAAAAAAAGTGGTGGAATCTAGAGGTGTCTTCGAATCTAATCCTACACACATAGCATCGCTTAGCGCGCCAAGACCTCGCTCCCCGCCTTGACGGCGCCGAAACCACCGGACCGCGTGGCCAGCCCACCACCCACGGCGCGGCGCCTCCTCGACGGCGGAGGCAAGACGCAGGCGCCGTCCTCGCCGAACTCGCACGGCGCGTCCTCGGCGATGGTCTCCATGGCCGCCGCCGCCACGGCGCCTGCCTTCCGCTCGTGGACCTTGCCGCAGCCCGGCGCCGCGCTGACCAGCAGAGCGCCAGCGCCCCCCTTCTTGCCCGCCGTCGCGTCGGCGGCCTCCGCGGGCGCGACGCGCCTGCTCTGCCTCGCGGCGGCGGCGCCCTTCTTGCCGGTTGCCGCGTCGGCGGCCTCGCGCCTGCCCTGCTTCGCGGCGGCGCGGACGAGGTCCTCGACGCGGTCGGAGCTGACGTGCACGAACATGGACGACGCCGAGGCCGACCTGCCGTAGCCGCCGCGGCCCACGGCGCCGGCGGCGCCCGACGGCACGCGGCGCGCGCAGCCGGACATGCCGCGCACGTACAGGTCGCAGGCCGAGTCGCACGCCCGCGACAGCGCCCGCATCGGCGCGCCCAGGCACCCGCCGCCGCACTGCTGCTGCTGCTTCTTCATCCCCGCACGCGCTGCGTCGTGTGGACTTGGCTTACTTCCGATCCCCAAACACCTTGAGAGAGAGATAGACAAAGAGCAAACGCTACAAGGTAACGTGTCACGGAGGTGGCGAGGCCCGCGGGTTATATAGAGCAACGTCAACGCTGCGCCGGGCCGGGCAGTGGTGACGAGCACAATGATGGCTCGCTCTTCGGTGTTGTTCCCACCGGGGCTGCTCGGAATTAGAGCGTGCCCAACGGTTTGAGCAAGAGCTAGCCATTTATTTTCCACCTCGTGTAAGAAACAACAGCTAAAGATATCTCTCATTTCTTCTATCTCTTGACACATGCTTCAAAGTACTGCGGGACCCAGCCACTAACCAACCAAAACCAATGCGCATGAGAGAGCAGAGGCCAACCGGCATGCAACCAGCCTCGAACAGCGACCGAGACTGTCTCCTGTACAAGCGCTAGCCAAGCCTTTTTCAGCTCTCCTCTCTCTTCCAGCTCAGCGAAAGGAGGACGTGGATCCTCAAGAGTTAGCTGAACTGGCATTGTTGGGGACGCTCTTAGTAATACCACTCGTGTTGCGGTGTGCGGCCAGGTCCAGGCATTAGATTTGGACAACAGCGATTTGCCGATTTGCTTAACGCTGTTTCGATTCGTCACGGAGCGCTGGGTCTGCCTTTTTTGGTCGGCCACTAGATGGAAATGGTCAGCATTTGGGTTGTGTGATTATAGAAGGAAACAGAGCCATTTGTCCACGGTTTAGGGGAAATGGATCGAGAGGCAAGTTTGAGCCGGCCAGCTCTCGCGCGCGGCGGCTAAAGGTTCATTGGCGCCCGGATGTATGCGCATGTCAGCCGAAGCTGATGGTTGTAAAGGTGAAGGGAACGTCTGAGACCATGGCGCGTTAAGCTATCGATGAAAAGAAAAAAAACAGAGGACGTTTTATGTTTCAAAGACAGCACTGTAATAAAGTAAAAGCGGGCGCTATCAACAATTAGAAATTTGTGATCTGTCGAGTAAAATTTCAACTAATCATGCTCCTAAAGTGATCGAGCGGTCTTTAGTATCCGGACAGTAAGAGTATAACGGGAGAAATGAGGGAGACAAATGGAGCAATATGACAAAGCGGCAAGCGCAAACAAGCAAACCGCAACCCTTATTTGGAGGAACCTGCTTAAGTCTTTTGATCACAAAAATGTTCCTTTTTTAAGATGAATTATTTTTTCAGTGACAGGGTATGTGCCCTCAACAAAAAAACGTGTTTAAGGAGACTTCACCAGAGCAAATCTTAAATTCTCATATATTTTTTTCCTAATAACGGTCGACCCGGTCGAGTTTGCAGGCACATGTTGTGTAGCATGCGTGTGCTACTCCTTTCCGTAAGATAAGAGAATCTAATAAACTTCAAATCAACCTAGGGCCGATCATGATCTGATCACGGGCGCCAAATTGTTTATCCATATGCATCCGTACCGAACCCGCATTGATCTGATCCTCCTTTCGCCGGCCGTCACGCTCCCCGTTCTGCGCACTCAACCCCACCTACCGCTCGCTTCACTGCTCCGCCGTCCCCAAACCCCGCACGCACGCACGGCAAGAGCTCGCCGCGATGTCGTGGCTCGCGCGCTCCATCGCGGCCACCCTATCCTCCACCCACTCCGACGACGAAGACGACTCCGAGGCCACCTCCGGCGAGAAGACCCCGCCGCGCGCCTCCGACACCGCCGGCGCTGACGCCGGGGACCCCGACGAGCAGCCGGACACCCCGAGCCGCGGCGTCAAGGGCGACATCTCGGAGCTGACCGATACGCTCACCCGCCGCTTCTGGGGCGTCGCCTCCTTCCTCGCGCCGCCGCCGACCGAGGCCAAGGAGGAAGAGGAGGATGAGGCGGCGGCGCCCGCAGAGGCCGCGGATGAGGAAGGGCTTCAGTCGCCGCGGATCGCAGGGATCCGGAGCGACCTGGCGGAGATCGGGGGCAGGATGAGGACCGGCATCTCGATGCTGTCGAACGCCAACGCTGTGGCGGAGTTCTCGAAGATCGCGACGTCATTCCTGCCGTTCGGGTCGGGGGAGGAGGAAGAGGCGGAGGACGAGAGCGAGGCGGTCGGTGTGACTGATGAGGTGGCGGTGTTTGTGAGGAACATCTCTAAGCATCCCGAGACCTGGCTTGATTTCCCCTTGTTCGTCAATGACCGGCTCGCGGACGGTAAGACCTATCAGCTTCACATTGAAGTTCATGCGTGATAAATTATGGATGGTTAAATATGATGGGTCACCTGTATTGAAATGTTTGTTCTGGTGAAGCTGAACTCATTTTGTTGCCGCCGTAGTGAATACCCTTGATTTTAGCTTTGCTTATCCCATTGCTCTTGGTCATGCTGCATGTTTTTTTTTCAAAATTTATTAGTGGGAGTTAGTTGTTGTGAGTGCAATCAATGTTATCTGAATGTCATGTAAAATTGTTTTATGTTTGTCCATGTTATCAGTGGCATTGATGTGGAAATGCAGGTTGAATTATCTTTGTGCCTACTGTCTGGTTTCTTTTGTGTTTGCTAGTTGGATAGCATGAATGCCAGTCCCTTTAGTCATAGAGCACCGCTATACACACGACCCAACTGTCCGACTCAATCATCCGACCAATACAAATCAGCAATTGGCAACCGCAGCTGGCTCTGCGTTTTGCACTGGTCGTACGGCCGGGTCGGACAGCCCGGCCGTACGCGCAGCTTTTTTGTTAGTCATATTAGGCTTAGGCCTTTGATTTTCTTTAGATGGAGCCTTTAGTTCAACAGTTCCTTTGATTGCAGAAGATAATTAATTGGTAAGACTTTCAACTGAGGAAGTTTTTGAAGTTTGAAGCATTGTTATCTTTGGTGAGCAGAAATAAATGATAGCAACAAAGATACACAATTCTGCATATTCTAGAAAGAAAACAGCAGTCCGTTCTGAGTGATGTGTCACCAGTACACGCATGTCCCTGAAAAGTAAAACTGCCTTCAGTGAAATTGTTGCATTTGTAAGTGAATTGATATTATGTTCTAGTTTCCTGAAAATATCAAGGTGATATTTGGCTTTTGCAAGAGATTCTAGAAAGCTCTACTGAAAAGCAAACTAAGACAGCGAATCGAAATGTAAGCTACAAGATCATAATCAAGGACTGAAAGTCTGATGATTCATGCGACTAATATTGGAGTTAGTGTCTGATAGAAAACTGTATGAATCCTAATATTAAATCATGCATATAACTGAATGGGATGCTGTCCCCTTTCCTTTGGTAGAATAACTCAACGAGGCACTAATTGTCAAATTCTTTCTATACCTGGTAAGAGGTTAGTAGCATTCAAGCTATCAAGCTTTCATTATTTTAGTACATATGCCTAATGTAAACAGTGTTTCAAACCCTATCCAACAAATATGTTAGTTTTTTTTTTTTGAGGGCAACAAATATGTTAGTTATTCACCTTTGTGCAAACAGGATATTTCAGTTACAATTTAATAATCTTCCTATCGATTATGGCGTAATTTTGATTTTCACCTATGTACTAAAGGATTCATTCGTAATACTTACTTTTATAATTTTGTTCAAACATGCCACTTTAGTGGGTTACATCACTGTTTTGAGTTTACTGAGATACATTTGAGTGCATATATGAACTTAACGGTTTAAGGCAATGCTTGCATCTATATGATGTCTTTCACACATTTCTTATAGTACAGGATTAATTTCCTCAATTCCTTGTCTTATATCTGCTATTCTCCTATGGTTTTAGATTTTGAACTGTCGGACTCACAGTATAGACACGCATTGTCCATCGAACGTCTTGTGCCAAGCCTTTCATATCTCAGAACTGAGCTTTGCTCTACCGATATGAGTGAAGCATGCTTTTGGAAGATATATTTTGTGCTTCTTCATTCAGTGCTCAACAAGCAAGATGCCGAACTTCTTTCAACACCACAAGTATATACCCCTGCTCTTCTATCATTTCCCTAATATTGACATAGTTTCACAGCTGGTAATGGATTATCGTGTCTATTTTGTTTGCTGTGCATGCTAACCTACAACTATGCAAACAGAAGCATGTGCCTGTAGACTTGGTTGTAGGCAACTTTTATTGATCTCATCGGGATATCATACTACTACCGCCACAATAACCTGTCAATGAATCATACATCCAGGATATATCATCACAGTTACAATTTACAATCTTCCGTGTAGTTTTGAATAAATTCTCTATTGCTGAGTTTATGGGGATATAATGACAACAAAAATTGTGACTATAACAAAGAATAAAATGGACATCAGCGTTAAATGAACAATTCAGGCATGCCATGCTTGATGAGACTAGAACAATGTTGGCGCTGATGATTACTCCTAATGCACATCTCATTTTCATATTTAACCTTTCGACCTACATTACGAATCTGTTTTTCTTCATTATCAAGTTTCAGCCATTATCTAGAATGAGATTAAATAGCCAATGTATATTCGATATTGTCATCACTATTTGGATATTTTTGGTGTATACAATTTTGATTGCCGAAAATCAAAGGCTTCCTAGGTGGACTCAGTGCTAACATGAAGTACAACCTAACAGTACGGAGGGTAGAAGGATATTTTAGTTTTTGCCTTCCTCAACTAAAATTACTGAAATTCTCTGGTATAGTCGATTGCGCATATGATCAATGATGAACCACACTGTTAATTTGATCTACTGTGCGTGCAAAAGCTGTGGATACTGAGAATTTATCTTAGCGATACATATGAAAGTTTTCAATCATTCCAAAGACTTTTTTGGTAGCAGTAACTTTGGAAGGAAAGTTTCGTACTGCATTTTATTTCAATAGAATATGAAAGTTTGATGCAGATTTGTTGGATTTAGCTGCCTGTAAATCAACTCTTGTATGCAGATTCTGGAAGCAAGAGAAGAATTATTGCAAAGTTCGCCAACTAAGAACAGGATATCACCTAAGGGAACTGAGGGCAGTGGGCAGTCATCAGAAAACAGGATTGTTCCCTCTATCCAACCTGAAGATAAAGAGCCATCAACCTCAAGCATCGAAAACAAGAATGAAATATCAGAAACACCATCCATCCAAGAACCAACTTCTAATCCTACTGCAGACGTTGAGGCTGACAAGCATCCTATTTCAACCACTGAAGCAGAAATAATCGATAAGCCTGTAATTCAAGAAGAATTGGTGGTTAAAAATGAGACTAAGAGTACACAAGCAGTGAAATCTAATCTGTACACGTCGGAGGATGATGACAAAGAGGTGGACGACTGGCTACAGGACATGGCCTCTGTGCCCATTAAAACAGGCAACACCACTGCAGCAGGGGAGGACGAAGATGTATCATTCAGTGATCTGGAGGATGATTAAGGGATAGCCATTACAAGCTAAATGGTACTCTTAGATTGAAAAATACTCGCTGCCACGAAAACAGTGGCACAATGCTAGGTGGCAATTGGATGAAAAATACTTTGCTTTTTGCTGAGAGGTTGTTACTCTGTTGCCGTACCAGTTTCCTGCGTGTTCTGCAGTAGTGAAATCATGATAAAAATCCCAAGGAGTCCTGTCTGCGTCCTTATTGCAAGTCGATGTTGCTGTACAGTAATTTTTAGATGTGGTACAACCTATGCTTCTATCGTATAACATCATCTATGGTTAATACAAGTGTTATGTAATGCTACATGTAGATATTATGTTCATAGTTCTGTTTCTTTCTTTTGAGACACTGGGGACATGTATTCACAAGCTGAATTATGCATGATAAGATTGGGAACTGTTCAATGAAAACTCTCGAGTAAACTACCTTTGCCAATAAAGGAACATAGTTCATTTCAAAAAGTAAAAGAGTAAAGGAGCTTATTCATTCTCCAATTTTTTTTTAGAACAATGATCTTGGATCAACTAGGCTAGCAAAGAAAATAAAGTTGACACGTTAAGATTACAACACTGTCCATAACTGGCAAAAATCTTCATCAATGTAGCTTCAAATACATGGCACCTCTGCTCTACGGGCAGCCCGTGCTCCTCATTCCTCAACAGCGTCTTCTAAAGGCATATCCAACGTTTATCCTGAAGGGTGACCTGCGTAAATAACTGAAAATTGTCATGCGGTTTAATTGCTTGTCGGAATCACAGTCATCACATTAGCGATGCCGCCATCGGTATCGGGATGATGGTGAGTGAATAGCGCCGGCTCCGTTCCGCCCCCCTATATCCATCACACGGTACCGCGAAACAATGGCCGGAGCCCGACGCCTGCTTGCCCTTTTGTGCAGCGTTAAGAAGAGAACTATGATCGGTGAGCACAGTGGGCACGGGCGGTGTGGCGGCAGGCACAGCGGTCAGCGCCATAAGTGTCTTCCTCCTCATCATCATTATCATAAAAACTGAGCGTGACAACGTGGGCGTTGTCGGTCGTTGTACTTCTAGTTATCCGTCAAAACATTGCGGAGCGAAGGCTGGCCAAGGCCAATAGTGCGGCGGTACGGATCGGCACCGCGTGGCATTCACGTACATCTGCTTCCAGCTGCGGTTGTTGCTGACTTGACGGCAGAGAGAACAGCACCTGATGCCCTCGTACTTGGGCTTCCATAGGACGGCGTCGCGCTCGGCGACGAGTTCCCTCATCTCCTTGCTGGCGCATTCCGCGTAAGTGAGGTCCCTTGGCGAGTGCAGCCAGGCAAGGATGTCCGCTACGATGTCGCGGGGCAGCGACGCGAACCCGGTCACGGGAACGCCGTTCGTGCGGCATACGTGGACGAACAGGCCCTGGCAGAGCTCGTCGGCGAGCAGCTGCCAGAGCCCGCGGGCGGCGGAGCCCGGAGTCCTCAGCTCCCGGGAAGTTTCGTCAAGATCGCCAGATAGAGCTGCGGCGAGGTCGGCGTCGAGGAAGCGCGTCTGGCGCTCTCGATAACGTCGCCTGCTGTTACTGGCGACGGAGTAAGTCTGCAAGGTCGTGGCGTAGCGCCGTCGCCGGCCGAAGAGATGCGTCACGACGACGGTGCCGTACCCGCCGTTGCGGTGGGCCGGTTGCGGCAGAGAATAGCGGGAGGGAAGAGACCACCGCGTTGCGCCCGGTGCGCCATGGGGACGGAAGCCGGTGTAGAGGAAGGCCGCATGGGGATGCCCAGCCGGCCCACGAGGTTCTCGGCGTTCCAGCGGTCGCCGTCGGTGACCTTGTTGAGGGGCCAGAATTGGGCCAGCGCCATGCACGCAGAACAGTTGCGATGCGATGCAATGCGTCTTTGAGACTTTCGCTTAATGTCTGCAATAGTCGCTTAAGGGAGTTTGCGATTAGGGGAAACTATCACAAACTTGGACGAT
Organism: Eragrostis curvula; assembly: GCA_007726485.1. Classification (NCBI taxonomy): domain Eukaryota; kingdom Viridiplantae; phylum Streptophyta; class Magnoliopsida; order Poales; family Poaceae; genus Eragrostis; species Eragrostis curvula. The sequence goes on along the minus strand of RWGY01000009.1, from coordinate 12,434,918 downwards.
ATAACGGAACCTTTGTATGGCCGTCTTGTCGAAGACCTATCGATACGTCGAAAACAACTCTAGAAAGGTTTGTCGGTTTCTATACGGTTTCTCACCATACTTTGGGGAAAGTTCCAGATGATCATTGGTTGTAAGAGTCTTATTGTCTTACAACTGGTACAGTTCTTTCGTTGTAGTACAAGCACATCTATCTCATCGGTCGCCATAAGCTCAAATCCACCCATACGACCAGGAGCATTGATCACCATGGCGACCCTTCTCCAAAACTACGTGGACGCGGAGCTCTGGGACGCCGAGGACCTCGTCGGCCGTTTTGGCATGGTCGTGCACGCCGCCTTCCTCTCTGCCGGCTTCGTCCCGTACCGTACGGCGCCCAGCCACGGTCCGGCTACCTCCTGAAGCAACCCGGCGAGTCGACAGGATCGATGTACCTCTCCCGTCGCTACACTGCGCCGCAGATGGCGCACCGCGACGACGCGGACGCCGCCGTGCTGATCATGTTCGCGGAGGGGAGCCACGTCGACTTTCTCGTGTACCTCACGACGGACGACGTCAGCGACGTGCGGAGCGCGTACCTGGACGTGGCCGCGTTCACGCCGCTCCTCTCGCGCGCCATGAACGACACGGAGCCGTGGAGGTCGCGGATCTGCCTGTCCCTCGGCAACGGCGTGTGCTGGAGCTTCCTGGACGAGCTCTGCCGCGGGAACGGCCTGCCGCTGAGCGGCTTCACGTCCCTGCCCGAGGATGCCAAGGTGGAGATCCTGATGCGGCTCGCCGACGGCGTGGACCTCGCGGCGGTGGAGTGCACGAGCAGGCAGCAGAGGAGCCTCGTGGCCGATCACGAGCTGTGGAAGCATCAGTTCTACGAGCTGTGGAGGCCTCCGTACGAAAGGTGGATGCCCTTGAATGGCAAGTCCTACTACGAATTCTTTGTCGAAACTTGTTCCAAAATATTATCTGTGCCGGTCCCCTGCTGGAAAAGAGCGTTTGTGGAAACCAGACGCCCTGACAGTGACAGCTCGTTGCTCTTGTTAAAGTACGATTCTCCTCTCATGCCGCCACGGACAATTCGGTCCATGAACTCTCCTGCGCCGCCTACCCCGTTGCCCGATCTGGCGCCGGAGACGGTCGCGAGAGGAAGGAGCGCAGAGTGCTATCACCACCGCCGGAAAGTGCCACGGAATAACAAGAAAAAGCCACAAGGCGCCGGTGCAATTGGCTTGCCGCGTTCTCGCTGTCAAGGGAGCCATCGTTGATGCAAACAACTATCCTGATTGTACATTTAGCATACATATTACAATAATGTTCAAATTTCATATGAATAATGTGCAATATGACTCAACATTCCTTCCTAATAGGCTCTCCACATTTGTCCTTGTAGCTACGAATTTGGTCCTTAGGTTCCAGACCAGTACATCTCACATCTATGACCACTAAGACTCGTGACTACATATGAGAAGAACGCAGGCCATATACGTGTATGATCATCATCATCGTCAGATCCTGTCACGCAGCTTCTCTCCCTGGATGAGCGGGTTACTGCGGATGATGGAGAGGACGCCGGCGCGCTGGTAGTCGTAGGCGCAGGCGTGAGCCTCGGAGTGCCTGTGTGTTGGGCAGTAGGTCCTGCCGCAGCGGCACGTGAACCGGCCCACCAGCGTCATCTTCTTGTGGCACTCGGAGCACCTGTTCCCCCAGTAGTTCTCCGCCACGGCCGCCCTGCACCGCTCCACCCACGCCTTCTGCCTCAGCTCCTCTTCTGTGAGGGCTTCTGCTTCTGCTGACGCGGCGGCTTCTGGCACCGCCGTCTCTGCTGCTGCCACGGCGGAAACGTCCCCAGTTGTCTTCTCGGCGGCTTTGGACGCCGCGGGCTCGCCGGTGGCGACGAGATGCTTCGTGAAGCAGACGGAGCACATGTTCTGGGTGGCCGGACTCCCGAAGAAGCCGCAGCCCTTGGCGCACGGCGAGGACGACATCTCCTGCTGCTGGAACGACATCTTGCTTCGCGAGATGAGCGGAACACGATCGCGATCACGACTTCGCTCACGAGGCGCTCCGGCGATGGCAGAAACAAGCAAGGCTGGAGAGGAGAGCGCTGGTGATGTTTCGATCGATGTGGAGGATGGGGAAGCTGGGACGCAGATATATAGAGAGACTGGATCCGAGTCCGAGAGGCGGTAGGCCGCGGCCGAGTCCAAGTCCAAATCGAATGATTGATCAGTCGGTGTCTAGGATACAGTTGGATGGGCCAATCGGCTACTCGGACTCGCGACTAGGCAAGCGCGACTCCGATGCGGATCGCGGACCGAGCCCAAATCAATCTTCGCCTCCTCGGCTTCATCGCGCACTCCGCCTCTCTGACTTCTGCCACATCGCTCCGGTGCAGAATAGGAGGAGCAACAAGAGAAGCAGCCTTCAGGTACAGCCTTTCATTCACCTCCAATTTCATTCAATCTTCAGAAATGGCTGTGGAATGGATAACTAGCTGCATTTTTGGCAACGGTTCAACCTCCAAGCTGGGATTTTCCACTAGAAAACTCCGTCTGCAAAATTGCCGCTGAAATCTGTTTCCGCCAGCTCAACAATTTGTAAAAAATGTTGAACATAGCCTCCAGTTTGTTACGCCCCATTGAAGTATTAAACTGCATGCCAAGGCGATAACTTGTCAGCATAGCAACACAGGATAATCACGCTCTCTAGTTCCACATCTACAAGAGACAGAACACCAGTTCTTGTTATTGTCCTTTTTAGGGACAGACAATGACATAAATCATACCATGAATAGTACAGATGGAGACGACATAAGTAGCTATTGTTATGCTTTAAAGAGGATCATATTCTTGCAATTAGTATTACATGTGCTCTTGCGTTCACAAATGACAGACATACATAACTCTTGATAAACAAGAGCTTGCTGGTTGGAATCTCACTGGTACCTTCTAGCCAAAAGTGAGTGAAGAGCTAATGAACAAGTATCACAGTATCAGTATACATTCATTGTGGTTGGCCAGAGTTCGTAGAAAACAACAGTATCACCCTTAACTGTGGAGCAAGCAAAAAAGAACTCATCTAACCACTGAAGATTCTTACAAAAGAATTGGACCTTCGAGACTCACATTCCGAGTCCCAAGCCATATATCTACAATTTCACATGTCACCATTTCAGTGTGGCCAAAGAACTATAGTCCCCCATAAGTGGCATCAAATCTTCTCGTGTAGTCGTATATGCATCAAACCATGCACTGCTCTTTCCTTTACCAGAAGTGCTCTTTGATGGCATTACCCCCTCAGCACCGAAAGAAATCCAACACGCTCCTTGTGTTCTATCACTCAACTTGCTCACCGATTAGATCAAGACCAACAACCAAGAATGAGACCCCTTGGAACAGAAGGAAGTAGAAATGTATGCCTTGCACCGAAAGCAGGCTCCGAGCTGCTGCTGTTAAGAGAAGGAAGGATAGTGCTAGTTCCTTCCTGTATATCCTATTGTGTTTCTTCTTTTTGGAATCCTTCTTGAGATGGGACTCACCCGTCACCAGGGAGTCAAGATTCGGTGCAGACCCTACTCTTTGTGGCTTAGATTGCTTCTCAGCAAGGGCAACAAGATCGCCCTCGGAAGAACGGCCTGATTTCTTGGTGACAACCCACTCGTAGGCACTCCCAAGCTGGAACAAGCCAGAAATCATGGCGTTGAATTTGGTTACTGACATAGTATTCTCAAATAGAAGATATGGAACAATAAATGGAAATGATCTGGGAGCCGGGAGGATGTTCAGTAAGGACATGGTTGCCGGAATGTAGCACACAACCCAAGCGGGGAGCTCAGCTTCAGGAATAAACATTGTCATTGGGAGGATGATGCAGAAAAGAGTGAAGGAGTAGAAGGGTAAAACAAGTTTGCGAAGGAGAAAGAAAAGAAATATGAGGTTGAACTTCTTCCAAAATCCAATCTGCAGCAAAGAAAGGAAAGGTTAGCACCAGCCAAAGAATCAAATTTTGAAACGAAAAATGCTGATCAAATGTTGGATGTATAATGAAAGGGTGACTATATTAGTTTTTCTACAGTGGCATAATGGCAAACCCAACAATTGAGCCCCACAGGCCAATGAAATATAGACATTGGTTACTGCTAAATTTGTTGCTTATTAGCTTTGAATTTTGATGTTACGAGTGAACTGCATATGACTGAAACATTTGAATGTAACCCTTACTACAATACTAAATACGAGCAGCAAATACACTAACGACAAGCCAGAAGGAGGGAAACACAGTAAACCAGCATGTCAGATTGAAAATTCAGCTCCGTGTAAAGAATAGAACGAAGGAAACAGATACCAGGTACCAGCATATGACATAATAAACCCAAATAAGTTCATTTTCTATTTTTTTCTGCTTGCAGCATAATTCAAACTTTCAAATAAGGGGCTCATAATTGGGAGGGATCGCCTTAAGCGACATAAGGAACTGATTGAGTCAATAGAAATCCTTTTTTATAGCTAATCATGATTAAGTATCACACTGAGTGTTGCTAAAATGCAATCAACAGAAAGAGGAGCGTGAAGGGATGACCGTTACGGTATTATCTGTTGGTATAATTCTAAGCAATCTAAATTTCAGAACATGCAAAAAAGAAAAGGCACATACCTTCGATTTAATAATATCCACAAAGCAGAGTCTAAACAACTGCATAGGACCAGAATGCCACCGATGTTGCTGCTTTCTGTATGCTTCATAAGACTCTGGCAATTCACACTGGCACTGAAAGGGTAATCATGTAACATAACTGTAATCACAAGTCTGAACATAATGTCAAGTATCCATAAAGCAAGAGATAAAAAAAAAAAAGTATCCATAAAGCACCACAAAATAATGTAAGTACCTCAACATCGTTAAGGAACAAAAACTTCCAACCCTTGAGGTGCGCTCGGACAGCAATGTCCATGTCCTCCACTGTTGTCCTCTCCATCCATCCACCAGAATCCTCAAGTGCCTTGATTCTCCACACTCCTGCGGTTCCGTTGAACCCAAAGAAATTGAGGAAGATCCCATTAACCTGCTGCTCCACCTCAAAGTGGAAGCAAAGGTTTATATTTTGTAGTCTAGTTAACAAGTTTTCGTCCTTGTTCACAAAAGACCACCTTGCCTGAACTAATCCAACATCTTCTTTCCCCTGGAAGCCAGCCCCCCACAGAGTAAGACAATAGTCCACAACGATTTCATTCATCGATGAAAAATGTAGCTGAAAGAAATAAAAATCACCAAACCTTGAAATGGGGCACAGTTCGCTTCAGGAAGTCTGGTTGGGGTTGAAAATCAGCATCAAAGATAACAACAAACTCATAATCTTTTACGTAGCTGCAATTCATGGCAGACTTAAGATTTCCAGCCTTATAGCCATCACGGATCACTCGGTGTCGGTACAATATGCGAACGCCTTCACGTTGCCATTTTTCCACCTCCTCCTTAATAAGAGCTGAAGTGGCAGCATCATCAGAATCGTCCAGCACCTGCACCAAGAAGTTTGACCTTGGCCAGTCCAGACTGCAAACAGCACCAATGGACTGCTGGTACACCTGCAAACACATGAACCAAAGGAATAAGAAAACTGACTAAGGGCCCAAAATAATAGTACAGGATAGTCAATATTTCCTGCGTCGGGAATGTTTAAAACGAGTCTACTATTAGCATTTTCTTACCGTTCAAAGAATAAAACAAAGCTAACTGAGCTACTCTTCATATTAATAGTTTTCGGCTCCAAGCATCAGGTTACAATGTCTGATCCTATTGGTAATTTCAAGAGCCAAAATGACAACGCTAGTACCTAATGGAAAAAGGAGTAACAAGGGAGACAGTGTGTGTTTTAGAATTACACTATTGTTATATCTGAATCTTTTATTTTTTATATCTGCAAGCTCCAATCCCAAAATCGAATTTTAAACCCACCAAACACTTGTAACACCTACTACATACAAAAAAAAAAAATACCATAGTAACCATCTGCTACTAATTTCAGTGCTGTTGGCAGAAATTGAAACTGTTAAGTTGCATTTTCGAAGCAAAACTCCAATCCCCAAATGATACCATATTTTTCGTTAGAGGCACTACAACCAAGATTCCCCAAAGTTAAGCTATCCCATCCATCCACCCCCCGATTGCAGGTGAAAACCCGAATCTTTCGATCTCTGCGACCACCAATGCGGCCAGGTCACTCAACACCCAATCCCGAAATGCGACCTTGAGCACATCCCAACACAGAAATCAGACAGAGAATCGAAATTTTTGTTTACGTTTCCAGCTCACCTCCTTCTCGTTGCACATTGGAATCTGCACGAGCACCATGGGGAAATCATCGGCGCCGGCCTCGACGTCGTCCGACCCTTTGCCGGCGGCCGCGGGCACAGGCTTGATTCCCTTGAGCTTGATCCAGAGGCAGCCGAGGCAAAGGATGAGGCGGTCGGCGCTCTGGATCAAGAAGAGCACGACGCAGGCGTTGGCCAGGAACTGCAGGGCCGGCGCGAGGTACTCGAGGCGGACGCGCGCCCAGGACGCGTACGCGGCGGCGAAGAGGCCCTCGACGGCGAGGAGGTCGGGGACGTCGACGGCGAGGTGCCAGCCCTGGAGGTGCGCGGCGACGTCGACGGCGAAGAGGAGCACGGAGAGGACGAGGAAGGCGCGGAGGCAGCCGTAGAACCTGGTGCGCAGGACCGGGCTCTCCCCGAGCGGCGCGTCGGAGTCGGTCCGCCCCGCCGCCACGCGCCTCCGGGCGGCGGCCGCGACCGACAGCGCGGCGGAGGCGGCGCCCGTGAGCTTCCCCGCGGCGCGGTGCGCCTTGAGCAGCAGCACCCAGGTGATCTGGCGCGCGTTCTTGCCGCGCCCCGCCTTGGCCCCCGCCGCCGCCGCCTCCGACCCCGGGACGGCCCAGTCCGGGCTCTCCATCTTCACCACCACCGACGTCCCGTCCCCTCCCCGCGCCTCCCCTCGCCCCCACCACGGCGCCATTGCACAACCCGGCCCGAACGCCGCCGGTTCTTGGCTTCCCCCTCCCTCGGCACAGCACAGCACAACACCTCACCACATCAACGACGAGCACCTGTAAGCCGACGCAGGCACACGGTGAACAGGCAAAGATTAATACGAGGGAAATGCTGGTGGCGAGCAAGGACGAGGAGGAGAGGATCAGGGTCGCCTGCCTTGGCCTCCTCAAGTCACGGACAATCAATCCACCGTACGCTGGATTGGATCCGACGCTTCTTGCCTGACCTCGGAGCACGCAGCGACGCGCGAGCACACGAGGGGAGGAAGAAACGAGCTCACCACGTCGCGGGGGCGGGGATCCTACAATCCGCCTGAGCTCGGACAAGTCCAACCTTTATGAACGCCATGATTACCGCGACCAGGGCCTTCTTATAAATAATTGATTGAATTCAAAGGAGAAAACAATCAGTTTTTTTTTTTCCTTTCTCTTTTGGCTTCCCTCCGCTCCTGCTTCCAGCTGGAGAGCGTGCACAGGAGGAGGACTGGAGGAGGCCTTTTACCACGCGGGGCTAATCAGCCCAATCAATTAACTAATCCGCAATAATTAACGTAGGGAAGCGACGGTGGTCTCGGGATCCGGCAAGTGTCAGTTCCGGGGGTCAGGCGCTCCCGCTTCTTGTCTCCGGGCACTGGCAGCGAGAGCGTGCAACCAACCGAGAACGCCGGCCCGGCAGCGCGACAGGCAGCGGAAGCGACGGGGCACGTGAGATGCGGGCGAATGATTCGTTGCGTGGAGCCGGGAGGGAGGCTGTCGGTGGCGGCGACCCAAACCTGGCCAGGTGAACGAACGGCAAGTCGGCAAACCCCGGCCGGCAGCATAGCTCGCTCGCTCGCCTCGCGCGCCACACTCACTACTGGGCGACGACTGCGCGGCACGACGTTTACGGCCGGGGCCCCGTCACCAAGCACCGGTTTTACCCTACCCGTGCAGGGAGAGCGCTCCGCGGGGTCCCGCCGGCACCGCACGGCTGCTCGTCAGCTCGTGCTCGCCTGCGCTGCGCGGGGCCGGCCGCGGCTGTGTCGGTCGTGCCGCGGGCGCGGAGCACGCCCCGGTCCGGCCTCCGAGCGAGTAGTTGCATTGCATCCCCACTTCACGTGCTGGAACTAACTCGGCGGATCGGATCATCAGATGGGAGGAGGAGCTCGTACCCCGCCACCATCACTATCAAGCCGACGTTCGTGCGTTCCTGGCGAATCGTACGTCGCGGGGGCACGGGCTCGGCAAGCGGGGGGCAGCTTTACCTAATGCCCTGATGATGCACGCTCAATAAACGGGTCGGCAATCGCCGGAGTTACAGGAGCACGTTGTTTATAAATACTATTCCTACATTTGGAGAAAACTGGATCAAAGTTGCAGGCGAGTTAAAAGCCGTATGCTTCTGCGAATGTTTTCTTCAGGCTCTGTGCAGGTGCTCGCTCGGCAAACAGACACTGTACAAACGAAACCAATGCAATGACTGCAAACCTGACAATACCTACCACATCAATCGCATTGTTTAGCATGGCCTGACCATACCCACATTGAAGGTTATTAACTGTGATTCAGCCCTTTCCAAACCTGTTTGAACAGTTGTTGCTTGCTGGCCATGGGACATATGCATATCTGAGCATACTTCTAACAAAAAAAGTTCCGCTAATGTGAGAAAAAGACGTCCTAACCGTTGACAGTAGGACAAACAAGACACTGTGTTGGACGTGTTTAGACACCAGAAAACGCCCCACATTAGCTTTACAAGGTACTCCCAATAGGAAAGACACTGAATTTAATAACGTGCAAGTGGTCCCAATAGGAAAGAACGTTAAAAATCAAGGGATCCAATCAACAAAACAAGATCAAACAAAGAATCAGTCCAGGACATGGGTTCCATGAAACGTAGCAAAAGAAAACTGAAAAGGACATGAGATCTGGGTCGATTGACCACTTGGCTGGATTGGAGATGGTGTACGGTGATACGTGCTTAGTTTATTGAGTTCTTAAAAGGAGATACAGTGGGATCGTGTTTGGTAGGATACGTGGTTAGACATGATTGTTTTTTTCTTTTTCAGCTAAACTCTGATTGCGCATTGCTGGATTCATGTGGCACGGTTCCTGAATGTTTGAGGCCCTCCACGTTTTGTACACTGCAGATGAGTAGAACAGGGCAGCCTCTAACCTTCAGCTCTCTGACGCAACGAGGGCCATTTGTAACCATGAAAAGAGTCCAGAAACTTTGAGTATATTTTTTGAGGTTCGTTGATGCTCCTCCAGTATACGTCGATCGGAGGTGCGGAGCTGTTCCTGACGCTAGAGCACCAATATTTTCATGCAAGTCAAAGGCAAAAACGATCGAAAGTAGAGATATTTTTTCCAGCAAAAGAAACAGGTGCGCGCGATCTTCGAATTGAATTATCTTCTGCATGAGATGAGAGTACTGCCTCATAATTGTACATCGTTGTTCCGTCCTGAACAACTGAAGCGAATAGCAAAAACACATTGTCCCAGCTGGGAGCAAATGACAACAGCAAATCGATGAGCTAAAAAAGGGTAGAAACAAACCAAGATTGGATCTGCGGATGCTCCACTGTGCCCAGGCAGGCAGCGACAAATTCGTTTGCCCCCATCGAACGCGCCCATTCCTCCATGATAAGGCTGACTTCAACAATGGAATGCAAATCCATTTATGCATGTTTCACTACACTGTGCATCTCAGTTTTACTCTCCAACAGATCATGCAGGCAGCCATTTTTGCATAGGAGGAGAGAGGGAAGCTAAAAATACACTCCCTCTCTCCTCCGATGCATTTGCGAGCGTGAGCCCGCCGGAGGGGGTTGGGACGCGGGAAGCAACGGCGACGAGCCCACCATGGAAGCTTCCTTCCTGCAGACGAGCGCGGACGGGGCGACGGGGTCGTCGGAGGGAGCCACGAGCGCGAACGGGGCGACGGAGCGTGCGTCCAGGGTGCCCTTCTCGTCGACGGCGCCGATGGGCCGTACCAGCTCGCCCACGAGCTCCGACGACCCGGCCGCCGCGGAGGAGCGCGGCGGCGCGCGCAGCGTGTCGCGGGGCGGGGCCAGCACGGCGCGGGCGAGCGGCAGCAGCGCGCAGGGCAAATGCGCGTGGCGGCGCGGGCGCAGAGCAAGGTCGCGAGGCTGCGGCGCTCAGGGCAAACGGCGGAGGGACGGAGCTTCGGCGTCGAGGCGGTCCCGCGCGAGCAGGTCGCGGAGGGAGGACGGCGTGCGCGGCGACGACGTGGCCTGGAGCGGGGCACGGCGCCGCCGGCGTCAGAGACCACGACGTGGCCTTCGTCGTCGGCGTCGGCGAGATCGCAGGGCGAGCGGGCGGTGGCCGACGCGCTCCTTGCCGCGGGCGGTGGCCGACGACGCCGACACGCTCCTCGCCGCGGTCCGCTTCCACCCGCTCCGCCGTGCCCACCCGCCTGTCCCGTGACCGTGAGAGGGCGCATGGCTTCTTCCCCAGACCCGGCTTCTTCCCCAACCCCGACCGCCTGTCCTGTCGTGCACGCCGGCGCGTCACACATGCCGCACGAGCGGGCGTGTTCTGTCGCGCGCGGCGCCTGCCCTCCGCCGCCTGCAGCCAGTGTAGTCCCGGCCGCGCCGCCTCCGCACAACCTTCGCCCGCACAACCGCACAACACCTGCCTGAACTTGCAGCGTGGGGACCTTCGTGTGGACCTTCGTCAGCACAATCCAAATCGCAGAGGCAGAGGACCTTCGTGGACCTTCGTCAGCACAATCCAAATCAGTGAGCCAGAGGACCTTCGCATGGTGCACTTGGCCGGACGATGGTCATCCCAATCGATGGATGCACTTGGTGTTACAAAGAAATTTGTGAATCTTGCTAATAGACGAATTCATTGTGTCCTTCGATTTATCATCAATTTGGGATAAAATTTGGATCGGCGAGCTGCTGCTGCGGCGCGGATGGCATGGCGTGGCGAACTGCTGCTGCCGCTGCGGCGCGGCGGCGCGACGCGACGCGAACTGCAGTTCGCGCACCTCACCTGCGTGGAGGCCGTGCTTGACGAGCTGGGCGGCGCGAGCTGCATCCATGTGCTGGACTTCGACATCGGCATGGAGGCGAGCGCCCCGATGGAGGCGAGCGCGGGACGAGCGGCGGCAGCGGGGCGGGACGCGAGCGCGGCACGGTGGGAGGTGCGCAGGGCGGCGCGGCGCATGGTCGAGGCGGGGCGGACCGGTGCTATGCGAAAGGAAATGCATCTCTGTCTGTTGGAGACGCCGCCGCGGGAACAAAAAGCCAAACACTGTGCGTGCAAGGCAAAGGTGAATTTGCATATGGAGACTGCCTCCCCTTGTTGGAGTCAGTCTTCACAGGAAAATGGCACGAACGAACCTAACCCAACACCAGCCTGAAGTCACTGGCCTCTGGTGCCCTGATTGGAATGGACTGGAATACGAGGACAGAGGAAGGGGTGCAACCTGCATCCAGTTTCTTCCTCCACTGCTGCTGCGTGCCAGCTGCAGGTAACAAGTCAGAAAATGTTCAGGTTCCGGACCTGTAAAACATACAGAGAATACTCCAATGGTTCCTCCGACATCTTCGCATGGACCTGTTCTATCTGTCACTGATCCTGTGATCCAGGATGCACAGCCGCGGCATCTCAATCAGAGACCCAGGCGCTATAGTATCACAAACGGCAGCAAGCATCGCCAGCCAGGCGCACACTTCCCAGATTCAGACGAGCTAAAACTGCTCCACCACGTTCAATGCGATCGCACCGGTACCTTACCTGCACGTATCCTTGCCCGGGCCAGCTAGCTATTGCTATTAACACTCCTGTTGCTAGAATGAGCAACAGGTCCCGCGCTAGAAGTAGCGTGTTAGTTGGAAGGCTTCCGCTGATCTTCCTTTTTAAAATTTGTTCAATCAGGTTCTGATTCTGGTTTAGGGGAGGACCGAAAGAATCTGGCCATCTGCACTGCTGGTCCACCACTGCAATCTACATTTGATTTGATTTCCATTTCGATCAGCAGGCTCTTTGGTCCTGGATGCGTGGCAGTTCAGGATCCGATCCTCAGATCCTCCTCGAATTTGCAAACCGCAAGTGAGGCTTTCACCTGCGAAAATTCTCGCATGCATGACATGGATACTTCTCGCATGGCAAAGCTATACACGTACTGGCTGTTCCTGGACGACAGACACATCACAGCTTCTATGCAGATCAGAACGTCCACACGTGCCTGAGGGCCTCTTTCATCAGAGCTGTGCAACGCCATACACTGTGCATGTGGCTCTGCCTTGAGGATTGCGAGATCTCCAAGGATCCGCGCGCATCAGCCAACGTGCCTCACGCTGGCTTATTTCAGTCGGAACAGCCAAGATTAGTGAGGCATTTCTTACTTACCAGTGTGGAGCTCCAGATCTCGATGAGCTTCCGCTAATGGCCTGTGGTGCTGCCGGCCTGACGCCACTACATGTTTCTCGAAACCGGAGGCCCCCGGCGCTGTCCAGGCGCGGGATTCGCTGCGTCTGCGTGCAATGGAAACTTCCTTTGCTTGCAGTGACTAAACAAGTACTGTCCGGGTAGTACTAGACGTTAGTGAGTCGTGCTTCTCCCCAGAACAGGCCGGGGGTTGTCCGTCAGACGCGCCATTCGGAGGTTCTGCTTATAGCTCATGGATCGCATCTTCCAATGTCGTTCTTTTCAGTTCATTTACAGAAATCAGCGACCGACTGGTTTGAGGCCACGCTCAACTACTCCAGGGAGGCGATGATGGAGAACGTCAGGACGATGCGATTTCAGTTAATGAATTAACAACTCAGTGGCGAGTGGCCGCATCATTTCTAGAAGTAACTCGCCCATGGTCTGTGTACTTGGAATTTAACAGGCCGGTTGATTCGGCCCAGAATTGCTGGATCCTAGTCCTAGACATGGGTCAGAAACAGGGACGACGCCCGAGAGAGAGAGAGAGAGAGAGAGGTGAGCTCTAACGTTTCCTATACAACTGCTACTCCACGTCAAAAAATGTGCTTAGCGGAAGAGGATCGTCTGATGTGCCTCCTCTCTGCCTTAAGTGTGACTTTAAGCGACGTGAGCCGTCGGATGGAAGCTCAACGAACAAGATTCATCGTTACAGTACACCAGAACTGTTGCTACAGTTTACAAGAACAGTGAATTGGACACTGTTGCTACAGTGCTTGCTGCAAATTACTGTACCGACAGACTCATTCCACTGTGCAAACAGTGCCCCCCTGCCGTGAATCGCCTCTAAAGCAGACGATCCGCGCCCGTGGTTAGCGGACAGGAGGTGAACGTTCGGTTAATAGAGAAGGCCACCAGAATTTTTGGTCGCACGCACACCAGAATTTTTTTGTCTAATAGGGTCAAAAAAAAAGAGAGATTTTTTTGGTCTATGTACGCCACTACCTAGCTTGCGATAACACATATTTTTTTGTTTTTCACGATAACACGCCTCAAAATGACCTGCCGATCGATCGAGCCCCAAGACGGGCATAATCTGGTACTCTGAACGGCTGAACCCCAACTAAATTGCCTGGCCGCCTCCATGAAGGCCCGTCGAGTCCACGAGAAGCTGTGCTTCAAACGTTGTGGTTTCAAACGGCCTCCTATGATGACTACCCTCCCGTTCGGCCCTCAAGCACAAATGGCCTCGCGCGCCTCCTGAGCATGTCATTGTGGTTTCAAACGCTCGAACGCTGTATTTTTCCTGAGCATGTATGAACATCGGACGGTTCGTTCTCGATTGGTGATTGGCGGTACCTAACTCATCCATTGCAATGCTAGTTGAAAATTATGTGCATCGACTTCTCGATTGGTGATTGGCGGTACCTAACTCATCCATTGCAATGCTAGTTGAAAATTATGTGCATCGACTGTTTCGAATTCCTGGTCTGGTGAGCCCTACGAGCAGCGATCGAGGAAGCTGGCTTATCATTGACGCCACCACAAATTGGACTTATGCCCAGCATAGCACCTTTTTTTTATGCCAGCACTAATAGTACGTAAAAAAAATCTCTTTATGTATCCATATTTGAGTAAAAATGGAGGGCTGCGTTCTTGATTTATGTATCCATATATGAGTATCCAAAAATGTTGATACAGGCAGAACTAAAAGGAAATGCAACATACAAAGTCCATTTCTAAATCAGAGACCATGCCAAAAGCCAAATATAGCGAATAACACCATCAGAATCGATCTCAACGTTGAACAGAAGACATGGAACAAATAGGAAACATGTGGCACAAATAATAAACCAATATGATGTCACACGAATCATGGTCAAATCACCTACGTTATATATCACTGAGACAGCCTAAACAAAGCATCAGAAGCTAACACACTTTTGGACAATACTACTACTACCCATCATTTTTACACCATCCTGGAAGCTAACAAACCACTTTACACGTTTAAGCCTTGGGTACTAGAAAACAGAAAACAAGTGGGGTACTCCACAGCGCTTTCCAAAACCGCGCGCTACTCACAAAATACCACATCCACACAACCAACATCCAGTACACAGCCACCCCACCACATACCAAAAGGAGGGGTATGCCAAAAGGCAATTTAGCTAGAGCTTTGTACGTCAAAAGGCTGCTGCTCACAACACCATCAATAGGATAGGTAAATGTCAGCCTACAGTTAGCTCTGTATATCCATCATATTGAGACGATAATCATGTAATGAGAAAACGCCACAGCTTCTTCGCTGATGATGTCTTCTCTTCCTCTTCACCTTCATCATCAGAGTCCTCATCATGTTCATCATTGTTATCGTCTCCGTTCAACGGTTCAGTTGTAGACTGGCAAGGCAAAAAAACAGTAAGATTAAAAGGTACACTGCAAACAGTAAAATATATATAGGAAGTAATATTGCTTCAAGCTAGATGCCCTTCGACAGAATGTAGAATAACTTCTATCTAATATTACGCCTAACATTTGGCAGAAATTTCACTAGAAATAGGTTCAATCAACATAATTATTAGTGTGACAACCTCGCCAAATATATATATATATATATTGGTGTGTCAAGATGCCTTAATGAAGGAAACAAAAACAAACAAATTAATTAGTTAATTAACGACTGCCTCTGAATTTACACTCTTCCAAACATGATGTATAACATATTGGAAGTACTAAATAATTTAATTTATCAGTTTGTTTGAAAAATTAGATGACTCCATTTTTACAAACCAATCTACATATATACATAAAAATAAATAATAGAGTAACTAAGTAAGGAAGAATGCAGCGAGCAATGAGCATTGAGTAGCTACCACTGATATCTCCTCGGAAGGCTCATCCTCTTCAGGGAAACCTGAAGTATCTGCTTTTCCATTTACGACATACACACCATCTGGTGTAGCCAGATCTCCTTTAGTTAAATCCAGAAGTCCATTATTTCCGTGTTCATGATCCTTGTTGCTCCCAGGTAAAAGTACTGGGACTGCATCATGTTCATTCTTTGAAAACTTCTCTTCTAGAACTGATGGGCTGCAGACATTAGAATGACAATACACATTACACAGTAAACTAAAAACTTCAAAAATTTTAGGGAACAGTTGAGAAAGAGCAAGTTACCAATTGGTCTGAATAGTGCTTCTTCGGTGCTTTCGTTTTGGCTCTAAAATTTCATACTGATCCTGAGACAATGTATTATTAAGCCTCTTTTTCCCAACCTTTGCACCACCAAAATCTCTTATTTCTTCAGAACCATTTTCAAGCTGATCAGCAAATGATTGGCTAGCTCTACCAATAGCTAAGCTACTGTCTTTGAGATTTCCCAGCTTTGTAGATACACCGTTCTGAGCTAACCCATCATTATCATGATCAGCGCTCTTCTCTGGAGAGCGTTTGAATATTACCTGAGCACATTTTCTAACCCAAGTCATAGGAGTTGAGACTGAAGGGGAAACTTCTAATTTCTTTCCAAAGAGAAGTTTTGGTGACGAACATTTCTTTGGACTAGCATTAGGATCCTCGTCAGTAGGCAGGACAAAACCGTTTTCTTTCTCCTTGTCAATACGACTATGGTTCGACTTCTCACACGCTCTCAGAGACAGTTGCTTGTTCTCAGATTCAATCTTCAGCTCTTCTAATTCATTAAGCTGCTGGATCTGATGTGTAATTGCTGCTCGATCTGAATGAAGCAGCTTCCTTTGCTCCTGCAGCTTCTCCCGTTGCTCATTAAGAGCATCTATAGTTTTCTTTATCTCAGACAACTCCTGCTCTCTTCTCTCACGCTCCAGAGTAGCTTCTTTCCTCTCATCTTCCAGTTTCTGCAATTCAAGCCTAACATGTTCGAGTTTTGAGCTGATTGTAGCCTTCTCAGAATTCATGTACTCAAGCTCCTTGGATTTTTTTTGCTCAAATTCTTCTTCCTTTTCCTTTAAATAAGATTCTATTTCCATCTGCCTTGCCTTCGCAGAATTCAGTAACTCCGTCCTCTGGATATCAATGTCTCTCTTGAGATCTTCCCTTTCTTGCTGTATCCTGCTAAGCCAACTAGCATGCTCTTGCTGCATCTTACTCATGAATTCCTCATGTTCACGAGCAAGGGATTCTGAATTTTTTTTGAACTGAATACGGAGATTTTCCTTCTCCTGTTTTATGATATCAAGTTCAGTTTTGAGATGCTCAGTTATTACACTTCGCTCTTCGGCAATTCTGTCAGCTTCCTTTTGTAATTCCTCCTTTTTCTCATCAATCAGCTCCCATTCAATCTCAAACCTTTCTTTTTCTGCATGCAGTCTTTCAGCGTCAACCATGAGTTCCACCTTTTGAGCTCTGAGGCTTTCAATTTCTTCTTTGAGTTTCATCTGCAAAGTAAGCAAATCTTCTCTTTCATTTTGGGTTATTGCAAGGTCTTCCTGAGCTTGAATGGCTTCCCGCTTCTCCTCTTCAAAGAAAGATTTTTCCTTCTCCAAATCTAATCTCAACTTCTGAATTTCCTCTCTTTCCTTTTGCAATTCACTGAGCAGTGTTTCTCTCTGAGAGGAAAGTTTTCCCTCTTCCTCCGCCAACTCATCTGACCTCTTCAACAAAAGCTCTTCCTTATTTGCTAACTCAGCAAGCTGAAAATTAACATTTTGTTCCCTCTGTGCCACTGCACACTCCTGCTCAACGAGGGCAGCTTCTCTCTGATCCAACAAAGTTTTCCTCGCTTCAATACCTGCCTCAAAAGACTCCAGCTTATTCTCCATCTCACGGTCAAATTCATCCTTTCTCCTCGCTAAGGTGATTTCTTGCTCCTGCCTCAGCTTTTCTATCTCAGCCTACAAAACACATCAGGGTGAATTAGAAGTCAGAACTCGAGATATACTATGCACACATTGATAAATGATGCAGGAGATTCTTACTCGTTCTTTGCTAGCAATGGTCTCTTGGAAAATTAACAGTTCACTTTCTCGTTTGTCCAGCAGGGATTCCTTCTGAACTACAGCCTACAAAACAGAGCCGTTTTGTGTCAAAGGTCTAATTTAGGCTCTAAAATTCAGATACACATAAGAGAAAGTAAGGAAACAATACATACTTCTTCCCGAGAAAATATTGCCTTCATTTTCAGATCGAGCTTATTCTTCTCTTCTACAAGAACTTTCTTTTCACCTTCAAGATTCATCTTTTCCTCCTGCAACCTTTTCTCTGTCTGAGTTATGTATGCTAGCCTCTCAAGGATGTTGTCATCCCTCTCATTAAGAATTGCTTGTTCTTTCAATAATGCCTGCTCCTTTTCATCCAAAATTTTCTTGGTATCATCTATTGATTTCCTCAGGAGAATAATCTCTTTTTCTTTCGATTCCTTCCTGTGAGAAGTCATAGAGATACCATATCCACAAACAAAGATAAGATTGTGCAGTTCATAAAAACTTATCAAAACAGCTGGCAATCAAACAGATTGATTCTGATATCAAATTATACTATAGAACGTACTCAAGTTCCCAAGAATTACGGTATCTTCTAAGCTGATCTTCACGATCTTCAATGTCCTGTAGACTTCTCATCGCTGCATTGCGACTCCGAATGGACTCTGCTTCCATTGATTTTGCGGCAAGAAGTTTCTCTTCTGCTTCATCAAACTTTTTCTGCGCTGTTTCCATCATTTGAAGGGCTTCAGCAAGTTTCAATTCATATGAAACCTTTATTTCAGCTCTTTCCCCACGCATATCATGCAGTGCTTTTTCAAGCTACATTGAACAACGAGTCAGTACAACTTGAACCAGAGTTTAATTTGAAAGTCATCAATCCTAACGCAGCGACAATAAAGCAAGATAACTGATTGGCAGTTATCATTTTCTATAAGCCGATAAAGCTGAAGCAAGAGTTCAATAAAAGTCATCAATCCTAATCCTAATCCTAATCTAACATCATTTTACATGGTATGGACTATATAGTATAATGTACATGTTCTACAAGAAATACAAAAATGCCATCCCATTGAGAAAGTAGGACTGCACTTCTACAATCCCAAGAAAGTCCCATACTTTACTAGTACTTCGTTAACATTTTACAAGAAAATCTGTTCAATCACTGTCACAATTTGTATGCGCCAAAATCAGATACAAAGCTTAAGATCAAGCGATATGTTTCTTTGCTTCAGATAATACTTATGAAAATCATTAACTCTCAGGCTACCTCCTTTTATCATTGATAACTTCACTCAGGAGTATTCATTGACAAGCCAATGGATAACATGGTGTTTTACTTTTTAGCAATACATATGCAAAAGTTAAAAGATGAAACAATAGAAAGCCAGATGAATTGAAGTTTTGAATGGAACCTTACATTGGCAACACACTCTTTCTGAATTCCTAAACTTTTCTTAAGGTTCTCTTCCCTCTTCCTTGTTTCAGCTAAAGCAGACTGTTGAACAGCCCGTTCCCGCTTGAGCATGATTTCAGCGGCCTCAGAAGAAGCTTTCAGTTTTTCATATTCGGAATTCAGCTCCTTCCGCTCCAATAAAATAAGCCCGAGATTATGCTGATAGTCATAAATCTGCAGAAAGAGTATTGCACATAGTTAAAAAAAAGTGGGAGAACTATAAAAAAACACAAGTTGTGCTAAAGAGATTGCAGCATGTAATCTTAAACCTACGTTTCTAAGCTAAGCAACAGTTCTTAGTAAACCAATACAGATACAGCACTGCACTAGGTTTGTACTGGTATTCTGAGATAGGCAAAGAAACAGATTGGTCGAGGTTTTAATGGGTAAATAACATCATAAAAAGTCAGATTATCCAGAAAATATGTGTCCGTCAACAACAACAAATGGCAGCACAAATAGTACATGCTGTTTTGTAGAGGTGCCATCTAAGCATTGGGTTCAGCATTGGCAGCAAAGAAACTCACACACTAAAAACAGCAATATAGAGCAAAACACAACTGCAACGATTACTCTTGCCTCACTGACGTGTGAGGAAGTATAACTGCTAGAGCTACCACATTAGAAAATGCGAAGCATCGAACTTGGTATCAGAGGAACAGAAAAACAGCAGAATACAAGCAGTTTACAACCCAGCAAACAGAGCTACAACACCCAGAGGAAATCATTCCTAACACAGCACCGACAACAACGCATCGGAAAACGGACTGGTCCAGCACAATACTCGCCTACGACAGTGCCTAAAAAACAAAAAGAAAACAAGGCCCCTGCGAGCAAAGACCAAGATGCAATCTTTCATCCCGTAAATCCTCCCGGCGAACCGAATCTTGCCATTCCAAACAAACCAAGAAAAACACGCAGCCACCGAATCGAAGTTTCTTGACCGGAGGGTTCTCCTCCCCAGAAAGAACCAGCCAAAGATTTATTCCAGCATGCCAAGAACCACAGTACCCGGCGTATCCACCGCACGAGAGGGAGGGAGGGAGAGAGATTACCTCCGTCTCAAGCCGGGAGATGTACGCGATGAGCGCCGACTTGTCTTGGCGCCTGATGGAGCCCTCGTCGAGCCCGGCCTCGCGCAGCTTCCTCCAGATCGCCTCGTCTCCCCCAAAGCCGCCAGCACCGGCCCCGGCCGACCGCGGGCTCGCCATGGCCGGTGGCGCGCCCGCCGGAACCCTAGTAGATCCTGACGGCGCCGCCAGCAACAGCGCCGCGGTCACGCGAACCTCGCGGGGAGGCTCAGTGCTTTCCGGCGTGGTGAGTGGAGGTCTCTCTCTCTCTTCCCCCCTTCTCGCCCCCTCCTTTTCTTTCTTTCTTTTCCTCGCTTTTCTTCCGTTGCGCGGCTGCAGCTGCGGCGCGTTTTGGGTTTTTACTCGGGTTTGGTGGAAGGAGAGGGAGGGCAACGAGCTGCGTGAGGTGAATTGAGCTTCGGAATCAGATTGGTGGTGTGAGCTGCGCGTATGGACCGGGTGCACGAAGGGTGGTGGTGTGTCGTGGAAGGCTCGGCATTGATTATTGGTGGATTCTCTAATTTATTTTTTCCTTTTACGGGGCCAACGCCAACTGTGATGAACTGTACCGGTTCATTTCCTTTTGTATAAAGAGATGTGTGATCGGTAACGGCAGCTTTCTGTTTTAGCACAAGTTCTACTTTCAGAAGCTATTGGTATCGTGGCGAAAAGTGGTGTCTCGCAATAGTTTAATTACGATGCATTGTTAATGGAATATTTCTCCCCTTGTTACCCTATTGTGGAATTTGACTCTCCTATAATAGTCACAATGGAAAGCATTTTCTTAAACAAAGTACTCGGCATAAAAATTTGGTATGGATAGTACTATTTACAATACAATTTCATATTTTGATTTTGTACAATAGGCACACTGACCTGCGCCGGTGATCCTCCTGGTTTTGTCGCTCATGTAGGCCTGGTCCATAGAAGCATCCTATGAAGAAATCTTTTCGGCACAAGCGTGACAGTGGGGCCTATCTCGTCCGGTCCACATATCAGTGAAATATGATGTACACATTGCGGCGGCTAGAGCCATTTTCTCCGGCCCCATGCATGCTTCCAAAAGAGCTTGCCGTTGCTGCTGCCGCTTAGACCGGCAAGAAATGCTACGCCCACAATCGCTTGCTCCGCAAGCTTCAGCCTGCTCCAGAGACATGTGCGCCCCAAATTACATGGGTCCCGCGTGACAGCGACACAGGGTAGCTTCTAGCTGGGGCTGGGCGGGTTTCGGCGTGCGGTGGCGCCCGCCGCATTTGAGCTGTGATGGCGGAAAAGGAGCCAAAGCAATTTGGCCGGTGCGGTGCCCACTGCCGAGCGGATTGGGATCATTGGATGGCTATCTGGACCGACAGGTAGCTCTCAGCTGGTCCGCTCGGGAGCGGCGGGGCCGATAGCATCCGAGGTGTGGGTTTTGACTTTGACGGCTCCCGCTGGGGCCCATGGGCCTGCGACGGCTCATCATTTTTTATGGTTACCAATACGAAACTACACACGGCGGGAGGAGTACATAATCATTTCAACACTTTCAGAAGAAAATGAAAGTACTTGTACATTATTTGCAATGACATCGACCTATGCGGCTATGCTTGCCTGGCTACCTGAGCACTGGAAAGCGGCAGTACATTATCCATAGTGTTTTCTAGCTAATCAGTCATGTGCGCAGATGTACACACATACGTAATCATCTGGGCAACGAAGCAATGCGTCACCTGATTACGAGCAGCATTATTATTGATACGGCGCAAGTGCGGATGCAAAATCAATAGTACGGAGCTTCTGATCAATATCAACGTCTTCACACTTCCTGATGCGGTGATGCCCCAGCGCTCACTGATTGTTGTGGGGACTTCGTCACCTTATGTCGCTCGAGCTGAACTTTTAGCGGCGATGTTATTTGCCCCCCTATTATTCTTGAGACCCAACGTTCTACTACTCTTTTTACTGATTCCTTAGCGTGCAGCGGGGTCCTTCAGAGCGACAGGCTGAAAGAGAGCCCCTTGTGCCCCGTAGTAATCTGATAACCAGCCAGAAATTATCTTCAGTTCTGATTCTCTCAGGCTTACCAGCCAATCCGGGTCTTCAGGGGTCGCAGGGCGCAAGTCGATGTGGTGTGCTCCTGCATCCAAACAAAAACCATTAAAACAGTACTGCAGTTGCTATTTGAAACACACGACACTTCCGTGATATCCATTGGACAGGGATATATAAATAGTCCATGCGAAACATAACACAGGTATGAGTTTACGTGATTATACAGGATATAATTTCATGGCACGCAAGTTATTCAAAGAGATTGTAACAAAACACAATAGTATATTGAAGCAGGTAGTTTTATTTTCCAAGAAGAATAGGAACTGGAGGGCCTAGTCATGATCACTCCGACTTATTCCCTCCATTCTTTTTTTTGTTGTTGTTGTATTTTCAGACAATTTGTAGTTGTCAGACTGCAGACTGCATAAATATGAATGGAGGGACTATTTTTAAGCAATATCAGACAGCATAAATATGAACTAATGTGGAAATAGCTTCAGCCTGTTTTGTATAACACTGAAAGTACTGTTTGATTGGATAAGCATGACCGATGTTATAATGGGGACAGCACAGTACCTAATGGAGCCACAATGGCAATAAGACTCTCAGAAATATTCTTCAGGACACTGCAATGTTCAGATAACAACAAAGCCAAGTCAAGAAAACTGATCAACTTGAGGATATTATGATTAATAAGCGAAATGACGTTTTTCACCCTCCGCCACTCCAAGGGTCGAGAAGTCCATTGAAGAATATGATGTTACTACCAAACTTTTCCAGGACCTTAGCTATATTCTGGAAGGGGAAAAAAACAAGTAGTCAAATCACGCTCAACTCTTATACGCCTTTTCTTCAGCCAAAATGACAAACCAATTAGCAGAAATTGGCATTAACAAATTTTTTGAGCAAATTAGGACATTTCTACAAGGATCATGTTTGCATTTATCTGTCACGCATATGGTACAGCTCAACTAGTCAAAGGCCACCAGACAGGTGACTGAATAAACACAAATAACGAGCAAGGATTTATCCTAAAAAATGTCATAAAGCTAATAATGGCCAAGACCACGAATATCATTATTAGAGTTCAGTTTCTGTTTGTTGAAGACATTGCGAGCACTTGCCGAGTTTATGTTTTGAATATCAAAGTTTGGAATACAGAACACTAATATAGTTTACTCTAAACAAAGATTAACATATTGTTTAGTTAAGAAATATCGAATTACAAAGGAAACATCTAAGAAATTATTCAAACATTAATTTACTGTAATTGAAAATATTGTAATTGAAAACATAACAATAACTTACATGGCCACCAAATTCAGTACTAATCCATCGAGGCCTTGGCTTAACCCCAAAATTTTTTATGCAATCCTCAGCATACGAAGAATAGTCAAATTTATATGGTGGAAACATGCTCCTGTTTTCACTAGACGACATTGGCATTACCATCTCAGTGCATGCCTGTTGTAACCAAGAATAAACCATGAGCTTTACAATGAACATATGTCAAAGAGACCCAATGCATAGAAATAGATTAGAAGTGTGCTTTAGCACCTGCCAGTCCCATCCACCCATTCCATGGGGATCATCATTTAAATCAAAGCAGCCAACGGTACCAGTATAGTTGTAGTATACATTAACCCCTGCATATATGCGTTCCAGTATACTAGTACCCTCAGGTTGACTGTCAATCCTTCGGCATACCTGAAAGAGACAAAAGGTAAATTGGTAGGTAGTAATAACATCAAGAACTTCAACATGATAACTTTACAGAGTGTTAAGCTGACTAAGATTATCATTGTTCTCAAGAAAAATCCTAGATCGAATTGCTGTGATTATCGGGCAAAACTATGAATAGCGCAATTGGTAGCATATTCACAGATG
This sequence comes from Eragrostis curvula, assembly GCA_007726485.1. Lineage (NCBI taxonomy): Eukaryota > Viridiplantae > Streptophyta > Magnoliopsida > Poales > Poaceae > Eragrostis > Eragrostis curvula. The sequence continues at coordinate 12,411,098 of RWGY01000009.1, read as the reverse complement.
TTTTGAAGGGATTTTTTTTAACCGAAGCATAATTAATAAAATGTATCACCCAGAGGTGTTAAAGAACTAACTTCCTTAATAGGGTTGGCAGGCAAAGGCATGAGAAATTCTGATGGAATTGGGTAATCCACCATGGCCAGATAACTGTACGCTGAACTCAACCAATCTGAAAGTTCTTCAGTCGTTTTCAGGGTCCTGACAAAACATTGTTACTTCAATAATTATTACAAAAGACCTAATGTAAAAGAAAAGGATTGGATGGTATAAGGAGGGGACTGACTGGCAAAGGTGGAAAGTTTTGCTTAGTTTCAGAAGACCGTCTTGCCCGTTTCCTTGGTCATCTAATGCTTTCCAAGAGTCTTTTATAGTCTGAAAGCAGCTTATGCTTTCCCTCTGAACAAAATCATGCAATGAAAAAAAAAAGATCTAGCGTCATATTGTTCGCATTCATTATACAAAATAGAAAGAAGCACAAGGGTGAAGCAAAATATATACAAACCTTGAAATCATCTGACACAAGATCATAAAATATTGTAGATGGGACAATGTCCTCAAACTGTAGAATGGGAGCTGATGACGCGAGAGCTCCGACGGCAATATGCGGATACTTGAGCCTCATCCAAGCAGCCAACACTGCCCCAATCAACATCATCAGTTGTAGTACAAAATTCAAATTCGAAACCCAATCAATTACCAGTTGATCACTAAATCAGGAAAATGAACATTGTAGTGTCGAATTTGCACTGGTGTGATCAAGACAGTACTCACTTCCGCCATATGAGCCCCCGAAGAGCACCACGGGGCTGCCCTCTGCGGATAATTTCCTCTTGAAGTCAGTGAGCAACACAGCGAAGTCAGCAAGCGCCTGCTCTGCCGTGAGATACGCCAAGGACTTGGAGTTGTTGTACGCCTTGGCTTTGCTCCCGAACGGCATGGACTCCCCGTAGTATCGATGCTGCAACAGCAACGGCTCGTTCGATGAATACAAGCTCAAATGCAAAACAATTATCCGCGCGGAACGCGATAATTAAGAGAATCCATTGCCTCGGCGAAGATGACGAGGGCGGCGAAGCGAGGGGCGGCCTCCCAGACGAGGCCGGAGTTGGCCGCGAACCAGGCGATGTCGCCCTCGTTGCCGCAGTAGAAGAAGATGGGACCGCCGGGGCCGGCCCACCCGCCGCCGCGGCCCACCAGGTACCGCTGCTGGAAGAAGGCGTAGTCGTCCTCCTCCTCCTCGACCCCGGGGAAGCTGAAGTGGTCCAGCCGCTGCCGGAAGTACCGCGTCTCGTAGGCGTAGTCCCCCAATCCGTTGGCTCCCAACCGAGCGTGCGGGTGAGACCCCGGGAAGCGGGGCGGCGAGAGGGCCCACGCGACGGCCGGAAGGAGGATGGGGAAGAGGAGGAGGAGGAGGCGCAGGAGCGGATACATCGAGGTGAGTCGAAAATTCTCTCAATCCCGGCGAGCCGGCGACGTTCGGAGTGGGGGTGGACGGAGCCAGCGAGAAAGCGGGGGAGCTTCTGACGTGGCGCCTGACGTCTGTGTCCCCTGGTTTCTTCTATCTGGACGTTGGCCGTTGGTTGGCGCCGCTGCCGCATCCTGCGGCTTGGATTACGAAGACGCTTTGCTGCGTCGTCGTGCTCATGCTCCTCGCTCTAGCGGAGCGTACACGCACGTGAACGTGGCGTTCTTCTTCCAGTTCCAGCCAAGTGCTGGCTTGCATGTTCCAGGATCGATGCCCGCGTCTGCAAGCGTCCTAGCGGCTGGCGAGGAGGTTCTCCTGCCAATGACGTTGGCCGGATGGATGTTCAACCGGGGAAGCTGTGGGCAACAAAATTAAGTTTATATAAAGTAATTAAGTAGAATCAGTAACAATTGGTCCCATGGTCTAGCGGTTAGGACATTAGACTCTGAATCTAGTAACCCGAGTTCAAATCTCGGTGGGACCTAATTTTTTTTCCTTTATCTTTCAACGCATGTTCATATCTTCCTCAGTGGGAACCTTTTTTCTGCTTTTCTCTTTCTTTCTTTCTTTTTTATTTAACTCTTGTGTGTGTTACCCGAGTACAGTCTTCATAGTCTTTCTTTCTTTCTTCATAGCTTTTTGTTCGGGTATTGTGTTACCCGAAATTTTGCTAAGCCGTCATTTCATAGTCTTGAGCTTCAAATGGTTGTATTGACTTCATGTTTTTTATTTGTCGGGATTTAAGATGTCTCTTCCAGTTGAAATTGGGCATATATACATTGGATGGGACTTTATATGTCACTGTGATGGGTGCCGCTTGAAAAACGCTAAGCTCCACGGGCATTGTTCACGTGCCAGACTAGTGCTGCAATGTACGAAGACATGAGCCGGCACACAGATCCGCTCTTAAGATCATTGACCCCCTACATCCAAATCCAATCGTTGCTATCGGGAGAGCGTCCATCCCTTGAAGCTATCACCGTGAGAACCTCTCTTCTTCTTCGCTTTTCAATATGTCAATATTGTGTCCCTCGATCATGATGATTCCTCAAAGTATGCACCCAAAACTCAAATTATATGATTCCTCAAAGCATGCACCCAACGATTGCTCGCGAACCAAAACAAGTATCACATGATGTCAAAAAAAAAAACAAGTAACACATAGATGTTTCATTTTTTTATTTCCAAAACACATGCAGACATTTACAAACATATACAAGTAATGAGCATACACACGAATAAGGTTTGCAAAATCGTTGAAAATTGGTCAGTTATCGCGATAATCGGACTTATCGGTCCGGGTCGGTTTAATCAAATGCCCGATTTTCAGTAAAAATCGAACCTATGTACTGTAGCATAATCGGTTATCGCTCGATTTCGTCAATAACCGGTCCGATTTTGTCGATTTCGATTTTTCTGATTTTTTCGATTTTGCAAACCTTGCACACGAATACCTTATCCTTACTAGCACCTCCGAAAGAATAGATCGAGTGATTTTGAGGTTTACGAAGCCACTACAAGTGTCACGTTGTCGACGAAAACATCGCTTCCTACTAAAAGAATAATTAGCTTTAAATATGCAACACAAGTGCCAAGTTTATGACTTAAACTCACTGGCTCTCGTTTCTACTAAAAATAGGCTAACAACTTGAGCTATGTTCAATTTTCTTCGGTGCACCATTTTTGTTTAAGTATATGGACAAATTCATGTCATATCTATATATTGTCAGTAAAAAAGTGTTTGCTTCTCTTCGCTATCGTAAGAACCTCCCAGCCTTAACACGTGTGCTGGTTTTCATTTGCTAGACTCCATATTTGAGTCACTGGTGGGTAGCCTCCGTTTTAAGACTCGATGTGCATTGTTCTTCAATAGATTCGTTGCATCGTTCTTGTCGTCGCACCATTGAATCTGGATCGTGGGACCAACAAATAGTAGGAGAACAATCTAGGGCACGCAAAAGGTTTTAGACTCGTTCGGACCTCTCAAAAGATAGTAACTCTACGTCCTATATAGGTCGTGTTGAATGTGATAATGTTTCTACTGAAGTTGCAGATAGGGTCTAATGTTTCCTCATCGAGGCATTACATGTACATTTATAGGTTGAGTTACCGTCTGCAACAGTCTAGTCTAACTTAAGATGCTTCTGAATTATTACTAGTAATAGAATCGGAGTCTGTATCTAAGATTTTTTCCTTGTAGTACAAGTCTTCGAGAATTTCTTAATAAAGCAGACAGTCTTTGTTTTGCACATGCACAAGCCATCAGGTGCACAAGTATCCGACCTATATTTTACCTAAAAACACCAGTACAAAGCTGAGATTGATCTAACCCATCAGAGGCGACGTGAATCAATTTAAGTATCATGCTAATGATGTCGTTGACGATATTCCAAGTGACACGTGGGGCATTTGCCCCCCCCCCCTCCCTTTTCAGAATTTTGCCTTGATTTCGTTGGGCAAATAAAACCAACTCATGTGATAAAACACAACATGGATGCTTTCACTTACTTTGTACTTTGTTTTTAAATTTATTATCATTAGAACGGCAAATTTTGTTTTTTGAGTTAGAATCATTGTTCTAACGTCATAGTTTAATAACTGAAGGACTAAAACTCTAATGAATATAAAGATTACCTACGGAAGAAGACAATTCTTTGTCAAGATCAAAGAGGAGTGACTATTTGGATCAAAGCGGAGTTAGCTTTAATTTTATTCAAAGCCAAGGCTGAAATTTGTTATGAGAACCAAACGGACATTGACGACGAGCCTTGCCGCGGCCGGCTGACGGATACCCAAATCAGGGTATCCTGATCTAGGATACTTAATTCTGCTAACCGTCTCAGTTTAATTGTGTACGGCCCACAGGAACAGGCACACGACGACAGAGCGCTCGAGGGGCCCACGGCCGACCCTGAGGGCACATACAAGTTCCGCCTCGTCCGACCCCGAGCCGGCCGGGGCCCACGACTTCCGCCTCGTCCGACCCCGAGTCGGCCGGGGCCCACGACTTCCGCCCCGCCCGACCCCGAGTCGGGTGGGGTCCACAGACTCCGCCTCGCCCGACTCCCAGTCGGGCGGGCCCCGAACTCCGCCTCGCCCGACTCCCAATCGGGCGGGCCCACAAGCCGCGCTTCGTCCGATCCCGAATTGGGAGACTTCGTCGAGAAGATTTCCCTCTGGCAAGGAGGACAGGCATTTACGGCGAGTAGCTGGGGAGCCTTAACTCTACCCAGCAACTCATCTACTTGCAGGCACGCGATCTGACCTGCACAGTGACATCCGTCCCATCTCACAGCGCCGCCTGACACCTCGAGTACAGCAGCGGGATGGCTACGGCATCATCATCACCCTGAACAGGAACGAAGACCGGACCGGCGACAAGACGGTCGCGACAGTCTGGGTTGACGTCTCGACCACCTGCCCGGCGACCAGGCTGACAGGACGCCGCCTGGCTAGAGCCACAGTAGCGGGTAGGGATCAGACTAGTGCGGCGCGTAGCCGCGCTGTCCGCAACGGGAAACATCATTCTCATTTGTAAACCAGCTCACTCTTTGATTATAAAAGGGGAGCTTGGTGCATGAGGAAGGGGGATCCAGAAATACAACGCACACAGACATAGAGATAGACACGAAGAGGCTTGGAGTCTTTCTCCTCCCTCGCCAACACTTGTAGCTCCCCTCTGCAAGTCGAAACACGAACTACCCACGAACTGGACGTAGGGCATCGATTGCCTGAACCAGTATAAACCTTGCCTCTCTCGCAAAACCCTCGCCATCATAGAAGATTGTTAGGCGCCGTAGTTACAAATTTACTTGTCGGCCGGTTTCTTAACACCGACACCGGCAGTCCGGCGGTCACTCCGGCTGAGACGCAACATGCAGTCCGTCATGCAGGGCCTGTTTGGATGACACCCTGATGCTGCCTGCCTGACTCGTGTTTCTCAGGTCTCAAGGCTCCAAAAACTAACCCGGGTGGGCACAAAAACCGATACCCAAACACCGAAACCGAAAAAACCGAGACCGAGACCGAAAAAACCGGAATTTCGGTCTTCGGGTACTTGTTTGGGTAGTATCCTTGGGTAACCGAATTTTATTTGTAAATTTCGGTAGTACTCTTGGGTACCCGAACTACCCAAATTAGTATAATAATGTAGAATTTAGCATATAGACTCAAACCATGGTCAAAACATCCTTTGTTACTCATTCATCATATTCATGTTTCTCCTATCATATAATGGTAACTCATTATCAAGTTGATTGCATAGTATATTTTGGGTATAATCAAGTTTATTTTATTTTTTCTCTGAAAATTAATGCCAATTTGGGTAGTTTGGGTATAACCGAAGACCGAACCGAAATTTAGATACCAAAAATTGTCGGGTACCAAAATTTTTGTTGTCATTTCGGGTAGCAATACTAGATAACCGAAAATTAAAAAGACCGAAAAAACCGGACCGAAGCATCGGGTACGACCGAACGCACACCCTACCCGCAGGCTTGCAGCTTTTGCCTGACCGGACACGGTGCTCATGCCGAATGGCAACGGTGAAACGTCCCAACCGCCGCCGCGCGCCGTCCACGCAATCTTTTGCTGGCTCCTCATTGGTCGGTTACACGTGTTGCTCGTCATCAACCCGCGAAGGGCGCACACAGCCCAATCCATTTTCGAATTCCACAAAACCAAGTCCACCCTCTAGAGAGATCCACGTAGTAGTAGTACCGTAACATCCCGGACGGGGCCCACATATTAGGGTCCCACGCGTCATCCTCTTCCAGGTACATCTTTATTAGATGCGTCATTGTTCTTTGAGAGCTAAACGAAAAAGGGCCGTGGCAAACCCAACTCGTCCCCCCCCCCACCCCGCGTCGGAGAAGGAACGAGAAGGAAAGGAATTCGGGTCGAATTGACCGGCGTGAAGGGCATCAGCAGCTGCAGCCATGGCCGCCGCTGGAGCTAGATGGCGACTCCTCCTCGCGCTGCCGCTGGCACTGTTCCTCGCGGCCGGCTCAGTGGAGGCGGCGGCGGCCAAGCCCCCCGTCCCCAAGGCCATCTCGGTGAGTCTAGAGCGAAATTTCTCTCCCCACTCCACGATTCGATTGCGCTACGATCTGATCTGACTGGGCGCGGATCGATTGCGACGCTGGTTGCAGGACCTGAGGGACGCGATCGTGAAGGGCCTGGGGTTCCAGGCGGAAGGGCTCAAGGTGTCCGGGTTCGACGTGCGGGACGCGCTGGTGGGGCAGGCGGTAGCGTACGAGTTCGACATCGAGGTCGGGAGGAAGGTCCTGCCAGTGCGTCTTCTTGAGGACGTCAGCCGCTGGGACTTCGTCGACCTGCCCATATTCCGTTCCCAAGCCGACGCCGACGACACGGCGCTCGCCGAGATCCGGCGGCGAGGGAGGGGGGGTGTCGTCGAGCCCACCCTGCCCCCCTTCCAGCTCGCGGGACCCATGGAGCTCTGGATCCAGGATGCCGACGACGTCAGACTCGCATTGCCGGTAAGCGAAAGAAACTTTACTCTTCCCCTTCGTACCTGAATCGTATTGCTCTAGCTCTTTCTATATACGGCGGAAGTGCGGATATATGTTTGTCAACTTTGAATGGGCGCCAAAAGGAAGGGTCTGCCAGCTCCCTGTCTCTTGTACCTGTCTTTTTTTACCCCGTTAACTCATGAATTGAAATTCAAATTGGGTATTTGATTAGGACATATGGTGACAAATATTGAAGCAGAGACATTGAAAATAACACTCGATCAGGAAATCCATAGAAGTTTTATTTTTGTTCAAGCAGGCATCACAATGGAGACAAAGTAAACATACTTAAACATACTAATAGTGAAAATTGGTGCTGAAGTCAGGTAAAATAGCTACTTTGCATGTTTTAATGTCTGAAGTGTTAAAACTGTGTCTGCGTTCAGGCGACAGCGATTGCATAGCAAACCATTTTGTGTTCAGGTGACTGCTATTGCTGGGCATAATTTATGTTTTGGTGACAAAATGCTATGTTGGTTTACTTGAAATTTTCTTTTATATATGATTGTCTGCGTTGACCTGATTTTACTATATAAAAATAGCAGGGTTGCTTCATTATGTTAATCTTGTATAATCCTCAGTTTTATGTTATCTGAGGATCGTCAAGTGCATAATGCAAGATAAGTGAGTGTGATGAGTTACTTTTACAGAACAAAACATAATTCTGTGGTTTTTGGCCATTCGAATCCTTTGTTTGTGATAGATCCGTTGTCATACTTGACATGTTATACATTCTAGCGAAGTAATTTGTGAGACCTAACATGTTGCATCAGTAGGATGAACACTTATCGAGTAAGCTTCTACATTATGCACCCCTCAAGTCTTGATGTTTCACCTGCGTTTCCAAAAAAAAGAGAGTAAAAAAAGCCTTGATGTTAAGTAAATATCGTTATAGAAGTGTAGTCGGTCAGCACTAAAATCTGATCTTGTTGCAAACATACTTGCTATACATGGTGTCTACGATTGATTTCTATATGCCCACATATGGATTTTCTGCACCCTCTACAATTTTGATGAAATCACCAGTATTCAGTCTCCCGGCTTACTTGCCATGAATAGAGTACAGGAAGAACCTATTTATTCGGACAAAGAATAGTTGTTCTCGCTGCCAGTTTCCTCTGTTTATATAATCATACGAATTTCTGCTGGAGCAAACACTAATTCTAATGCTTGGTTCATCTGTAGCACGATGTTGATGCTGGAACCTTGAAGAAGGTTGTTCTCTCTGATGGTGCAGTGGTAACTGTGAAGGGTGCCAAGGCTGTGAGCCTCCGATTGCCTCTCGAACTACCACTTCCTCTCAATCGTACCACTTACAAGGGCCGCCTATCAAGTCTGTTATCCATTGCACAAGCCCTACGTGGTGCTGCCCGGTCTAATCAGAAGCCTTTACTCTCTCTTCGCATTGAGGGTCCAACCTCCTTATCCTCTACTCCTTCCATGTCTCCCAATGACAAGCTCAAGCTCAAACGGTTGGCTCCAGGCCAAGTGGAGCTTTCTTCTCGTGCTGCAATCCCGTCTGTCACTGAAGACGAGGACGAACCACACAACACTGGGTTGTGGCCTCTCTTGTCACTCAATGGATCAGATGCAAGCCTGCAAGGGTTTGAGGAGTTATTGGCTTCGGTCCTGGGAAAGAAGGCAGGTGAAAAGGGGACATTCAAGCTGCTGAAAGCACGCGCCTCAGCCCAAACTTATGTTAAGATGGCGTTTGCAGTGGAGAAGAGGCTTGCTGACGGAGATGTAGACTGGTCTAAGTTCCCAGAGTGGAAGACAAAGCCCAACAAGCTGAGGGCACACTATGAAGTCCTTGCTCGCGTGGAGGGTGGGCAGGCGATCCCCGAGAGGATCGCACAGGTGCAACCTTTCCAGGCAGACGAGGCCACGTCACCAAGCGTGCTCACTGGAAACGTCACGATGTCAAAGCAGGAGATAGTGCATCCGCCGCCGGTTTACTTCACTCTCTGAGTGCCGGAAGAGCTGGAAGCTCATATTTTTTCTTCAGAGCTATACTTTGATGATGTTAGTTTAAGCTGGCTTCGATAATGGAGATGACGAAAGCTTTCAAGTGGAAAGAGTTTCCTGTCTATTATTACTGACTGAGTTAACATGAGAATTGTTGTTGTACGTTAGTACGCTACTGGAGTACTGGCTAGCTTTGTAAATTAGCTGATCGAATAATGAGTCAATGCGAAAAGGATGCAACAAGAAGCAAATTGTTCATTGTTTGGGTGCAACAGTTACAGAGTTACTAGTTTGTACTTTCCGTTTTACAGAAGTTGCAAATTAGTTCCTACTGTTTTGCAGAAGTTGCAAATTTTGGAAAGATGGTTTAGGAAGATGCCATATGCTCTGGCTATGTTAACGGGTGAGGATTTGAAGGGTGAGATGACCAAATATTTTCAGGACTTTTTTGTGGATTTGAACGGTAAGATGTGGACTTTTTTGGACGATTGTAAATGTGCAATGTCGTGCAATTGTTGTCGGATGGTTTCCTTCCACGTCCCCGCTGTTTAGTGACCGCGACGGCTTCCTCGTCGCCGGTCATGGAGTTCATGCAGCATGTGAATGAGGTGATGCACATCAGAAGCGCCAAGCCGTCAGTTATCAGTAGTAGTACTGTTTACCGAAGCTCCCAATTCGCCCAAGGGCGGCGCGAATATCCTGTTCGAGGTGAAGGATTCCGTTCCCCCTTTCATTCCATGTCTTGGGCCTTGTAAGCCTGGAGCGCGCGAGCTCGCACCGTGGCCCGCTTCCACAGGGTTCCACGGCCCCTTGCGCGCCAGCCCTCACCGACCATGATGGTCCACATGTCATGCGTGCCCGTCCTTCCAAACCTCCTGCGCCGCCCGCTCCCCCACAACGCAGCACCGCCGTCTCGCCCTAGGTTTTCCTTCGGCGCACCGCAACAGCGCGGCGTCGACGAAGCTACAGCCGCCGCGACACGGCACCGACAAAGCCGAGCCGCGCGCGCCTCACCGAACGAGGCCGTAGGGGAAGACGAAAGGATGGGAAGGAAGGGGCGGAAGGGGAAGGCCGCTGGAGGGAGCGGCGGCGGCGGCATTAGTGAGGAGACGCTTGTGCGCGTCAACGGGGTGCTCCAGGAATTCCGCTCCTCCGACCTCGATGGTTTGCGCCATTCACTTACCTTCCGTTCGGTTGCTGACTTTTGCACTTTGAAACCGCGATTAGAGGGACGTTGGAGCGAGTTGTGGCTGTGCGCAGACGCGACTATAGAACATCGCGCTATAGGGGGCTAGGACTCAGAGCAATTTCCGCTCAGGCTATGCGCCCTTCTTTGCGCCATTGACATTTGGTCCTTTTGCGCTTGCTGTTTTTTCCCCCTTTTTTTCTTGCTGTTATTAGACTAAGTCAATTCAAATCCTCGCATGCCATTAGATTGTGGGCTGCGATCAAGTTTGCTAGTTTTGTAGAGTACTGATAACCAATATCATTGCTGTTTCTAGCTTGACAGCCGATCGACTGATCCTTGTTATGGTTGCATGGACCCATTAGTAGCATTTCTCATCCATTTGTGTTTTGTGTACATATCTTTCGTAATAATTACTGATAGAAGGTATATGTACCTGTGTCCATATGTGGCTTAGCTGAATTCATGTTACCACAAAGTCCCTAGTGCTTTTTGTATTGCATGATTCAGAACATCTCTTATTTGTTTCCTGTAGAATGTGGACTGATCACTTTGTTTGTGTTATGATGTGAGGTAAAGAGGTAATAACTATAAAATGTTGCCTTGCAGTGTACACATTTGAGCCTGGCTTATCCAGACAAGAGCGAGCTGCAATCCATCAGATGTGTACAAAAATGGGCATGAAATCCAAAAGTTCTGGGTGAGTAATAAGATAACTAGAATTCATTGCAGACTTGTTTCAGCGAAAAGTTACAATGAATCTATGGCTATGCTTGGTGTATCTTTCGACCATCGATCCTGATGTTATCTTTGCAGTACTTGCTATACCCCATTGTTATTCTGCATTATTTGTTGAATACAGGAAAAAGGAGCGGAGATGTCTTTCTGTTTACAAATGTAAAAAGAATCAGAAGCCTGATACTGAAGAAGGCCCCAGCCAACTTGGATTTTCGGAAGAAGCAAGACACGTTTTGCAGGATTTATTTACTCATTATCCTCCTGATGATGCTGAGTTAAATGGTGATGCTGTCAAGAATTCTAGTGCTAAGGCTGCAAACATTAGATGGAAAGATAGTGCATTCTGTAGGCCAGCAATGCGCAAACCTGATATAGAAAAGAAGCTTGAGATGCTTACCTCTAAAATGAATGAATCCCCACAGTCGAGGAAGGTATATTCTGGCTATAATATTACCTTCCTTTTTTTGCATTTATAAACTGCTCCCTGCTTCTTAAGTCATATGAGATTAAATTAGTAATTTGGTGGCTGAAGGACTTATTTTTATATACTATACAGATCGTCGAAGACAGGTCCAAACTTCCTATTTCATCCTTCAAGGATGTCATTTGTTCGACTTTGGAAAATCACCAGGTATTTTTTTTTGTCCCAAAGCTTTCTTACATTTCAATTGTTATATTGCTATCATGCAATATTGCAAAACACAACAACAACAGTAGAGCCTAACATGCAATGTTGCAAAAAGGAAAAGTTATTCCAGCTGACAAATATAGTTGTATCCTAGCTTCAGCATGATACATGTATTAAAGTGGGCGCTGGATTTTTTTCCCCCCCTTTTCTCCTTGTTGAGGGTAAAGCCAACATGAAGATGATCTTGACGTTCGAGCCATTTTATGCTGGCTGTTGCTTATTAAAAAAATTATAGGTCATCCTTTTGGCATAACATTTATCACTTTCCTGATTGTTCTTATGTTATTCTGCATGTTTTATACACTATATATCCAGCATGCCTGATGATATCTTTCACCGTCATCTGATGGCAATTTGATCCACCTGTTTCTCCTGCCAGGTTGTTCTTATTTCTGGAGAAACAGGCTGCGGTAAAACCACCCAGGTGCCAAATCTTTCAACCCTGTTGTGTACTCTTTTGACAATCAAATTTCACTGTTTTAATTCGTGCGTTAAATGTCATCTGAATGTTGCTGTGCTCTTTTTGTGCTATCTTCTGGTTAGTTATTGTTGGTTCATCGCATGCAAGCTGTTAATATTCTTTTTATTATATCTAGAAAGCACACCTTGTGTGCTTGGGCCTGTTAGAGTGAACGCACTAACCAAATGAACCCAAAAGCTTAAGCCAATGGGAGAAGGTAGGCAATTCACTTATACACTTCAACACCCCCACTCACGTGCAGCCAGAAATGAAGGCTGCAAACGTGGAAATAAAGGAGCGGAGTCACAAATAAAGCCTCTGCCAGGATTTGAACTTTAGACCTCCTGACTCTGATACCATGTTAGAGTGAACGCACTAACCAGATGAACCCAAAAGCTTAAGCCAATGGGAGAAGGTAGGCAATTCACTTATACACTTCAACAGGGCCAACCTCTAAGAATCTTGTCATGAAAGGAAGCATATTATTGATTCTATCACTTTAGTTATATTTTACTAGGTGCAGCCATTAGGTCCTTCTTGTATATGACCTATCTTATCAGAGACGTGTTCAAACAGACTGCTTCCAGGAAAACAATGTACCTTTTGTGGTGCAGTAGTAGCAGCATATGGTATTGTGTTAACTGAATTTCTTAGGTTGTGATTTGGTGGGATGTTAATGATATTTTATTATCTTGTTAACTGGCCAGGTTGTTCTTATGTAGGTTCCTCAATACATCTTGGATCATATGTGGGGAAAGGGTGAATCATGTAAAATAGTATGCACTCAACCACGTCGAATATCAGCTATTTCAGGTATGATGATTGGGTCACACTTTGTAGAATATTATTTTTCAGTTTGTATGTTCTATTTATGTTCTGTTCTATGTGGCATCCAGTTGCCGAGCGAATCTCTGCTGAAAGAGGAGAACCTGTTGGTGACACAGTTGGATATAAGGTATTTAACAGATTGCTATAATTGCCGATGATGTATTTCTGGATTGAGTAAATTTGAGCCTAGTTTGTGGTTGTGCGTAATCTCAACTTTTGACCAAAAATTCCAAAGAGGAAATACTGTTCCCAGTAGTACTTCTAGCCTTCCAGGGTCCTATATTTTGAAAGAAAGTAATTTGGGACTTTCGTCACTTTCCGTTTCTAATATGTATGCTTCCTGATCGTGCTCATGTGCACTATATGTTAATAGATTTCTCCTGTTTGTCTTATACTGTTTGTTTCCATTGTAGATACGTTTGGAATCAAAAGGTGGGAAGAATTCTTCAATTATGTTCTGCACAAATGGTGTTCTTTTGAGAGTGTTGATAGGAAGAGGAACTAACACCTCATCAAATAAACAAAACAAACGCTCAAGCGATGATGCAATTATGGGAATAACACACATCATTGTGGTAATGCTTCGTACTTAACTATTCACATATGTTGATTGCGCATGTTATCAAATGATAATTCTACTTTCAGCACTTTCCTTTTTAACTATATATCATTTTTTAATGCATGCCGTCGAACTTCTAGGTGTCTACGTGTCAACAGAAGTATTTGGATTTTGCACATGGGTACTAATACATTTGGTAGCAGATGTTGATTTATATAGTTACTGTTAAAAGATATCAAGAACGTATAACTGGAAAACTAAGTCCTCTGGAGACCGTGATAATAAATGGCATTAATTTTTACAGAGAGGCAGTCCTTGTTTTGGAATTGATTGTATTGCACATGGCATTTACCGATACCCAGTATTTTGACGGGTGCAACCACCATTGTGGCCCCCTTGAGCAGGCATCGCTCAATTTCAATTTGTTAATGCTTCCGTAACATCAGATAAAACATAATTTTTTTAGTTCTCCTAGCATCTTAGCATCCTTTAACAATCTGCCCGTGTATGACCACGAAATATGTCCACTTTGTTAAACTGGGGTAACACCTGCCTAATTTTATTTTATGATGGGAGTATGATTTGTGCTTCCCTATTACAAGCTTCAGTATAATTTGACTCTGGTTGCTTTCTCTGAAGTACTTATGTACTCCTAGTTATGTATGAACATTCTCTCATTCAATGTGAATCTTCATGATCATTGTGCGCAGAACTGATCTGGATGTTTCGCACGCTATGCAGGAGCAACAACAGAATTATTTGCCCCAAGCAAAGCTTGGATAGCCTAGATGTGTAATATTTGTGTGAAAGTAAAATGTTATTAGTATTGTAAAGGAATATTGAAGTCTAGTTTATGGCTTAGGAACCTGGACTGCATTTCCTCTGGCTCCTGGAATTTGTGCACAATGCCTTTTTTCTCTTGTCGAACTGTCGAACTGATTTAATGTGGTTTCTATTTGGGTTATGTATTGTTCCACGTGTAAACAGTATGAGCTAATTCATGTTTTCAATGTCTCTAGGATGAAATCCATGAAAGGGATAGGTTTTCTGATTTCATGCTGACTATTCTAAGGTATTATTGTAAAACTCAGTACACTTGTTGCTATATAAGTGCACATAATAAAATACTAACATATTTTGTGAACAATGTTATGCAGAGATTTGTTGCCACTGCATCGTCATCTTCGTATTGTAAGCATGATCACCTTGTATAGTTCAGTTTGTTGTTTGTAAGCCATCAGTTTGTTGTTCATTGGCTGCTTAAGGGTGTCTATAGTAGTGCCTGGGTCAATAGACTGATACTATGGCATCATTAATTTATCATTGACTTTGGTTGGAGCGTTTTTTATACTATATTATTTGAGCACTCTGTTACATGTTTCCATTCTGATCACTAACGTATTTAACAGGTGCTCATGAGTGCAACAATCGATGCAGAGCGGTTTTCAAAATATTTCAATGGCTGCCCAGTTATTCAAGTCCCTGGGTTCACGTATCCTGTTAGTAAACACACTCAGTTTAAATATCTGAAATCATCTCAAATCTTTGTTGACTGGTTACAATATCTTTCCCCTCAGGTCAAAACTTTCTATCTGGAGGATGTGCTCTCTATTGTGCACTCTACAGGCGATAATCATCTTGATTCTGCATCCAGTGATATGAAGCAGAATAGTGCATTGACAGACGATTTGAAAAGCTCAATGGATGATTCAATTAACCTGGCTTTGGTCAACGATGAATTTGATCCTCTCCTTGAGCTTATTTCTGCGGAGCAGAACCTAGACATCTACAATTACCAACATTCAGAGACTGGTGTAACACCTTTAATGGTTTTTGCTGCAAAGGGTCAGCTTGGTGATGTCTGTATGCTTTTGTCATTTGGTGTGGATTGTTCAACACAGGACCAGGATGGAAAATCTGCTCTAGATTGGGCGCAACAGGAAAATCAAAAAGAGGTTTGCGAAGTAATTAGGAAACATATGGAGTGTAGTTCAGCACAATCAACTGAAGATAATGAGCTGCTTAATAAGTACTTGGCAACTATCAATCCGGAGCACATTGATACTGTATTAATAGAACGTTTGCTTGGAAAAATTTGTGTGGACTCCAGTGAAGGAGCCATATTGGTATTTCTTCCTGGTTGGGAAGATATAAATCAAACAAGGGAAAGGTTACTTGCTTCTTCATTTTTTCGGGACTCATCCAAATTTCTTGTGATGTCACTTCATTCTATGATACCATCTATGGAGCAGAAAAAGGTTTTTAAACGTCCACCAACAGGGGTTCGCAAAATTATTCTCTCAACCAATATTGCAGAAACTGCTGTGACGATTGATGATGTTGTGTTTGTCATTGACACTGGGAGAATGAAAGAGAAGAGCTATGATCCATACAATAATGTGTCCACACTTCATTCTTCCTGGGTCTCGAAAGCTAGTGCAAGGCAACGTGAAGGGCGTGCTGGTCGTTGTCAACCAGGGACTTGCTATCA
This sequence comes from Eragrostis curvula, assembly GCA_007726485.1. Lineage (NCBI taxonomy): Eukaryota > Viridiplantae > Streptophyta > Magnoliopsida > Poales > Poaceae > Eragrostis > Eragrostis curvula. The sequence goes on along the minus strand of RWGY01000009.1, from coordinate 12,395,190 downwards.
TCTTTACTCGAGGTTTAGAGCAGCATCGTTGCCAGACTATCAAATTCCTGAAATCAAGAGAATGCCCATTGAGGAACTATGTTTGCAGGTACAATGTTAGCTAATATTTATTTTGCCCCTAATCTACTGAACATAACATCATGAAATATTTTACTAAGCTGCAATTAGAGTAATGTTTAGTTACTGGTAGCTTTTTGTTGACCCAATCTCAATTGTGCAGATCAAACTGCTTGATCCGAACTGCAGAATAGCAGACTTTCTAAATAAAACCTTGGACCCTCCCGTTCCAGAAACTGTAAGAAATGCTATCACTGTGCTTCAGGATCTTGGCGCTTTAACACAAGATGAAGAACTGACAGAATTAGGGGAAAAGCTGGGTTCCCTTCCAGTCCATCCATCGACAACCAAGATGCTTCTGTTTGCTATAATAATGAATTGCCTGGATCCTGCATTGACATTGGCATGTGCAGCAGATTTTAGAGATCCGTTCCTTCTTCCAGTGGCACCAGATGAGAGAAAAAGAGCAGACGCAGCGAAAGTTAAACTTGCTTCATTGTATGGTGGGTTCAGTGACCAGCTTGCTGTTGTGGGGGCATTTGACTGTTGGAGACGTGCCAAAGATAGGGGCCAAGAGTCTCTGTTTTGTTCAAAGTATTTTGTCTCGTCAAACATCATGAATATGCTATCTAACATGAGGAAACAACTTCAGAACGAACTATCTCAAAGAGGCTTTGTTCCAGCGGATACATCTGCCTGCAGCTTGAACTCTAAAGATCCAGGTATTTGAGTTTCTATGCTAATCCGAGTTCTTGATCTCCGCCACACCTACCTGCCATGTGAACTACATACATACTATTCCTGAAACACTAGACCGTCAGTGGCCCGTGCTTTCAGATCTTTAGGACATCATGCTCCTAAGAATTGTGCATCGGATTTTGCATGAAAATTAAAAGTAGTTCTTTGTATGCCCATATGTGGGGAATATCCCCAGTGTAGTTATTGTGTACCTTGTGTGTCAGGGATTTATGATTTTAATGCTCAACATCCATTAGATTATTCAATAGAAGTGACATAGTTTGCACCAAAGATATACATCCTGGGTTAGTATATTCAGATATGATCTGTCTCATGTCAATTCAGTTCTCCAAGTTGGGTATTCTAACATAATTTAGCATCTCAATGAGAAGTTTGATGCATTAGCATAATTTCTTTCCTTGTTTCTATTTCCTTTTTTTAGTTTTATTTAATTCGAGAAGAAAACAATGTGCACCTTTATTATGTAATGAAACTGTGTTTAATGCGCTTTCAGGTTGCTATGCTATCTTTATACCCCAAATCCCCGTCAATTACATGTATATTTGGAATGTTGAATTGCACTTGACTAACTCGCAATTCTGATAGGTATCATGCGTGCTATTCTTATGGCTGGTGCGTACCCAATGGTTGGGAGATTGCTCCCTCCTCGCAAAAATGCTAGAAAAGTTGTAGTGGAAACAGCTGATGGTGCCAAAGTTCGCCTGCATCCACATTCCTGCAACTTTAACCTATCATTTAGTAAACCTTCTGGGAATCCACTAGTGATATACGATGAGATTACTCGAGGCGACAATGGAATGTATATTAAAAATTGTTCAGTTGTTGGGTCGTATCCCTTGCTTCTGCTTGCCACAGAAATGGTTGTTGCTCCACCTGATGATAGTGATGAAGAGGATGAAGATTCCAGTGAGGATGAAGCTGAGAAAAACACTTCGGTACAGAATAAAGAAGAGATTATGTCTTCTCCAGATAACACTGTTTCAGTTGTTGTTGATCGGTGGCTCCGATTTGATGCTACAGCACTGGATGTTGCTCAGATATACTGCTTAAGAGAACGCCTAGCATCTGCTACTCTTTTCAAAGTAAGATCATTGTGTCTTTGGTACTCAATATTTTATTTGTTCTTGTTTACAGTTTGCTCTATTTTACGTCCTATTGCTTTTTCTTTTTGTTATCAAAAGATGTCATGTGTCAGGCATGTTAGCAAACTTTTCGTACAATTGATTTTTTTTATTTAGCTCCACATCTTTTTCTTTCCTTATTTGTTATAATTTGTTGGTTTTCACCAGCGCATTAGGAAAATACATTTTGTGGCCTCATTTGGATAGGATCATGTCTCTATTATGCACTCTTATTGACCCCTTTAAACTATTAAGTCACTCATTACTTTTCATGTTTTTCTGATAAAATGTGTTTCGTACAGGTGAAACATCCACAAGATGTTCTCCCACCTGCTCTTGGAGCATCCATGTACGCTATCGCTTGCATCCTTTCATATGATGGCTTGCCTGCTATGGTTCCATCCAATGATCTTTCATCAGACCAAGCTTGGAACCGGAATTCAGCGGAAGCCAGCAGATTCTCCCAGGGAAGGAGGGTGGGTTATATCCCACCTGATGGTTTCCTTATGTCTTTGTTAGCAGATAAGCCGCACGATGCACCTCCTTTTCAGGAGCCGTCTAATCACCCAGGGGGTGCTTCAGGGCACGCTAGAGCATCCAGGCCTGCTGTTGGTAGATATGATCAGTCACAGCGTCCCAGTCGCAATTACGGGCCTGGGAGTTCAACACCACGGTCTTTCAAAAGACAGCGCGGTGCTGCTCGGTGACCATGGCTTAAAAGGAAGCCTATTTGCATGTCCTTCGTGTGATGGATCTGCCGTGCCTGATCAAGGAAAATGGATTAACTTTTTGGGTAGAAAGTAACAAAACGTGCAGTTTTCCATTGTAGAAAGTCAGAGACATTCAGAAAAGAGGCGATGCAAATGATTAGTTAATAGCACACGAATTACTAATCCCCAATGAGATCAGCTATTGACGGTTTTGCAGGTGTCCTACTCGGCACTCCGAACATCAGTGTACCTTGTTAACATCTCTATTCAGTTCTGCCTAGCTCTTTTGCGTGAAAGAAACTTCAGAAGTGTGCTCTTTTGCGTAAATTGTGACCTCATGGGCTCGTCTTCAGATGTCAGAACATTGTTGCCCAAGACCTGGAACGTTGGATCATGTGTGGGACTATGTGCCGTACACAATAGGTTGTCCCATGATTTTATGCCGTGAGGTCCGTCAGGCTGAAGAGTGAAATGTACTATGCGTTGCACGCGGCTAATCCTGTGCTTGTATGTACTAACTGTTTTAGATGGTGAATCAACAGCGAAACCTTATGTGATGCAAGTTGTCTTGAGACTGATCGACATGAATTTTTTTTTTAAACTTTACATTTTAAAAGAACCCGAAATTGGCACGGTACTCCTTGCCAAAATTGTGCGTGTAGCAATGTCGGAACCGGACCACAACGGCATCACGGCGGATGGATGACTCCGTCTGCTGCCCGTGTGGTACATGAGTCCGGGGCTCGGGCGTGAGGTGGCACGGTTATCGCATTGCACGGCTGGCGGATGACGAATTGCTTGTCGTTGTTGCATTAAATTCTTTGAAAGGTCTGACCGTGGTGTTTTGCGTACGACATGGGTGATGTCTTTTGCGGTGTCAAGTGGTCCGAACTCTGATGGTCTGTGTCGAGATGAAGGGAGGGGATATGCAGCCTCCTAGAAAGCGGGATTTGACGGTGTATCACGACACTGACATTTTAAGTTGCAGTTTACCTCCACTCGGTCCGGTTGGCTGTTTTGAAACACTGGAAATTCATCAACGGTTTGTGCTATACCTCCACTCAGTCCGGTTGGAGGTTTCAATTAATCTTAGCCGTCATTGAGTTTTTTTTTTTTTTTTGCGATTAGCCGCCATTAGAGTTTAGAGCCAGAGGATCAACTGATGAAGTGACTTGATTGTACAACAATCAACAGAAACCAGTCGCATCGCACAAGCCGTTTCCTTCATCAGTTTGCAAAATGAAACTTGTAGTATCTCTTTTGCAAAGTAGTTGGAAGAGGGAAAAAAACATTTTCAGTATCTAAGCATAGGCAAGATTGTCCAAATTCCACGCGGAACTATGGCCCTGTTTGGATACTCTAACTCGGTTAGAGTTAGAGTTACAAACTAACTCTAACTCTATCCATAAACTAACTTTAACTGAAGAGGTGTTTGGATGACAGGGTTAGATTGGCAATAAATACATTTTCTTAATCATTTGGGAGGGGTCCCGTGCGATATGGGGAGAGGAATTCAGTGGGCTCCACCTCAATCTAACCCAATTAGCATCTATTTACCGGGATAGATTTTTTGACTGGGTTAGATGCATCTAACCTTACTCTAACCCTCCTTTTAGATACTTTAAGGTTAGTTCGGTTCAATCTAATTCAATCTAACTCTAACCCATAGATCTTATGAATGGCTTGCCCTTCATGTTTGGTTCCTATCGGTATCAATACGAAAGCAAATATAAAGCTAATGTGAATTATTGCGGCCCCTGAACATAAACTAATTGACGTCAGGTGCTGCCAGTCTTCACCACGGCACCATTAGTCTTAAACGACTCTGTAAGCCAAGTCTCGGTCAACTGCTAAGTGACCTCAATACGCCGCATATTATACAGTTATGAATAAATTGTGAATACTGAAACTTCGGGTTCATTACTCAGACAACCTACTCGTATCTTAAGTCAACCACACCCCTTTTCTGCAGTTCATCGCATGAGACTATCATGGGCTTGGGCCCTAAAAAAGGATACCGGTACGACTGTCTCGGCTTTTTGAAGAAGTTCCTCCCTCGCTGATCAATGAATTAAGCGGTGCTCCGCAGAAAGGAAACGAGGAAATGTGTGGCACAACGGCGACACGATCCCGGGCGCAGAGGATGTGGGGCGGTGCAAAACCATGATGCGCTCCCAGTACGGTGACGGAAGGCGACCGCATCCGCGAGTCCCACCACGCGAGCGCGTGACGCAGCGCCTTCCGTCAGGCGAGCGACTTCACGCGTCGCCTCCCGCACGGTGATGTCAGTCACCCACTTGCGCGCGCCGAGTTGCTTAAGCAAGCCAGCCATACGCTTAACACAACGCCTGAATCGCATTTTCTTTCTGATTAAAGAAATGCGATAGCGACAACCTTGCTCCATTAAACAAGTGTCCCTAACTGCCTGCCACTGCAGATCTGGAGATACGAGTGCGTTGTCAATGGAGACTGATTGGGGTCATCTGCTGAAGATTAATCGTAATTGCAATTTTCGGGGAATCCAGAGGTCGCTACCAGAAAAAGTTCACCCGTAGTTATCTTCAGACGCCGAAATCAAAGACCAACGGTGTAAAAGAAGAGAGCACAGCAATTGAATATATTCGGCCTGTTCGCTGCGCTGCTATGCGGTTGCTTACTGCAACGACTGCTAGGTAAAAATAAAAAGAAACACTGTAGCGGATGCTGAAAAAATAACTGCAAACACTATAGCGACTGATACAGTCGGCTGCACCGAATACACCTATTATTTTACGTTTCATAGTAGAGTATTACAAATTCTTTTATTTCTAAACTACTACTACCTCCGGTTACAAATTAATGACGTTTCAGACACAATAGTTAGTTCATTTTGCACTAAAAATGAAAGGAGTATAAAACTATATATTTTAAAGAGTTGAGAACGGAACATGTAGTTTTGCGACATGGTTCATAACATGAAAACTTGGAAACACAATCCTTTGAAGACATTTCATAAGCATATTTTATTACAACATCTTGTAAATTTAACATGAAAAGTGAGACAAAGTTAAACAAATTATCGCTTCAAAATTTGACTGAAGCGCTTATGTACAAAATCAGTCTAGTTGGGGGCCCGGCGAGAGCATATGCCCGCGCTCACGCCCTGCTGTCGACGTCACCATGGTCGGGCGTCACGTCGCGACGTAATACTACACGGTCTTTTCCCCGCAAGTTGCACGAGAGCACCTCAGCTTTTACGTAATTCACTCGTGGAAGACCCGTCTAATCGCAGCAGGTGACGGTCTTGTGAACGGGGACGCAGCACGCACGCAGCAGCAAATCCACAGCAGGTCCCGTCGGGCGCTCTTTGTTTTTCCTCGTCGTCTACCTCGATCCACTCCGTTCCGTCCCCCCTCCCTGCTTTCCACGCAACTCCCTCTTCTTCCACGATTCCATTTGACCCCAGGACGCTGCTCTTCGGTCCTCGGCAATCTCTCACGTCGCCATAACTCTGCCCAGTGCCAGTTGGATCGGTTCTTTTCTTTGAGATTCTAGCCGCTGGTCGGCGGGAAAAAAAAAAAGAACCCAATCTTTTCTGCCTCCGGCCTGACATCGCAGCGCCGGCGCGGCAGGCGAGATCCGGGTTCCCGAACCGGCAGGGCAGGGGGGAGTTGGGCTTGAGATTTACGGCGAGTTCCCTGCAGTTTGGGGCGGTGCGGGGTCGCGTAGGGGAGGCACTTTGCCGGCGCGGATCTGTTTGGAGCCAACCAAAGGGACGGCGCTGAATCGGGCTGTTTGGCTGGACGAGGCCGGAAAGCTTCCGCCTTGGCTGCCCAAACCGCGTGACGCGCCCACCACCACAAGTAGGCGGTTCGTGCCAGTTGGTTGCTTGTGAGAGTGGGGAGACGTAGCCGGCAGCCATGGAGCCGTCGTCGTCCATCACATTCGCGTCCTCGTCGTCCTACCTGTCCAACGGGTCCAGCCCCTGCTCCGTCGGGCTTGCGCCGCCGGCGGGGCCGACCCAGGCTGCTGCTGCTGCCGCCGGGGAGGGCTGGGGCGGAGGTGCTGCGGGAGGAGGAGGAGGGAACGGCGGCAGCGTGGAGACGGTGAGCCTGAACCGGCTCAGCAAGAACCTCGAGCGGCTGCTCCTGGACGAGGACCTCGACTGCAGCGACGCCGACGTCGACGTGCCCGACGGCGGCCCGCCCGTCCCCGTCCACCGCTGCATCCTCGCCGCGCGCAGCCCCTTCTTCTACGAGCTGTTCGCCAAGCGCGGCCGCGGAGGGCCCACCGCTGGCGGTGATGCCGCCGCCGGCACCGGAGGGAGCGGAGAGGGAGCTGGCAGTGGGAGGCCGCGGTACAAGATGGAGGAGCTCGTTCCCGGCGGCCGCGTGGGGCGCGAGGCCTTCCTGGCGTTCTTGGGTTACATCTACACTGGCAAGCTCAGGCCGGCGCCGCCCGACGTCGTGTCCTGTGCCGACCCCGTGTGCCCGCACGATTCGTGCCCGCCGGTGATCAAGTTCGCCGTCGAGCTCATGTACGCGGCGTGGACATTCAAGATCCCAGAGCTCATCTCTTTGTTCCAGGTGAGAGGCAAATCATTCTCTTTTTCCCTGCAGCTGTATACTATCCACGATATGAAATGTTGGATTCATGATTTTGTCTTTCTACACGAATATTTTGCAATCTCCTCATGGTGAACAGTAGGGAAAACAATATATTTAGTACAAAGACGCAAGACGCATGATGCTGAAAGTTACTTATGGTCAGGTTAAGATAGTCTTTGTTGCAGTAGCGTTGTAACTTCTTCCCATGAAAAATGGCATTTCGAGTAAACAGGAACTGCTAAATGAGTGGCTAATGCCGTTTTGTTGGCGCACCTGAGCATACCCACTGTAAAACTGTATGCTTGATCTGGAGAAGTTAGGCTGTACATCAGACATTTTTTAAGTTTAGCTTCTTAAACCTTTTAACACCAATGTATAGCTTTCTTGGTTTGCCTTATGTGATGCAGCTGGCTAACATGTTCTTCTTCTGCAGCGGCGACTTGTTAACTTTGTGGACAAGATTCTAGTTGAAGATGTAATTCCTATTCTGCAAGTCGCTTCCCAATCAGATCTTCCTCAAGTGCTTGAGAAATGCATTCAGAGGATTGCGAGATCAGACCTTGATGATATATCTTTGGATAAGGAGCTCTCTCCAGAAGTTATTGATCAGATAAAAAAGATGCGCAAAATATCCCAAACTGCCGATGGTGATGCGTCCATGATGGATCCTGTGCATGAGAAAAGAGTCAGGAGAATACACAGAGCACTGGATTCTGATGATGTTGAGCTTGTGAAGTTGCTTCTTAATGAGTCTGAGATCACACTAGATGATGCTAACGCATTGCACTATGCTGCTTCTTACTGTGATTCTAAAGTTGTCTCAGAGCTGTTAGACTTGGGTCTAGCTAATTTGAATTTGAAGAACAGCCGAGGATACACACCACTCCACTTGGCTGCTATGAGGAGAGAACCAGCTATCATTATGTGTCTCCTCAACAAAGGGGCGATTGTGTCACAACCGACAGCTGATGGCCGGAGCGCAATTAGTATTTGTCGGAGGTTAACAAGAGCAAAAGACTACAATACAAAGATGGAACAGGGTCAAGAGTCAAATAAAGATAGGCTGTGTATAGATATTCTAGAGAGGGAGATGATGCGAAATCCAATGGCAGTGGAAGATGCTGTAACATCGCCTTTATTGGCTGATGATCTACACATGAAGCTTCTCTACCTGGAAAATAGAGGTGAAGTCCGCACCATGCTTGAAAGAATGGCTCTTATTGATTGGTCTTTAAAAATTTCCCAAAATTTAAAGATGGAGGAAGTGGGAATTGATTCAGGCTACCTTGTAATCAAATGACATCTGCTTCCTACCTTTCTTTTCGAAATAAAATATAATAAAATAAAAGGGGAAAGGAAACATGTGCACCCAACACATCCAAAATCTACCTCTTTTTTCCCCTCATTTCATCAAATGAAATGTTATACATATGTAGCCCTGAACATCAAAGCATTACTATTTAATATGACACCTTTGGACGTTCTGAATTGATGGGTCCTAGGAACCATTCTATTCATTTGAGTAGTATAATGGAAACCGCTCTTAAGATTTGGAAGCTAGGAATAGCTTAGTCTTGCAATCCCTCACTGCATTTTTTTTTTCCCGTCCTTATGATGCACAGGGCTATGTGCATTGGGCTGCCCTTTTTTTTATGATGCACAAGACTGACGTTAATCTAATTACCTTAGAAGATGATCAAACTTTCCTTTATCAAACTTAACTACCCGCCTGGATCATAACGCTTTAGTATCATGTCTGCAGTTGCGTTTGCTAGATTATTCTTTCCTGCTGAAGCCAAGGTTGCCATGCAAATCGCACAAGCAGACACCACAGAAGAATTTGGAGGTATTGTTGCACCAAGTACTTCTGGTAAACTGAGGGAGGTCGATCTGAATGAGACACCAGTAACACAAAACAAAAGGCTCCGTTCAAGGGTGGATGCACTGATGAAAACAGGTAAGATTTCAAGTGTTTGACCTTTCCATTTTACTAGAACAGCTTCCATACGTTGACAACAGTGCAGTTGATTGGCTTGACAGATTGTAAACATAGGCTCAGTGCATTGCGTTGAGACTGATCTTTGTGAGTTTCAGTAACTGATGATAATCTCTATAGGAAACTCGGGTGGTTATCGGCTAACAGCTTAGAGTTCATGCATTTTTCCTTTTAGATGATGAAAAGATTGTATTAATCCTGGCCTTGGCTAGTGTTCGTGCATTTAACATCTGCCTGCGATGCTTGCAGTTGAGTTTGGCCGTCGGTACTTCCCCAACTGCTCCCAGGTGCTGGACAAATTCCTTGAAGACGACCTCCCTGACGGCCTGGACACCTTCTTCCTCCAGAAGGGTACCCCGGACGAGCAGCAGGTGAAGAGGATGCGCTTCTGCGAGCTCAAGGAGGACGTGCAGAAGGCGTTCAGCAAGGACAAGGCAGATAACAGCATGTTATCGGGCCTGTCGGCGGCGTCGTGCTCGCCGCCCCAGAAGGTCGCCAAGAAGTGATGACAAGTTTTGCAGCATGCATAGTGGGACACCGTAGGGGGCGACAATAGAGATTATTTGTATGTGTATAGTGCTTACCATGGTGTGAGTAAAACTATATAGTATATGTGCCTACAAACTGCAGAAAATGAAACAGATGGTTCATAGAGGGTTTCGGAGCATCAGCACTCGCGTTGTCTTGTTTTCAGATGACTGAAGCTGTGAAAGAGATAGCTGTAACTGTGGTTATTGACGTTGTGGAACTTGGATCCTCAAGGACGAATTATTACTTTATACTGTCATCATTGGTTGGGAGTGTCACATGAGCAAAGTGTTCGTGGCAGATCGGTTCTTCCGGTGCTCGTACACCACGCTGCCGTGCAGATGTCACGTGAGGCCCGCGGCCGGTGCTCGAGGTCCAAGTCGAAGCCACGCGCGCTTCGACGGCGCCCGCCGACCGGCTGCCAACTCGGCCTCGGCTTTGCCAGTCGGCGCCGAATCGCACATGGCTCGCGTTCTCGGGACGTGAGTGCTGAGTGCAGGCGCGTCTCCCGTGTTCCGCCATGTGCAGATCGACCAGGCCATTCCGTCCGTCTTTGCGGGGGCGTCCTATCCGAAGGGGCGCACCTATCCATAGGCCGCGCTACCGGAAGCTCACGTGTAGCGCGGCCCACGGCCCATCAGCGGGCAGGCCAGACGCACGTTCGTCTCGCACAACGTCGCAGGCTCCTCTGTCGTCTGACGTGTTGGACTGACTCCGATTGCATGGGGAATGCAATCGCATGATTTTTCAGCCGGAAAAAAAATGCTGAACCGGCCGTACGTAATACAGAAACAAGTAATCAGAAAAACTTTGGCAGTGTGTACTCTAGGTGCAAGCAACGGAACTTTTTTCCATTTTTATTTCACGCCCAACTTTTCTGCATTATTTTTTGGAACAATCGATTTCTTTAAATGAAACATTTGATTTCTTTTTTTGGAACATTTAGTTAATAAGGCTGGAACAATTAGTTGTAAATGGTGGAACAATTGGTTTCTCTTCTTGGAACATTTGATTTAGAAGGCTAGAACAATTAGTTATAATTGGTGGAACATTTGGTTAAGACGACTAGAACAATTGGTTGTAATTGGTGAAACAATTGGCTTCTCTCGTTGAACATTTAGTTAAGACGACTAAACAATTTGTTGTAATGGATAGAACAATGTTAAAACCATAAAAGAAAAATAGTTAAAGAATACATTTAAAGTATTGAATTTCAAAAATTCAAAAAATATATCCATATGAGATCTTGTTTTGTTACATTAATTATAAAGATTATTATGGTTCAAACGGATTTAAAAACGAAGTTACGATTGAAGAGAAAAATCGTTTTGAAGTTTGGAATTCACTTTTTCACACGCACTCCAATACTATGTTGACACGTGGCGTAAATTCCTGCACTTGCTCCGGGTCAGCGCTCAACGCCCGCTCGCGCAGGTAGCTTCTGCACAACGAACCCAGGCTCGCCGTTGGATTTTAGTCTTGGCACGAATCGTAAAGCGTGCTACATGAAGGCTGCAAATAGCGCGCGCTATTTATAGGGTTTCCGTATCCGAAGGGCGTCCGACGGGATCCATAACGTAGGTCAAGCCCACGGCCTGCTCGGCGTCGGCCCACGGCCCATACGGCTTCTTCTTCCTTGAGCCGCCACCGCACCGAGCTCGCCTCCGCCGCCAGCCGTTGTCGTCGTGCTCGTCCCCGCCGCCTCCGCCGCCGCGCTAACCTGGCCGGAAGTGACGCCCCCGCCCTTACCCCGCCCACCGCTAACAGCCACCACCGCGGCCGGCGCGTCCCCGCCGCCTCGCCGCCTGCCCGCATCGCGCTGCCCACGGCCGGTCCGGCCTGCCTGCCGCCCTTCTATGTCCGGGGGAGGAGGAGGAGAGCTTGGAGGTACAAACCCCGCGCACTAAAGGATTCTCCGGCGAGACGCCCCCGCCCCGCCCTCCTCCGCGCTAACCTGGCTTCGCCAGCCTCGTCACCGTCGCCGTCGGGTCGGGGAGGCAGGAGGAGGAAGAAACGCGTTCAGCCGTCGGATCGTTATGTTGCACGAATCTCCTATCGAATCGATCCCGTCGGGCGGGCTAATCCACCTCTTTGCGCGCGCGCGTGAGGCCTCCAAGTCGTGCGTGGGCCGTCCGGGCGTGGCTACGGGCCAGTGGATGCTCATCGTGGAGTAGGCCATCCAATTCGGCCTTGCCCGAACAGATCAAAGTTGTGACGTCTCACCCTGTTGTGCACGCAGGACGTCAGTACAGCTGCAGTAATCACTGGCCGTATTGCACCGGACAGAACCTGTATCTTGCTGAAACGTTTTCAATTTACGTTCAGAGAGAGGACACACATTCATCACGCCGCGTGATGGTACTACCATCTGTATCGATCACCAGTTTGGGTCCTTTAGGAGTTACAGGTTATACATCCGTCTTCCGTGTTCACTGTTCGGATTATATTCTCTCTCGTCTCTAACACAAGTTTACTTTTTCTTAGCAAACATACGCAGATGCAAGTCCATCGTGCGCGTTCTCATTTTCCATGCGATTTAGTCGAACCATCACACCCGATGAACTAGACCTCATTACAGTCTGAGGGAAAAGGAGGGCGGAGACAACACGTCGAATGGGAGACTGTAATGAACCGTGCCACACGTATAAGTTGCTATAACAATCTCGCGGATGGATTCTGACTATAATTTGTCTAACGTATGAAGCGAGATTCCAAATCCAGAACTCCGTGTTGCTACGTTGTCTTGATACCAAGTATATGCAATTTGAAGTACATTTTCTGAAATTAAAAAGGCAATCATGAAACCACACGCATAATGTCATCAACGACACTTCAAAGCCCTACATTACAAGAGTGATGACGTTGTTGTACTAATCATGATGACTCCCCGACTTGTTTGTAAAAAAAAATGAGCGCCACGATTATTAAAATACCATGCCATCACACTCGATGAAATAGACCTTGTTTACCTACAAATGACGAGAGAGGGAATGGACGTCTGAGCATTACGGTCAGAGGAAAAGTAGGACCGAGACCACACGTCGAACGGGAGACTTGAATGAACCGTGCCACACGTATAAGTTGCCGTAACAATCTTCTGGATGGATTGACTGGTAATTTGTCTAACATATGAAATGAAATTCCAAATCCCTACTTAGCTCGAACGAAATTCCTGAGCTCCATGTTGCTACTTTGTCTTGACTCTTGATACCAAGCATATGCAATTTGAAGTACTACTAACTTCTGATATTAAAAAGGCAAGGCAAGAAACCACACGGATAATCTCTTCAACGACACTTATCCGAGTACATTACAATGATAATGACGTTGATGTACTGATCATAATGACTCCCCGAATTATTAGTAAGAAAATCAGCGCCGCATGATTAAACATACCTTGCCACACTCCTGCCTTGCTTTTTTTTTTTTTAACCAATACAGTCCTGCCTTGCCATCAGCATCATATCCCAAATACGCAATTCTATATGATACTCCTACGCCCAAAGTTCGTTTTTTAGCGTGAAATTATTAGTAAGAAAATCCGCACCGCATGATTAAACATACCTTGCCATCAGCAGCATATCCCAAATACGTACGCACTGCTATATGATACTCGCCCGAAGTTCGTTGTTTAGCACGAAATTATTAGTAAAAAAATCAGCGCTGCATGATTAAACATACCTTGCCATCAGCATCATATCCCAAATACGCACTTCTTCTATATGACACTCCTACACCCGAAGTTCGTTTTTTTTTTAGCACGAATTCACATTTTTCTTTCTTTCGTGTCAAGACATAAGCCATGTTCACTGTTATTGGCCATTATTGTTCCGGCCCTCTTCTTCCCCCTTCCACTCGTCCCCTTCTCCCTTTCGTCTCGCAACAGCCGAGCCGAGGCGACAACCCGTCGTGTCAGCGATGAAAATATAAGCGGCGCCGATCCCAACCCAGCCCGACCCGTACCACACCAACGCGAGCAACCGCGCCGTGCCGCGCGCGTCGCCCTCCCTGCCGTGACCGCGCCGCGCGAGGTAACTGCTCTAATGCCTTCTCCTCCGCCCCTCCTCTCCCTCCCTTCCCTGTTCGTCCCCTGCTCTCCTGCCGCTTCTCGATTTTTGTGCTTGATCCTGTCCGCCCCCAAGGATCGTGCAGCGGGGCTGCGTCTTCGATGTTTGTTGGGCTGGGTTTTGATCTCCGTTTTTCCCCCGCCCCGCCAAGTGGTGCTGGTGCCATATCGAGGGCAGGAGGGTGCTGTGGCCGCCATGTGGACGCTTGTTTTTGTGTGTTCATGGGTTTGATTCTGACGGATTTTCTGGCCGTCGATCGCGTCGGGCCATGTACGCAAATGCGGCGGGGAAGTTTCGCCTTCCTCGCGTGAGGGCGTCCTGGGTGGTTGATGCGTTCGGTTACCGGTGCACGCGACGGGATGATACGGCCGTTGCTTCCTTTTGATCCTCGCGACCCGTGCGGGAATCGATTCCATGCCCCGATTGGTCGCATTGTGCGGGAGGTTTTGCTTGCGCCGTTTCCTGCCTGGCTAGTTGGATTCCACCGCGAATAAGTTGCGTCCTCGTGCGCACCTATTTTTTTAGCTCCTCGACCCATCTTTACTCGTCGTGTTCTTGATTCCTTCCGCGTATTTCCGTTGCCTTATGCGGTTAAATGGTCTCATCAATAAACCGCGGTGCAGCCGTCCTCAGTGCTGTTTTCTTGTGACAGGGGAACATCAAATATTCTCTGGAATCTTCGTGTGGATTTTTCTTCCGCTATTTTGTTGTACGGTTGTTGATCATGTTGTTTGTTGGGATTGTTTGTCTGGTGCCACATGTCATGTGTCCGGTGATGCTGTTACTTGTACTGACACACATGCAAATACATTGGAATTCGTTTCGCACTACGTGGACTGTCATGTTTAGAGGAATAAGCAGCTGATCGTTTGGTTAGTTCCTTATCTTCAACTGAATCTATGCCTGGTGGTTAGGATCTACACTAGGGCAGTTGGCTTTAGTTGAGTGCCATCTTATTCTATTACCTCGGGAATATGTTATTGCTTCAATTACAACTCCCAAATGGTTAGTCTAGTTTCAGTATTTGTTTTGGGGTCCCACTTGCTATTTTCTACTACTTGTGAACATGAAGTATGGAAGGAAATTAGCACACACTGGCTTCAAGGTCAGAATTTAACATCCATAACTTGTTTAATGATTTGTCTGAACAAGGTTGCCATATCCGTATGGTTTCCCACTACGCATTTAATTGCTGGATCTGTATGGTTTCCCATTACGCATTTAAACATCAATAGCACAATTGTGGGTGATTATCCGATTATTCTGTAGCAATGGCCCATTTCCTTGTTCACGTTCTACTACATTCATGTGGCAACTGGATTATCCAAAGTTGTTATCGATATGCAGTGGTAGTCATTTATTATACTTGATATCCATGGTTGAAAGTGTGCCTCATTATTTGTCTCGTCTCTTTCATTAGGCTGCTTGAGTCTTAAATCAGGAGATGGACCTATCCACGACTTCGGTACTGGCGGCTAAGGCCTACAAGTACAAAGCAGAATCACTTGTTAAGGAGTACCTTCTTGCAGATTCTTATGTATCATTCACTGCTGTACTTGGTGGAATCCTGATGTGCAAGATGGTACCGTCTTCCCCCCTATTATTTGTTGACACTTTTTTTTTTTAAGCAACTATTTGTTGACACTTGACATTCATGGTCACCCCACTGAATTTATTATGCTCACATGGCTAATGTACTATAGATGAAAACAAAAGATCTATGTATGTTTTAGTCTATAATTTGTTTTTCCCCCTAAAGGTTTGATATTGGTAAACTGAGGAATATGGATGATAGTAGATTCAGATAAATATTTCCATGCCTTTCTCAGTACTCACCAAAGACAAGTTAGGGATACAAAACTATAGAGAGAAGTAAATAAGACTGTTGACGTGTCTGCGATTGTTGAAACTGCTCAACAGTTAGCTTGGACATATGACATACAGTCTTATAAAAAGAGTATTTTACATCCAAGAATTCAGTCAGTATAAGTTAATTTGAAGTTTGAGTACGTTATGTGGTCAAGGTAACGTAAAGCAATGTGAATCTTAAATTGACTCATTATTATTATCGAAAATGTCTTGTTACCTAGGGGGATAGCTACCCCAAACGAACGTCGTGAGCAACAGTTATAGTAAACTGTTTGCAATCAGGGAAGTAGAGCTTGCATCACAACCTATCGTGTTCTTCTTGTTTAATCTTTTTTATACTTCTTTTTTTGTTATAGTATGCCTGAAGTTTATCATCTTTGGTCCAAAATTATGTTTTCCTTTCTGGAGTAATTCAATAAACTTCTGGATGTCTGACACATCGTTATGGACAAAAAGTTTCAACCTGAAACACTGCAAGTTACTGAAGAACTGATTGAAGTATTGACAACTTGTCCAAGGTTGTCAATTCGACCTAATCAATATTTAGCTGTAGTCACTATCCATAAAACAATAGCAACTGTACTGTAATAAAGTATGTAACAGCATGCACTACCTTCAACCAAAACTCTCGCACTTAATTCCTTTCTACAATCTAGTTATTTTCTTTTGAAATAAGTCGTGTATTTACTTGGCTTATTTACATTATTTTGTCTTAGGTCTATGACATCACACACTTAGTCAGCTCATTCTACTACAAAGGTTATGGTTCACTTTCAAAACTCCAGAAGCTTGAATGGAACAACAGGTGAAGCTGTCTGTGAGCACAAGTTGTGTCAAATTTCACCTTGAGTTTGTCAAGACTTCTATTCATCGCCCATTTTTATCTTTTTTAGGGGTATGTCAACTGTCCATGCAATATTCATCACAGTCATGTCAGTGTACCTGGTATTCTTCTCCAACCTATTCTCTGATCAACTGGATGGACCAGTCACGTTTCGGAATTCGAATTCGTCCAATTTTACTCTGGGGGTAAAGGATGTTTTCATATTGATTCTCATTCAATTATAATTTCTATGTTAACATCTACCTTTGTTTTTGTTTTTACTTTTGCCTCAATGCCTCGTATATCCTGAATTTCATTTATCCAGGTTTCTGTTGGGTACTTCATCACTGACCTTGCTATGATATTCTGGGCTTATCCCAACCTTGGTGGAATGGAGTATGTAAGTGAATACATGGTGTCACTTAAATGTTTCTTTTTCACCCCTTTATTTATTTCCTTCATTTCTTTCTTCTCCTTCTGTGCACAAATGTATGATATTTTGTGGATGGCAGAGTGTATTAGAACTTTGATTGACTACTATTGAACCACAATAAATTGGCAAACTGTGCAAATAAATGGATGTATTTTCATGATGAACAACCTATTACTTTCACTTGCTTAAGTGAGATATTTATGCTTGCCTAGTATCATTAGTACAGTTTGCAGATATTGATCCAAAAACCATGCATATGTATGCAATGGGAGTAGGTTGCTACTGTTGACCGAAACTTTGATATTAACTACTTTCAAAGTTGTATATATTATTGAGTACTGACTACTGGTTGACCATTGTCAGGTTCTTCACCATATGCTGTCACTTATTTCCATAGTCTATGCTATGTACTCTGGGGAAGGACAATTGTACACGTTCATGGTCCTCATCTCTGAAACAACAACACCTGGAATCAATCTCCGATGGTATTTGATCAAATGAATGCACACTGATTGTTTTTTAACTCTCTGTCATGTTGTTATTGGGATCTTTCTGACCAGCCCTGTCACCTTCTGTCAACTAGGTTTCTTGATATTGCTGGAATGAAGAGATCCAAAGCTTATGTTGTCAATGGGGTTACAATGTTTGTTGCATGGCTGGTAAGTTATTGTAGTACATTTTAAATGTTGGTTACATGTTATAAATCATGATTACCTGCCTGTCATCGGAAAGTACTTAACTATGGTTCAATGTAATGCACGCATGCTTGAATGAGGAGGCAAATAGTAAAGCCAGGTCTAATTTTGATCTTCCTCAGTTAAGGATAGACTGTCGTTCCTTTAAAATCGAGGCATATTGGAAAAATTTATACTTGCTAGAGAAATTCTTCAGCTCTCATGGGCATATATTAGGAGGGACAGGGAGACCCATTTGGTGATTCCCAACTCTCTTGTGCTGCAGCATGCTGGAGAGAAGGAAGTTATCAAATTTTCAATTGGAATTTGAATGCTAGAAATCGTCACTCATGTTTAACCAAACTGATACCCTTATCATAAAGACAGTCGTTCTTGTACTGCAAGGAAATCTCTCTCTCCCTGTCTAATGTTGGAGAACCATTTATAATGCAGGTGGCAAGGATACTTTTGTTCGTCTACTTATTTTACCACATCTATTTCCACTATGATCAGGTACTTTTTACATTAAGAATAAGAGCGCACTTAGTATTCCACTTGGGGATTTTGAAACTAAATTTTTCATGTTGACAGTAAACTTGTCTTGCTTATCGACAGGTCAAGCAGATGCATACCTTCAGCTGCATTCTGATATTTGCTGTGCCCACAATACTACTTGTCATGAACACGATGTGGTTTGCCAAGATCTTGAGAGGTCTTAAAAAGACGCTAGCGAAGAGGCAGTGAAGAGAAGAATGGTGGACGCAAAGCTCGTGGACATCTACAGACATCTTTTCGTACAGTCAATTTACAGATACAAACACTTCTTCAGTACGTAAAGCCGTTAATGCAGCTCACAGCAAAAGATAAAGCCCTTGTAAATGATTCAGAAATATGCTTAACGGAGCCCAAATTTTTCCATGGATATTCTACCTTGTATATATGCACGTTGGTTATGACCGAGGATCATTCTTATATGATCAGGTGCTTCTACTTCTCGACAATTTAGGTAGTGGTCATCCGAAGACCTAGTATAGAACTAGAAAGGTTGAAATTCTGCTCTTACTCGTTTAATGTGCGGCACTTGCTGTCCCAACTTCAGAATTGTAATGATACATTTTCATTACAAGAAAGTTTAATTGCCAGTACTTGTACAGTTATATTATTTGTGTTGTTTCGGTTATTTATTGTTGGGTCGACCAATTGTCATTGTGCAGATGATTTAAATAAGGAGATAGCTGAAAGCATGCACTTGTGTTCTTCGTTTAGATTCATTTGATCTGTTTCTGTGCTGTAGGTTGTGTTCAGCTAATGAAAAGAGTTTGATTTCATCTGTCCAGCTTGTACTCGTTTGGCTCTGTAATGCTGAGTTAATCCTCTCAAGCCGGCATGATTCGGAGTAAAAATAAACGTCAGGAACAAATTTTGATCACGGATGAAATGGGGAAGTATGCAAGATTTTTGCGTTGGTTTGGGTTAGGCAGGGCAAGAAAACGTATTACTCCCCGTGACTCCTACCAGGTAAAGGCTGCAAAAGCATGTTCGACGATGATTGATTTTATTCTACACAAATTGTAAGCTGTTCCATATGGTGACGCTCTGTTCATGGACCATGGTCAATCGCAACAACGGAGCAGAGAGAGTGAGTGCAGTTCCTGAAGTCAGACGCCATACCCTGAGAATTACTACGACCTGCTACGGGTAAGCAGCCCTTGGAATGACATGAAGAGGTCCTTATTTTCTGCACCGAAGATAACGTCCGCTTTCCTCAGGGTCTCCTGCGGCACAACAGTACACGTGAATGTCAGCAATTCACTCTCTGAACGAATCATTTGAAAACCGAAACTAATTTGGTCCCAGCTCCCAACCTCTTGAGATTGCCTATGTGAATTGAGCTCCTTGATATTGGCAAGAAAAGCCGCAAATTGTTCGTAGGAGAGGCGACTCCTGGGGATGTGAAACCAAGTCATGATAATTTTATTTGAAGAAATTGATATAACTTGCAGGTTAGTATGAAATGGCACAAGAAACGAAGTGGGGATGAAGCATGGGGGCTAGCAATAGCATACCTTGCTTGACGAAAGAATTCCTTACCATCTACTCTCGAAGCGCGTCCTGGAACAGGAATTCCTTGAGGAAATGTCAGGAAAAGAGTTAGTGGTTTCGCACCACCGGGAACTTGCAAGAGTGCTGATCGATGAGATGCCTGAGAAACACTACCTGAGACAGAGTGCCCACGAGATCGAGGCGGCGAGTTGGCTGCAGAGGACATCTTGCTGGAGGGCAGCCATGGCGACATCGCCAAATGGCCTTCCAATCGCGGCGAAGTGGCGCGGGACGTCAGTTTGGGCGACACCGCAGTGGAGTATCTTCTGGGGGAAGTGGCAGCGGTTCTCAGCTTCCGGGCAGGATCAGAAGCGAGGCGTGGAGTGATGTGCGTGATGGTTAGCTTCTGCTCAAACGGCCTCATCACTTTTTAAAGCAGAATACAGACAGCAAGTACCATCATCAGCTAACTAAGCAGTGCTCAAAATTGCAGTTGCTTTAAAAGTTGCAAAGCTTGAAGAGGTTTGTGTCAGTGACACTGACAGATCATACCTTCCTGATTTATGCTTTCAGCATCGCTAGATCCATTAGCTAGAGACGATACAGGATGGCTATTCGCTAGCCCATCTTCAGAAAGGTCATAGAAACGCAGTTATCCCCGAATGAACAGGGTGGTAAAGAGAGTGCACCCAAAAGAGATGGGACATGCATCAAGAGCAAAATACCTGTCCAAGAACTCGCTTTCGCCACCGATTGCTCGCAGGTTCTTATGTCAACTGTTTCTTGAATCTGTATTTGCAGAGAACGCGTACAAAATGATATGAAGTAAGTACTAGATATATAGGATCGATGATCGATATGATGCAGATCCTTTGGTTAAAAGAAAACAGGGAACGCAGAGAAGATGAGCTCACTGGATTGTTATCGTCTAGTGACTGCATCAGATGCCTCCTGAAGGTTTGCAGCTGTAACAAGAAAAATTCGCAGATCGTGTTATAGCGTGTGTGTGTGTGAGAGAGAGGAGGCGTGAGGATGTCAGATCACAAAAAAGAGCAGGCACCTTGGCGAGGTCCCTGGCCAGCTTCTTGGACGTGTGCGCGAGCGAGTCCCGCTCCTCCATCAGCTTGGCCTTCGTAGAAGAGACACGAGGAAATGAACCGGCTCATCAGAGAAAGACAAGAAACACGAGGAACGAACGCATAGATCGACACCAGCAAGCAGGCGAGGCGAGAGCTCTCACGTTGTCCTCGAGCGCGGCGCGGAGGCGCGCGTCGGCGTCGCGGAGCGCCTGCTCGAGCTTGGCGGCCCGGTCCGCGAGCTCCGCGGCGAGGCGGTCCCTCTCGGCGAGCCTCTGCCGGAGGCGCGCGGCCTCGAGCTCGAGCCGGGACGCCCGGGCCGCCACGGCGACGGCCGTGATCTTGCGCGCCACCTCCAGCTGCTCGTAGGGGTCCAGCGGCAGCGCGGCCGCGATGGCGTCGGGGAGCCCGGGCTCCGGCTCCGCCGCCGGCTTCGGCGCGGGCCCCGGCGCCGGCGCGGAGGTGGCGGCGGGCACGGGGGTCTGCGTCATTGTTGGATGGAGCTGCAGCCGATCGAGGCGGGGAGACGGGCAGAGCGCGGGAGTGGTGGTGGTGGTGTCACTGGTGTGGCGGGATCCGAAGCTGGGTGGGAGATGGGGTTTATGATCACTGTGTGCGTGGAGGTCGCGCCGTGGACGGTGGCGAGGCGGGTAGCGTTTGGCTTTTGCTTGCGTTTGAATGCGCGCCGCACGCACAGGAGTTCGGATTTTCCTTTTTTAAGCCTCTCTTGGGCCTTGACACATTGGTGGCCGGAGCGACGAGGCGCTGGCGGTGGAATGGCGTGCAGCCGCCTCTGGTTGAACGCTCCAGCATGCGCTGCAGCATGTGTTTGTTCTCCGTTGAGCGGACCGCTTGGCGTGCTATCTGTCAAGAGCATCTCCAGCAGTGTTGCTAAAATAGAGTTGCTAAAATTAAGTTTAGATATAGGAGAGAGAAGATTTGACAATCCATTTTGTTTTCGTCTCCAGCAGAATTGTTAAAATATGATACCTAAAAAGCTATTTGAGAATACTCTTTACTTCAAGGGGTGTTTCAAAAAAAAGTCAAGACAAAGTATGAATTATTACAACTTTAGGCGAGGGTGTTTTTACAAAATCAACACCATATCCACACCCGTGGTCTCACGATGCCCGACTCCGATCCAAACACAAGCGCCGCTGAAGGTCGCCATCCATGGCGGCCTTCTAGCTCGCCGCGCCGCTCAAGCTCGCCCTTTGCCTCCTCTTCCTCCTCCTCCCGTTGTGACCTCGTCAAGCCCGCCTGCTGTCGCCGCTCAAGCTCGCCCTCCGCCTCCTCAATCTTGTATGCGCCAACATCGCCTCAAGCCCGCCGCCTCGAGCTAACCTTCCATGGTGACCCCTCCAGCTCTCCTGCGCCGCCACCGCGTCCAGCCTGTCTGCCTGCCGCCTCAAGCTCACTCGCGTCTCCCACTAGCTACTCAAGCTCGCCCGAGTCGTCGTCGTTGGTCGCTCGGGGAGGCCTTCGCAGTGGGCCGAGTCAGGTCGGGAGCGCCGACGGGCGGAGGAGGTAGCGGGGGAAGGTCGTTGTGGCTGATTGAGAAGGGAGCGGCAACGGGAGGAAGTTGCGGGACACGCGGAAAAGTCCCGACTTGGACAGTTGCGCTTCGCGCGCATGCCTCTCAGGTTTTTAGCAATTCAACTTTGCATTGCTATATTTGGGTCTAGGAGAGAGAAATTTAGACTATAGTCTAAAAATTTTAGGTATAGCAATCTATATAGGTATACAGTTGGAGCAGTTTTTTTGACTGTTTTTAAGCTTTCTGCCAGTTTTTAGGTATAACAATTCGTTTTGGCAACACTGCTCGAGATGCTCTTACCTCGTGAGGCCAGTAATCCTTGACCGCGGGAGATGGCTAGTCAGATTAGAGATGACAGCCGGTAGCTTTGCTGGTGATAACGACACCGGACACAGGTGAGGGGAATCCCGATTGGTTTTGTGATTAGTACTTTTTGTGCAACAGCAACTTGGTCGTTGTAGTATAGTGGTGAGTATTCCCGCCTGTCACGCGGGTGACCCGGGTTCGATCCCCGGCAACGGCGCATAATTTTCTTTTCACGTTCTTGAAACGGCGGTCAATTTTTTTTTTTTCAGTGGACGCATCTTTTTTTTTTTTTTTTTTTTTTTTTTTTTGAGCACATTCAGTGGACGCATCTGATTCGGCCTCGTCAGCGTGTGGCCTGTGGGCTCGGAGTCGGCCCACGCGCTCGCTTCTGGAACCAAGCCGGTAGTCGGTCCAACGGCTAGGCGAACCGCCTTTCTCCAGCCAGCCGCACCGCAATCCGCAAACCGCCCCTCCTAAACCCTAGAACACCCTCCCCCTCCTCCGGAATCTCGCCACCGCGCCATGGCGGCGGCACCGCCGGAGCCCGACTCCTCACGGGAACCCCCGACCGCCGCAGGCGCAGGCGGCCCCAACCCGTGCTGTGCGAAGGTAAAGCGGACGCCTTTCTGTTCTAACCCTTACGCCCGATGCATTCTGTTTCATTCTTGCGCGCGTTTCGTTTTCTGATGCAATTTGTCGTTCTTGATCTCATTTTGGGTGCCTCCGCAGTTGTGGAAGAAGTACCAGAAGTTGGAGAAGGGCCGGGCGTTGCTGCGGGAGGCGGTGAGCCTCCTGCAGAATGGGAACGACAAGTTGCAGAAGGAGAACGCGGAGCTCAGCAAAGGTACAATCTTTCTTACTAGTAGATTTCTTTCATTAATTTTTTTCTGCATTTTTATTCTAATTAGAAATAGATTATGATCATCTGGAGTATCCAGGGCAATGCACATGCTTAGTTGCCACGTTTATCTGTTAGTGATTATTATGGTGCAGCATTTTGGTGTGTTAAACATACGATTGTTGTGACACACGCAGAAAGGTAAATAGTCTGGCCGTAACATAGTTCACACTTGGGCTCAGGAATGGACACAAAAATATTTCCCTCCATCTAGTTGAAGCAAACCTTTTTCCCTTTTAAACTTCCACTGTGAAGAATCTAATGTTCTAAATTTTAATGTCATAGCATGCTAGTAGCATGCTAGCAGGACTTTAACAGAAGATGCCTATCACCGAGAAGATGTCTCTTTCGAAGTATGTCTTATTTCACTTCAATGTATCTCATATTCATTAACCTCATGTGTGTTTCCTCCTTGATTTTTCTTATAATCTTTAACATATATTACCCCAAGTATTAAATTATCCTTAAGCGCTTACACTTTAAAATACTTGACATTGAGGTCACCCACTCAACTCTATGTTATTCGCGGATGAACATATATATGTGTCCGTGCATCTTCAAACTGTTTCCTATGCGTGTTGTGTTCTAATATTTTGTTACCTCTGCCTTTTCTTTTGAACAGTGTGCAAGGAGGAGCGTCTCCGAGGTGACTCAGCGGAGGCAGCTCGGGAAACTGAGTCTGATGCCAGAGAGCGGTTAGAGAAGGAGATAATTGAATTGAAGTCACAGAACTCAGCTCTGCAGCAAACACAAAATGTATGCAGTAATGATAATGAACTTATTCGCATTTCTGAATTGGAGGAAGAAAATAGGAAGCTCAAACAGGTGTTAGGAGAGGAAAGAAAAAAGATCACTTCTGAGAAGAAAAAGGTTGACGAAGAGAAGAGCAAGGCTCTAGAAATGCAAAAGATACTGAGGTCAGAAACACAAAAGTCTGAAGAGTATAGGAGGGTGGCTGATACAGAAAGGAAAGTAGCTGGTGATTGGAGAGTGTCATGCGAAAGGTTGAGGAGTGAAGTAAATGAAGTCAGAGCACAGTTGACCGCCCAAATTCAGAAAACAGAGGAGGCGCTTAAAAGTGTTGAAGCAGAGAAGCTGAAGCTATCCAGAGAAAAGAAACGTGCTGACTCAGAAAAATCGTTAGCTGAAAAGAACAAAACACTATTCGAAGCTGAGAGGAAAAAGGTAACACAAGAGAAGAAACGTGCTGACAATTTGTTAGCAAAGTTAGAGGAGCAGAAGAAGCTTAATGAGGATTTACGAACTAGCATTCAAGTTGAAAGAAAGAATGCAGTAGAAGAGAAAAAGCGAGCAGACAATCTGTTCCGAGAGCTGGAAGAGGAGAGAAAACGTAGTGAATGCTTGCTGAGAAAGCCAAATGAACTTGGTAATGTCAGAGATGTAGTTTCATCCGGCAAATGTGGGCGGCTGCTTGGTGATAGAGCTTCCGAAAGTGCAAATGTAAAGCTTCTCAAAGAAAAGCTTAAGCTGAAGAAAGGGCAACTAAAGCATGCGAGAAATGTGGCAAAGCTAGATAAAGCGAAAAATGCTTTGATAAGAAGAGAGTTTCAGCGTATAAGACAAGACTGGATGCAACTGCTGAGCCGATTTAACATGCTTGATGACCATCTTGCTGGTGGTATTGAAGGTATTCATGCCTTAACAGAGGTCTGTATCCTGTATACTACTTATTTCTATCGTCACCCATATTATGAAGGTAATTTTTGGTAAAATAGTAACATGCTTAAAAAAACCCTGGTAATATCGGATAATAATTATGAAATACTTATAGAAGCAGTGAAACTTTCTTCATCCACTGTGTAGTCTGGAATTTTGCCATGGACTTCCTCTTATAATGCTAAGGAAAAGTACTCTATATGCTAATGGAAACATTGGGTACACTCATTCCATAATGTAGTGTTGATCATGCAAATTATATACGAACCGTGATTTCCGCTATAATAGATTGCAATAGAGGAGCAGTAAGCAGTGAAAATTGACAAAGTATCATTCTACTGGATATGACCAATATGCTTTAACATGCATGCTGTTTTGTTTGCCTATTCTTCCAAAGTTCATGTAGACCTGCTTTCGCCTATCGATAGACTGATGTGATCATGTTCATATTTGCAGTTGAAGAAACATCCAGAGATACATGGTTTGGAACAGAGGCTGCTTCCTAATGATCCAGTCGCTGCCCCATATATTGGGTTGCAGGCTGGGATGGTTCCATTCGGTTCTTCTATCCCAAGAGAGTACACTTCGTATCAGTTACCCAGAGAAAGCTGCACGAGACCGGTCTCAGGTACTAGTTCTGAATTAGGGCCTCCTCTCGGTAGCTCTCTCAGAACAAAGTCAAAATGTCACCCCAGATCATCATTTCCCACATCCATATCTGATGAAAAGTTCATGGGCTCACAGGGTAAGGATAACCTACTTGTGTCCTCATCAACAGACATCAGAGGGAAACATAATTCAATTCCCAAGCGCCCCCTTAAAGATAGATTTGATACAATGAGGCAAGAAGATAGAGTATTGTCTCTAGAAGCATTGAAGTCCTTGTCTGGTGGCACAGAAGTTACAGATAGAACACTTGGTGGTGCTAGGAAGAGAAAAAGGACCAAACAGTCGCTGGAGTCTAATGCTTGCCTTTCATCTAAACATGACGTGCTGCATTCAAAATCAAAGGCCCATGCTGTCACACTGAATGACATTTTAGCATACAAGGATGATCGTTCAGGTCTGCAACATGGAAATAACATCATGCCTTGTGTGACCGAAGGTGACATGGAGAATTGTAAGAGGAAGTATCTTTCGATCGCTGATAGAAGTGCTCCTCCTGCTGAAGGAAATGCTTGTTCAGGTAGCAGAATGTCTTCATTGCTCTCCTTTGAGGAAAAGATGAGTGGAAACTGCTTGAAGTTGCTCAGTTTAGACAATGATGCAGACGAGGAAAAGTACAGACTGGCAATGGAGAGACCTCTTTCACCTAACTTGCCCAGTATTCGACCCCGGAGAACTAAAGCTCGTGCACCTGAAGAACCTCACAGTTTTGATGGTGACGCCGTCAATGATTGTGCTGCCTCAGGATCTAATGCCATTGGTATCAATATGAGCACCAAAATATTGGAAGCCAAAAGACATACAATTCAGAAGTTGACTCAAAATGATATCCAGCTTGGTACGTCCTCTAAAATAATGGAGTGGGATAACGGTTTCAAACTTCTTCCTGCAACTGATAAGTCTGATGCAGCAGTAAATATTTCTTGTAACGCTGAATTGGTTGGTGTACCAACTAATGCCTCATCGAGTCGCGTTTCAATGGAGGATAATGTCCGAAATAATGTAGCATCTTCTGTTGTGGAGGCAGCCAATATCAGTACATCAGTGTTGCCACAAAATAGCTGCAGTGATAATCCGAATTCCAGTTTGCATTCGTGGCATTTATGCAAGGAGGTTCCTGAAAAAACCAGCTCACATCAGATTTGTGACAGGTCATCAGATCCTGGACTGCATTTTGGTACAAGCAAAGCAAAAGGGTCCAAGCCTGGCTTGGACTCAAATAGTATCCTTGGACATCACTGTGAATCTCTAAAGGCTCCAATGCACTTAGTCGGATTTATGGGAATGAAGAGAAGCAGTATTGAAAACATAGTTCGATATTGGGAGAAACTTATTTCTGAAGCAGGAAAAGTTTCTATGGAAGCTTCCATTGATGGTCCATCACTCAAAAGAGTTTCAACTGAACCATTGCTACATATAGAGTAAGTTTGCTTGCTGTTTTTTGCATTTATAACGATTTTAGCAGGCACCAGAGATTTCTTGCTGCTATCACAATCTATCATGGAAACTAAATGCTCTGCTTTGTTTTACAGCGAGAAGGTTTCACTCATCTTTTCCCTTATGTTGCGGGATATTGGATTCACTGCAGAACCTTTTGCTAATGGACATTATTCCTCCCCAGCTTTGTCCTTGAATGGTATGATTTCTGAAACCTTTTCATACGTTAATTGCTTAGTTGATTTCAATTCAACTCAGAGTCTCAGACTTATTCTTTATTGTTTCATCCAAAAATTGTATTTTGATTTCGCTGTTTTACTGTTTCTTTTTTCCTCACTGTTACATATATTTGTGAAGTTAATCTTTTGGATAGTATCAGTTAGATTTGCTCCATCAAACGTACTGTGGAGTTCAATATATTTTTTTGCTTTCACCTTTCATCATAAGAACTATTAAGGGTATGATGTTTGTATTAGTTGCATTGATTCATCTGTTGAACAGAATTTTGTGCTGTGTTTTTTAAATTGTTTTGTTTTAATACTTTTCCTTCCTTACAGCAAATTCTTATGTGGAAGTAAGATGGGATTTTCTGCAAAACGATCAGCTGAATGTTCTCATCTCCTTAATTGAGGATTTTCTGAGGAACAAAGAAGTTATGGAGTGCAGAAACTTGGGGCAGAAGGTTTCTGACTCAAGAAAGTACCATAATCAGGATGACCGAACTGATATACTGTTATGTACGAAACCTGCGACAATGAATCAATTTATCTCTGCTTGCATTCTGTTGGGTTCAATTTGTGCTAAAGCTGACAGAGCGGATATTATTTTAGAGGTTTCGTACAAAGTTGTTCAGATGGGTAAAAGCAATCTTTCGTGGACTTTGTTGGCTCTCCATGTCTTTGGTTCCGTGTGTGGTGATAAGTTTTTCATTCCCAAGAGTGGCAGCTTTCTTGTGACAGCTATACGATTGATCGTCCTGCTTCTTGAGAGGAAAGACACTTCTGTGTGCCTTGTGTCATCGTATATACAGACAAATATGCCAAGACTTCCCTCCTGCGCACAGTGCCCGTTTGATGTGGATACGGTTTCAGTAGATGTTTTTATTTCTTCTCTTCTGGATGAGCTTGCTTTGTGTTCTCTGCTGTGGAACAATCGTGCCAGCTCAGATGAAACTATTGCAATGTGTAGTACTCATTTGGGATCGTGTGGACTGGAGATCAACTGTGGTGAATCTTGCAATATCTTCAAGCAAGGAAAGCTTGCTGAGGATAGTCATAGCTGTCCTGGGAGGATTGACTTGTGCTACTTTACTGAGCTAATTTCTTTGCTCGAGCTCTTTGGGATCTACATGGTATGAGCATCTTTGTGCCTCTTCTATTTATTTCAGTTCTTAAATTTTCCCCCTCCAAAATGTCGAAACATGTAAACAGTATCTACCAGTAGGGAACAATTGATGCCAAATGGCATGTTGGTTCCGGCTTTTATATTATTTTAAGCTGGCTTATTGCTTATATTATGATAATCCATAAGCTGGTGTAGATGGATTTATTTTAGCTTATTGCCTTTTGCCTTGTATAGGACCAACATTCCAGCTAGGCCATTAGTTCATATTAACCAATAGGAATATCTGTATGCTGAGCATTATCAAGTAGTTCCTATTATTAAAAATATGTACTAAATTTGTTCTGATATTTATGTCAATATACATAACTCATTCTCTTGTTGACTCAGTTTTTTTTGTATTCATTTTTAGAGCTGTGATTGGACATACAACAATGTCGTTATCCGTCTTCTGAAGATTTTGGAATCATGCACATGTGAGGAGTATGCAGCTGCTTTGTTGGTACTTGTCGGCCAACTTGGAAGGTTTGTGCTGTTGCCTCTAATCCTCTTGAACATAGATTGTGAGGGTACATGATAGCTAGTTGGGTTATTGTACCAGTTATTCCATTGTTCATGCTCGCGCATGATTTGAATGTATTTTACCTTTTTTGTTAATCCTGAATGTATTATACCTGGTATCCTTTAAAAACTCGCTCGCCAGTGGTAAAAGTCTTCTACCTGTAGGACTTTTTGTATGATATGGATTGTCAAATAATAATAAATATCTTGATATAGATGGGCAGTTGTGTCCTTGGGGATTTCCCCTCAAAATCATTTGGTTTCCTCGGGATGATTTTTTTTTTTTCACACTACACGTCCACTTGCAAGGTTTCATATTGTTGTGTTTCATATCGTTCTTGGCAACGATATAAGTCTAGATGTATCACTAATCCTTCACAGTTCTGATACGTTATCGAACATATTTTTTATGGAGATCTGACATGAGGCAATAATTTAATATGTATCTTCATGCATGCCCCCAAGTTTTTTTTATTGTTATATTCGCAAATTTATAAGACATGATATGCTAGATTTGTGTTTCTGACATTTTTGTTCTTTTTTTATAGGTTCTTTATTGATGATGTTGGTTATGAGCAGAGAGCCGTTTCTGAGCTGAGGGACAAATTATCTTTGTTAATGGGGACAAGTTTTATGAAATCAGTGAGTGTAACTGTTCAGTTTTCTGCCATTGGTGCATTGCTTATCTTCCTTCCGCTGCCATTCGCCGATGTTGTTGCTACCCGAAGTAGACCATTATCAGGTCCCTTTGTTCTGCAAGCAAGACAGATTTCTGACTGGTTTCTTCAGTTGAGCAAGGAGCACCAGTCTTTAGCATGTTCTTTTTTTAGCTGAGAGATGTATATGCTGTTGCGTGCATGGTTTGGCCTTCCAATGACCACCAAGAAGGCATTCTGAAATTTTGACCTGTCCCTCGCTGTCGTATTCATGGTCTCACGTGATGCTGGATTGGTCCCTTGCAAGATAGTGCATAGAGGATGTATGATGCAAGACAGCGCATAGATTCTCACCTTTGAAGATGCTGAAATTGTCTGCAGATCATGATTTGTTGTCAACATCATGTTGTCATAACATTTCCAGAAAAGCGGCTGAATAATTCTTTTGGAGATATTTAGAAATGCAGAGGCAGGGACTGCCGTGTTTAGTCCAAGAATTGTGTATTTCACTGGAAATCTGAATTGAATACAGAACATCAAAGATGTTTGAATCAAGGGTCTCCAGCTGGTAGAGGCGTAATATCATCAAATGGCAAGCATCTGTGTTGTTTTCTGTTGTAACGGATCTGATGAGGCTGCAATGTCAGGTCACCTTCAGTGGATGGCTGAGGTTGAGAAAATGCTATAACTGACAGGATTCGTTCAAAAAAGTTTTGATTCAAATAGCTTGGTTGCACCGAATCTAATTTTTGTTCCAATAGTGCAGTGTATCCTAGCAGAGTTAGGCTAGATTTCTTTGCCACAAGGAGATGATCCAAATTTTTATGGTCTCACCTCCTTGCTTGTCTGATATATAATTTGTCCAGGAGATGTTTGGCTTGTGTGCTAGGCCTGTAACCATATCATCAATGAAGGCACGTGATTTCTTACCTATGGCTTCGTAATATCAAATCTAAAGTCAGATAATTGAGAAGGTTGTGATATCACTTGTTTAAAAGAATAGTGCCATTTTTGTCAAGTTTGCCATTCAAGTTACCGAAACCCTTGCAGGTTTGTAGCCAAATTGCTCCCTTGTCCTTTGAAGTGGTCGCTTTGGTATGAACTGTTATTATTTTCATTGAAGCACAAAAACTGGCATTTGCGCTGCTACCTGAACTCTGTCCTTGGCAAACGGTAGTTATCAGAGGCAGGTTGAACTGTTTATTAGGCATCCGAGAGTGGTCTCTCTGTAGCCATAGTGGTGAAAAGCAAGGGCCGACCTCATTTCCTGCGATCCTCAGGAGGCCCGACCTGAGTGAAACAGGCCAGAATGAGGCAATGTCCCGAGCCGCTGCGCCGATTCTCACACACACCGCGACAGTGACACCCCCCGATGACAACGACCTGCTGCTCCCCTCAAAATGGTCGCGCTATGGCCTCAAACGTGGCGAAAGCAACCGGCCGCCCAAGCTCCCTCCCATCCGATTTCCGAACACGTGCCGCCGCGCCGACCGTCCGAACCGGTGCGTTCGGTACCGGTCGGTGCCCCCACGCCGCACGGACCACGGCGCACGCGAGCGGGGCCCGGCCGCCCACGCGGCGCGCGTGACCTTCGCGCCGCCTCGCTTTCCGCCGCCTGCCCCCGCCCTGAGGCCAGCTCCCCCCACGTGTGCATCGCCGAGCGGGTCGACCGTGAATTTCTTCGTCCGGCCCTTTTCACGCACCCCCCTGGATCCTTGACGCGCTCCCGGTCTCGGCGGGCACGACTGACTGCCTCGTCGTCCGGCCATCGCTGTCCGGCGAATGCCGGATCAGGGTCAGACACGTACGTTGTCGCTGGCCGACTGACTAGGCAGGGCACACACACAGGTCGTCGGGGGTCATCACATCATCTTCCGTGGAACGCGGGTTTACATGTTGCAAGCACAGCTGGTGCATGCGCGTCGGGGGGACGAGCGTGACCGCGCACGGCACGGCACGGCATGCGTGACCAGTGGCGGAGCTGAGATTGCTCGGTTGGGCATTCATTTTTGAAATGGGCATTCATTTTTCCGTATTTTTGAAACTAAGTATTCATTTTTACCTCAAATATATGTATTTTTGAGAATTTTTTAGTCATATTTAGCTCATTTTCAAAAAAATTGGGTATTCATATGCATACCCAAGATCCCCATCAGCTCCGCTAATGTGCGTGACGCAAGACCAACGCGCCACTGACCTGCCGCTACGTTAACACGGCCGGCCGTCCAAACGCAATGCAGGTCGTCTTCTTGGACCAGGCGATTAGCTAGAGGACCTTTTTTGCGTGGCATTCGCTTATGTGTCAAGCGAAGAACGACACCGGCCGGTGGGACGGTGGATTAGTATAAGCTCATCCCTGGGTGGCGATTGGCCGGACCGTGGTGCGGAGCACCGAGCACGCACGCGGGAGGAAGGCCAGCCGGTTTTGGTTAGCGAGCGTGATGAGCATCTAGCTTAGCGCCGATTTGGAGGCCGCATCATGACGACGCGGTACGGGCCGCGTGCGCTGATGATGGCAACCAGATCCGAGGTTGCTTCTGCCGGAGTAATTAGTACTAACCCACAACGCGGCGGTATATGCCGACTATATGATGTGCTATTTGCAAAATGCACCCCGGTGTGGGGAGGAGACGGCTCCTCTGTCGCCTCACGAGACGACAGCAACCGGACCGTTGCCCGAGGCCAAAGCGACGACTGCTCCCCGTTGTATGGGTCGTTGCGACGAGAAGACGACCTCGCCGATCCTGCTGCGGGCGCGCTCCCTGCCACCTCGCCCTGGCTGTCGAAGCACCGGAGCCTGCTGCTTGTCCATCGAGCACTAGAGCGCGGCCTGACAGAACTTCCGATGGGCGGCGGAGGCAAGTCGTGGAGTACCTTGAGGTAGCGACGCCGCGGGCGACACGCGCATGGCGAGGACGGCGTGGAGTACCTTGAGGTGGAACCGTTCCAGCATCAAATCTGCTGGCAATCGGAGGTTGGGGGCAACAGCAACAGAGCAAGATTGGCAAATTCCTGTTCGAGCCTTCTCGCCATGTAGGCCCAGATCGAGCACGAGCTGCGACGCAAGATCGAGCTCTGGCCCATCGATGCCCAGCACAGCTCGAGCTCCTGCTCACCCACCCGCCGCACACCATGCGCTGGAGCTCCTCGCTGCCACCCACCGCAGGCTCAAACCTTGAGGCCACACAGGGCGAGAAAGAGCTTGAGCTCCTCGCTAGCTATTGGTTGCGCGACGCAAGATGGAGTTCCCCGTCGCGCAGAGAGGGCACATCGCAGGATTGAGCTTGGCAGCTTGCATCAGTCGTCTCTCGTCGTGACGTGAAGTGAATGGATAAGAAAAACGAATGGATAGGAAGAGAACGTACAGGTGAGTGATAATGAGTTCACCAACTGACCGGTAGGACCTCCAAGTTATTTTCATGCACTAATCGTCATGGCAAATGGAATTTGACACATTCATATGTATTTTTTCAAACAAGCCACAACATGATACGTAAAGATCAGGTTTATGTTTGATCACCATGATTCATAGATCCATGCATGAATTAATTAGTTTATAGACAGACTAACAGACAACTCATTGTGCAAGTTGTCTGTTTAGCTGTCTGTGTACGAAAATCAAGACACTCACAGACAGCAGCCGTCTGTACCACTGTGGGTGCCCTAATGCGATTTGGCTAGGGCCGGGCGTTGCGTTACCATACCTTCAGTTCCAGAATATAAAAGTGCGGTGGCGAAAATGGTGAAAAACTCACGCACAAAACAAAAGTTCCATTTCCGAGCAGATAAGGTTCAGGTGACAAACCCAGTTTCTCTGTCTCTTTCTGGGGCATGGGCAGAACCTAAACCCATTGCTGCTGTACGAGCTTGCATATCAACAGGCCACCTACTACTCCGTGTAGCAAGAGCCATTTTCCCAAGCAGTTCACTAAACATTGCCAACACCGGACCGTGTCGCGTAGCCCGGCGAACAAAGACTGCCAGCGAAAACGACACGAGCGGGGCCGTACCTGGCTACTGCTAAGCAGGGCAGGCAGGGACAAAAAGCGGTGGGAGCAGAGCGGACAGGGCAGTGGGGGGTGCTTGTCCAAAACGAGAAGGAAACGCAACCATCCGCTCGGCCTTTCCTGGACGGACGCCGACCGCCGTCGTCAGCGCTGGCCCCCGCCCGTGCGGATCGGTACCGGCAGCAGAGAGCCTAGCAGTAGAAGAAGATCTGAAGATGGCATCACTTGCCCTACAAACTTTGGCCTGTATACGTGGCGCTCGCTCGCTTTTGACTGTGCATGGCGTCGTCACCAGCGTTTGGTGGCGTTGGTTTATCTATATAGCGGAAGGTGCGCAAGGAAATTGAGAGCCATGCAAATATTGTCTCTTGTTGAGTGACTTTTTTCGAAAGACCCTCTTGTTGAGTGATTGTATGTGGAGTTGTTGACATAAACAGTTTAATTTTAAGCATCCTGGGTCCAAGAGTCCACTCATTTATAGTGCCAGCGTAGCACCGAATCGTAGCGAACGAATCTTGCAGAATATTCAGCTGGTACGTAGTTGTCGTGCGTGATGCAAAGCTGTGTGAAATTGTGTAGAATACTGCCATACGATGCAAATTTTGGAAACATATGCCGACCAAAATTTGTTCCAGTTACTATTTCATTGCTCGAACTACTACTATACTTAGTAGTCTTTGTCTGATTTGTGTGATCAGAAATGGCGAGTTGATGGGTGTGTGTAGCGTTTGGAGCTTTGGATGATTAGCCAGGCTCCTCGGAACATATTCGTTCCAACCATTTCCGTGACAAAGAATATTCCACTCACCAATAATTATCTACCCTGGCACCTCAAAGGAGAATTTAAACAAGTGAAACGAGAAGGGGGGGAGGGACCCTTGCTGCACCATCCGAGATGGAAGCATTCCGCAGCACTTTCGTTTCCGTCCACATGTCTCAGCTTTCGTCCTTAAAAAGGAAGTAAAGGCTCGTCCTGCTTTTGGAGAAGAATCGTATTTGGCACCGGCCCTTTACCTGACAATTTCAGCTTCTAGATGCTGTTTCGGCACGGAAAGCTTTTGCGAAAGGCCGACGAGCAAATGGAGTCATGCATGGAGGGCAACAGAAAGGCTCATGACATGTTTCAAAAGGCAAACGGAAAGGATCGGATGATCGTATAATCAAATGAAATGAAACGGTCGCTGTGATGACTTGGAAGTCTTGGCATGTAGATTTGATTTGGAATGCTGAAATGGCTACGATCGATCACAGCGTCAACCCCACACAACGACACTCGAGCCGTCGTCGAGCGACCCAATTCGGTTGCAAGTTGCAACTGCCTCCGCGGAAACGTGTAAAGAAGCAGCGGCCACTTGCGCAATGCTGGTGGTGCACTCTCTTTTGCGGCTATCCTCAGAATTCGTAAAGCAGAGCATGTGTGAAATTAAAGTGATACCCAGCGACCTAAGTGAGCTGTAGCCACATGTTTGTGCTCGAGGTTTGTGACGTGGTAACCCCAACCATGACTGTAGAGATGTTACATTCACCATTTAATTGGACATATATCTATTAAATACAAGGCGCTTAGATGAGAAGCATGATTGAGAAGCATGATTTTGTAGAGAAGCGTAATTCTGAGCTAAACTACAGTTGACAAACAGAGATCACAATTAGAATGTCATCTGTTTTAATTGATCTGTACTCTATCCCTCAGGTCAATGTATTGTGAAAATGCAAGCTCAAAATTGTAGATAAATAAAATCAAATGACCATGCATCGTTTTCCTTGTGCAAAAGTCTTCCATTGATGGAAGCCTGTGGAATGGAGCATATAGAACTCAAAACAGTTTGAGCTTACTCTTTGTTTGCAATTTCTAGCACTAAACCTCAAAAATACATCTACGTAGGAGAAAGCCCTTATACCTTATATGAAACCTTTTATTCTTGTGATTAGTACCAACGTCGAGAGAAAAAAAAAGAGTGCCACTTTTATCCTTGTTTTTTTTCCTCAAAACAAAGAATCTTCATTTGTATATTGAAGTTTTATATTCCAATTTACTGGAATCTGTTATCCAGTAATAAAGAAATGTCAAGATCACAAGAGAATCCGAGGAGGAAGCTCTCGTTCAGAGGCCCCCTAGTATAGAGCATCAAGACCTACTTTCACAGCCCATTAACATGGCTCCTGTTCATAAAAAAATGGCTCCTGTTCAACACTAATCAATTGCTAACCGAGTACCAAATCCACACTCAATACCACCATCAGTGAGACACAACAATCACAGATGAGAGAGAAAGCACGACACTGAAGCATGGATTAGCAGCCACACCACAATAAATTAGAGAGAACCTGCTGTCTAAATGAAAGGCACCAGTAAAAGAGAAAGAGAAAAGCACATGCACACACAAATAAAAAAGAGGTATAGATAGGTGAGAGTGAGATAGAGTAACATACAAGCCAAAGCCTCCTCTTATCCCTCCTCATCTACCACTGCGCTCTCTCTTTCTCGCCGTGCCTGAAATTGAAACTCCATTTTCCCAAGTCCGAGTTCTACTTCCCTCAAGAAATTAGAAAAAAAAAGCCATTTTTTCTTTGAGTTTTCATCTTTGTAGTCATAAATTCACCTGCTGGGGCTAGTATTTCGGAAGTATTTTTTATTTAAGGCAGGAGAGAGAGAAGGAGGGGCGAAGTAAGCAGCAGCCGAGCCCGAGCTATCCCTCTCTTCCCTCACAGCTCTCAGATCCGAAGCCGGGAGAAAATCGCGCGAAGCCCTTGCCCTAGATGCGCGCCGCCACCTGCTGCCGGCGCTGCTACTACAGCTGTTTCTAGGGTTCTGCGGAGATGCTGGGCGTCGAGGCGGACGGCGGCGGCCCGTCCTCTTCCTCCGCCGCAGGTGAGACTCAGAATTTGCCGCGCGTTTGGTTTGTTTCTTGCCGTATTTGATCTGTCGCCGGTAGTTGCTGTTCGTTGTTGGTTGCTGGAGCTGTTCGGGGGCGATTTGGTGGTGCTCAGGTCGGCGCCTTTGTTGTGGTGTTTCTGATGCGAATCGTCGGGTATAGATGGAGAATTGTTCCAGTTAGGCTTCTTGGGTTTGATAAGCTTAAGAAAATTTGCAGCTTGTTTGCTGGAATTGTTTCATGCGTGGTTACTGCGTTTGTTATTGGTCATTGCACGCATTCTGGATTTGAAAAACTGTTCCTTGACGATGCTAAGATTAACTGGCTGTTTTTTTACTGTAGAAAACTTTGATGCCGGGCAGTACGCCTTCTTCGGGAAGGATTCACTGGAGGGGCTTGATCTCGGGTGCTTGGAGGACGGCGGCGGCGATGGCAATGGTGGTGGATTCAGTGGGGCAGAAGAGGGGCTGTATCGGCTCTCCTCTGTTGGAGAAGAGGTGCGGATTCCGGAACCATCACGTCCCCATAGCGGCCATATTTTTTTATAAATTATCCGCCGCTCGTTCTTGTTTGTGCGTTAGGTTCCCATGTATGCTTTATCCCTTTCTTGGTAGCACGTCAATTTTGCATGGCCCCAGCTGATAGTGGAGGATTAGTGCTGAGAGGAATCAGGAATAAATTCTTGTGGGCCTCAAGGGCAAATTTTTGTGGAATTGATGTGCACATCAGTAGTGTTGGAGAAATTGGACACTTGAGTGTTTATAGTGGAAATTATAGGCAATACAAATATTGTTAGTATAATCTTTCTGTGGGGAGTTCATGATTTTGAGTTCATTTGACGCAAGACTTCCATTGTTAGTATTGAATTAAGTTAAGTATGACAGAGATGGCAGAGGTTCTCTTGTAAACATCTTTTGTCCTTGTTATATTGGTATGTCAATATTGAGAATACTTGAACACTGTAAAAGTGTAAAATGCTTAGTGGATACTGATTCTGAATGGTTTGTTTGATTAAAGTGGCTATAATGAAATTAATAGTATTATATCCCAAGCTTCTTTTTTTTTGCACGTTGTGACGTCTTAGTCAATTGCTGCCTACTGGCCCTAAAATTCTGATGCATTTTGGCACTTGAGATTCTAGGATAAAGCCTTTAGGGATCAATATTGATTGCTATGATAACCATATAGCCTTGTTATACTATTGATTTTGCTCCCTATATTGACGTCGTTACTTGTGAAACAATCTAGATTTCTATTTTCCATGTTATCTAATGCCCGTTAACAAGGCGGACGATGAACTTTTATTTCTTTAACGTGTAATTATTTACGATAGTCAAATACTAAATGCAGTATTTCTGAAAGAAATAACTTTTGAAGTTCAGTTTTGTCCTCTCATGGTGTAATATGGTTTTGCTATGCTTCACAGATCGACAATATGAGTAACTTATCTGACATTGATGATCTTGCGAGCACCTTTGCTAAGGTATGCGACTTACTGCTCCAGTTTTTCATTTTGACAGTTCTGTTTGTAACTCTTTACTGTTTTTTTGCATCGATGTTCATCTGGGATATGGGTCTTTACTTGTTTGCTTTGCTGAGTATATGCTGCAGCAGTTACTTCTTTACTTAGCAATAGCATTTTTTCGGTCCATCATGCTTTAGCGTAATTATGCTTCAATATTTGTTATAGGTAACTCGATGATCTGTACTGAATCGGTGTACATATTTTATTATTACTTACTTGAGTTCTCAATGTTGAGACATGAAAACACTGTAAATTTTGAACCTTCTCATGTATGCTGAATGGTGTTTATTAAAGTTTATATCTAGGCATAACCAGGAGGATCTATGTGGCTTTTAAATTAATAGCAAATAGGCACCCAAATTTATGTTGACGAAGACTCAAACTGGGCAGGCCAGGGGATAGGCGTACAAATTCACTCTCAGTGCTAGGCTAAGTTCCTTGTAGCACAAAATTTTACTAGGCTATCCTGTATGCGAGTTTATCAGTGCCCCCGGCATGAGCTTGGATGGTGATAAAGCTTCAACTCACATTAGCAGAACGATGCTGGTTTTATTGTATTTTGGCATTGCAATGACGTGTTTTGCAATTTGCAAGGCTTTGTCCCTACCTAACGCCGAGTTTCTCCTAAATGCCTGGACTCTGAGGATTAAACTGTGGCCTCAGTGGACTAGTATTTTACTGTTTCTTTCATGATTTTTTCTTGTATTCCATACACATGGATTGATGTTTCAATGATGACATTGTTTTAGATTCCCTTCTATTCTTGCTTACTTTTATGCTTTCTTTCTTTTACTTCACACACACTGAGGAATTGGCATGTTTCTTTGTTAGTTGAACCGAAGCATTAGTGGAACTAGGAATCCTGGTGTTATTGGGGACAGGCGGTCCATTTCAAGAGGAAGTGAGTGATTTTTCTTTCCTTACAGCATGATGGTACTATGAGACCTGATAATCGAACTTAAAGTGGTTTCAGAATCATCACTTGAATGTTGAAAACATGCTTTCTTCTGTGCATCATACATAATATTTTGTTATATTGAATTTTAATGTTTGGCGCTTCGTTATTAACCCGTATATCTGTATAAATTTAATATTTGCTCAGTGAATATTTTTATTTTTTTGTTGCAACATGTGAAGTACAACCTCCGTCCATAAATGTAAGGATTGTGGATTTATTCTAAGTCAAACTTTTTAATTTTGACTGTCATGTCAACAAATCCATAATGCTTGACAATATAAAAACATTATTACTAGATTCATGGTGAAACAAGACAACTATCATAATATGTAACTCATTCTTTTTAAATGATTTCTTTCTATAGATATTCTTGCTGACGGTTAAAAAAGTTGACTGAGGACAAACCCATAAATCCTTATATTCATGGTCAGCGGAAGTAGTGAATTTAGAAGTACCCTTGTCATGTATACTATTCGACATTTTTATAGAACGATCTGTCAAGTGTACCATCAAGCTGATTGTTTGCTTAAGTTATCTTTCTATAGTTATCTGTTTGAGCCATCATATATCCATCAAGCTGATTGTTTGCTTAAGTTCTAATTCACCACTGAACCATGCATAACCTTTTTCAGGTTCTTTAACTGTTGACTGGACTGAGGATGTAGAGTTTACAAACTGGGTGGATCAGGACGTGCTAGAAAATGAGGAATTCCAGGAAAATAATAGATGGTGGTCATCGAGTTCTTCAGTTCAGCAAGGGGACAACAACTCCAAACCATTGAGTCGAACATCTTCCTACCCCCAGCAGCCACTACAGCACCGCTCAAGTGAACCTATTGTTTTACCAAAGACCTCTTCATTTAC
This sequence comes from Eragrostis curvula, assembly GCA_007726485.1. Lineage (NCBI taxonomy): Eukaryota > Viridiplantae > Streptophyta > Magnoliopsida > Poales > Poaceae > Eragrostis > Eragrostis curvula. The sequence continues at coordinate 12,355,139 of RWGY01000009.1, read as the reverse complement.
CTCATTTCCACCACCAGCTGGTGGTAGATCACCGTATGCTGCTCAAGGCCTTACACGTCATGGGAGCATTCCATCACTTGGTGCAGGGCTCCAAATGGGTTCTCCGAGCATGTCACTTTCGGGTTCTCCATATCATATGGGTGGACCATCTCATGGACTGCCTTATGGAGGGGGGATGCCTTATGGTGCTCTTAACCTGCCTGTAAACAGTCCAATGCAAAATGATTGGTCAAACCAAGCTAGTCCTTTCAGTGGAGAGCATCTTAATCTACTGCCCAACTTACTGCATAAACAATTATCACTTCCTAATAACCCAATGTCATCACTGCTATTTTCTCAGCAGCAGCAGAGATTGGCACAGGTCCATTCATCCCATCATTACCCAAATTTGCCTCCTCACCTGTTCTATCCCCATCACTCCCCAGAAATATCAGGCAGATTTGATTCTGTTGGCAGCGTTCCTTCATCAAGGGACAAGAGATCAAGGTCAGGGAGGGGAAAACACAACATTCGCTTCTCTCAGCAGCAGTCTGATACTAGTAGCCAGAATGGTGATAGTGGAGGTCTAAAGTTCAGATCCAAATACATGTCATCTGATGAGATTGAATCTATCTTAAGAATGCAGCATTCAGCAAGTCACAGCAGTGATCCTTATGTTGTTGATTATTACCATCAAGCTTGTATAGCAAAAAGGGGTGCCACTTCTAGGCCAAAGAATAATTTCGGCCCAACATCAATGAAAGACTTGCCTTCCAAGTCTCGATCCAGCAGTGATCAGCACACATATCTTCAAGTTGATGCTCTTGGGAGAGTTTCGTTCTCTTCCATACGTAGGCCACGGTCTCTTCTTGAGGTTGACCATTCGTCATCGGCTGATGGCTCTCATGATCAGAAGTCCATTGTGAGGCCATTGGAGAAAGAACCAATGCTGGCAGCAAGAGTCACTGTTGAAGATGCCCTCTGCCTTTTACTTGAGGTCGATGATATTGACCGGCTGTTGCAGTCTAGCCAGGCACAGGACAACAGTTTCCAACTGAAGCGAAGACGACAAGTCCTCCTTGAGGGTCTAGCTGCATCACTTCAGCTTGTTGACCCTCTTGGGCCGAACAAATCTGGCCAGTCATCTGGGTTAGCCACGAAGGAAGATATTGTTTTTCTTCGTATTGTTTCACTCCCGAAAGGACGTAAGTTTTTGGCACGTTACCTTCGACTTCTTGTTGCTGGCAGTGAGTTGACCCGAATAGTATGCATGGCAATTTTTCGCCATTTGAGGTTCTTGTTTGGGGGTTTGCCATCAGATTCTAGTGCAGCAGAAACTACAGTTGCGCTTGCAAAGACTGTTTCTTCTTGTGTGCATCACATGGAACTTGGCGCGCTTAGTGCTTGCCTTGCTGCTGTTGTCTGTTCATCTGAACAGCCACCTCTCCGCCCTCTTGGTAGCTCTGCTGGTGATGGAGCTTCGCTAATTATTAAAGCAGTTCTAGATCGAGCAACTGAGTTACTGACTGATCATCATGCCTCAGCCAGCTACACTGTTTCAAACCGAACTCTCTGGCAAGCATCATTTGATGCTTTCTTTGGGCTTCTAACAAAATACTGCCTCAGCAAGTTTGAAAGTATTCTGCAGATGTTTGTCATGCAGACGTCAAGCTCAGTAATTGGCCCTGAAGCTTCCAAAGCTACTAGTAAGGAGATGCCTGTTGAGCTACTTCGTGCAAGCCTTCCTCATACAAATGAACAGCAACGCCAGATGCTACTTGATTTTGCTCAGCGGTCCATGCCCGTAACTGGTTTCAATCCCCCGGGTGCTAGTGGTGGACACATCACTTCAGAGTCTGTTCCTGGTTGATAAATGAAGGGGAGACAAAAGGGCAAACGGTCAGTGCTCTTAAACACTGATGTGATTGTCTTCAGATGGTAATTCTTATGTCTGAAGACATGCATGCCCCATTATAAGGTGTGAGCTTGGAGAAGTTCCATTGGCTCAAAAACTAGCCTTCGCTTCAGGTTGTGACGTAAGTTTAGGTTTCAGATTAATCTCATAGACCAACAATCTTCGTTCTGTGGGTCATTTAATATAGCACCCACCTGATGATTATAACAGACTATGCATGTACGTACCTATACTGTTGTAACTCTCTGCAGTGTTGTACTGGTCGTGGGGCAATTTAGCTTTTTATCATCTATATGCTCCAGTGAAGAAGACCTTAGTGGAAGTAGTGTTTAACCAGGGAAGAAGAACTCCAGCGGGCTGGCGCATTTGCATCTCTAGCACTCTAGCAGTGGTTGTACAGGTTCGATTATCAGGGGCTTTCTACCTGTTCTTTTTTATGTGTGGAAGGTACCCTGTATCAAGTATGTGGTCTGGTCAGCGTCGTCTACTTCAGAAGTTCAGATAGGGCCATATTTGTTCAAATAATGGACTCCTTTGGTTAGGCTTCTGGAAAGATATTTTCTTCTGGTTAGCCTTCAGCCTTCAAAGGTTCCAGAATAGTGCAAGATCCAGATACCCACCGATATTGTGTAGTGGAATACTGGAACTGGAAGTGTACCCTTTCGACATTATTTCTGTTGATTTTCGTCATAGGTCATTGGACGGGTCTATTCATTTACTCTTTTTATAAGCTATATTAAGCAATCCTACATTAGTTATTTGTGTCTTAATAAAGTTGCACTAGAGTATTTCACTCCTTTTGGTCTGGCGGAAATTCAAATGTTTCGTTTGTTAATTGTTCAGCTGCCAGCCTGCATCATGTTCAGTTACATTCTTTGAAGCCTGTGAAGATGTCTGCGTTGTTCTTTTGAAAATGTTAATGTTCTTTTGAAAATGTTAATGTTTAACTCCAGTTCTTCTGGTAATATTATTTGTTAACTCCGTTTAACAGTGGTGACTTGAAATTCCTAAGTTGTATCGACTGCTTGATCCGATTGAACCAATGAGCTATTCCCGTGCTTTCGTTTGCAGTAGCAATTTCCTTTTGGGACCTGCTGTACGAGGATCAGAGAAAAAAAATAGGAAAATTGTCTTTCATACGAATTAGGGGGTCAAGAAGAATCGATGGATTGTCATGACAAAGGTCTAATTCTCACTGGATCAAGAGTAAATCCAGACGTGCCAACTCGAATGCGTCAGCTTTCAACGCCACTATTTTCTCAAAAAAAAAAAAAGCTTTCAACGCCACTATTTACAAATATGTCTTTCAACTTTTTTTTTAATAAGAAGGAAAACAATCCCATTAATCAAAGGTGATGCAGATTCGCATGCAACTATCACCTGAAATCAATTTGGAAGGTTGTCCAATATCTTCTATCATGTACAAAACATTATTACATTCTCTTGAATTCTTCACCAACAAGATAGATGTCATGGCTTGCTTAAACCACATACGAAAATTAGGGTAAGATTTTTTTGAACTTATTTACAATTAAACCACATACGGAAACCGTATCTTGTCATCTCTGTAACTATTTTTCTTGTTGTTAGTAAGATTTTTACTAGTACCTAACTTAAATTAAACACCTTGTCCTAACCATGAGGATTTTTTTGGAAGAAAATAGTGCTCCGTATGCTACTCAGTTCCTAGGGAAAACAGGAAAAATGGAACAACGTGTTTTTTGAAATAAGAAATGGAACAAAGTCTTTGAAACAAGAAGCTGGCAGGCGAGCTGGAAAACCGGCAAAACCTTGGTATCATCGCCTGGTTGTCAGAAAATACTATACTGCCCCTGACCTCACAGAACTCCACGTGGATTTGTTCCCACACGTCAGGGGTTAAACAGGAACACTAAACCTCTCCCCTCGCTTCGAACCCATCGCCTCCGCGGCTACACGCAACGACGAGGCGCAATCCAGCGCCGCGATTCACCAGCCACGATGGAGAGCTTGCTAGCGCGGCCGTTGCGTACACCGGTTTGCTCCGGCAGCGGCGGTAGCCGCGCTCGCAGGGAGCCGCGGGGTTCGGTGTCCTTGGTCCGTTGCCAAGCCGAGGCCGCGCCGCCGGTGGGGACGGCCAGGGCGACGGGGCCGTATACCGGGAGGGACCCGGAGGTGAAGAAGCCCGCGTGGCTGCGGCAGCGGGCGGCGCAGGGGGAGAACTACACGCGTCTGCGGGAGTCGCTAGGCGAGCTCAAGCTCAACACCGTCTGCGTCGAGGCCCAGTGCCCCAACATCGGCGAGGTACGCGCTCTGTTGCTCCCCACTTTGAGTGACGCGCTAGTGAATTACAAGCTGATCCTCGCGCGCGGATTCGTCGAGAGGAGTCAATTCTCTTGTGACGTTGGCTTGACCGAAGCGGTTGTGTTTTGAGCGCAGTGTTGGAATGGAGGGGGAGGGGCCGGTGGGGAAGGGGACGGCATAGCGACGGCGACTATCATGGTGCTGGGAGACACTTGCACCCGCGGCTGTCGATTCTGCGCTGTGAAGACCAGCAGCAAGCCTCCACCTCCGGATCCTCTGGAGCCTCTGCACACGGCCTTGGCCGTTGCGAGCTGGGGGTATGATTTCTGTAACCTTGTCCGGTTGATCATCTACAGATTAGGAAATGTTGTCTTCTCATTTTTTTAGCGTGACTTATTGGTAGCATAAAAGGAAACATGACATCACATCTTCATTATGGTTGGATGCTACCAAAGTATTAAACACTTTGTGCTGTTTATGTGGTATGATTACATAATTGATCTGAAGAATGCTGTTCTTTCCAGAGTAGATTATGTTGTGCTTACAAGTGTTGATAGAGATGACTTACCTGATGGTGGAAGTGGCCATTTCGCTGAGACAGTGAGAGCTTTAAAGGTTTGCTTTGTCTCCTATGTCCTGATGTGTCTTTGATGAGAGCCGAACTTTTGTAAAGGTACTGTACTTAAGTTCTCTGATTTCTATTCAGGAGCTCAAACCTGGAATACTGGTGGAGTGCTTAACGTCAGATTTTCGAGGTGACCTGGAGGCTGTTTCATCTTTGGTCAACTCTGGTCTAGATGTGTTTGCACACAACATTGAGACCGTGAGAAGTTTGCAGAGGATTGTGAGGGATCCTCGAGCAGGGTAATGTACTTAACTGATTTTGTGGTATAACAATATAATACAATGACTGTTGCAATGTTGCTTAATCTACTCTCTGAAGCACCGTTAACTCAATTTTCATGAGTCACTGACACCTGAGGGATCATCAGATTATTGTCCATTGAATATTCTGAACATCTAAGCCTAAACATATATCTGGACTTGTAGTTATTTAAGTTCATATAGTCATTAGTTCAGACCTTAAGTCAGTTCATTTAATCAGTAGTCCAGACATTTAGTCATTTAATACTGTGGTATTTCGATGATGAAGTGTAGCATAAGTTTCCAAAAGAAGTGTAAAATCCAGATGATATGTCTTTTTTGACTTGTACTAGCACCAGCACCAAATGTGCATTGAGCAATGCAAACTTTGATAAAATGTCCTTGCAAGGTAGTATGTTTGCCTACAAGTACAAGTGGTCTTATTTTGAATCTTGTTACATATTTTTTGCTTGATTCAACAGTGCATTGTAGTGATTCTTCATTGCCTGTTTATGAGAATAATCTACAGAGTTCTGGCCGAAACTGGGCCTAACAAAGGGAAACGAACATTGCACGTTCTCATTACAGGATTCTGGCATTTTAATCAATTTGATAACATAGATTTATATTTGCAGTGTGCTAAAACTTTTCGACGGTCTATACTAGAGTTAATCACTCCCCGAGTAACCGTGAATTCACACTTTATCTAGTTCCAACAACCTTAGCTGTGCAGGAACTATTTTTCTTGGTCGAAACTTTCTTCCGCTGAAGCCATAGTGAGTGTGCACATTTTGTGATACTCGATATAGAAAAGGAAATCTTGTCTCTGAATACATGTTTAATTAAGAGCAGAGTCCTACAATCATCTTGATGAGTGCCTGTGGCTGTGTTACTTTCAGTGTTAGTTAAATTCTATTCTTTCCACTTGATTCATTGTTAACTCGCTATCTATTATGATGAGTTTTTCTTGCATGCTGTATTCCATTTTGGTGCTCTTAGAATTGGTAGAAGTCTAGATCTTGATGCTAACATTGACGTCATTCTTCACAGAAATTTTTAAAATTAGTGTCTTCTGACACATCCAGCTAGGCCTTTGTACTTATGGACCATAATTTATGGTCTGGCAGATGAAGTATGGACTCTGACATTATAAATATATCTTCAATTTTACAGATATGATCAGAGTTTGGCAGTTCTGAAGCATGCAAAAAGTAGCAAAGAGGGCATGATCACTAAGTCTTCTATCATGCTTGGTCTTGGAGAGACTGATGAGGAGGTGAAACAAGCTATGATGGACTTGAGGGCCATTGGTGTTGATATCCTTACTTTGGGACAGTATTTACAGGTTACCTCTATGCCCGCAGCACTTTTCCTTTGGGTCTAGATGTCCTGTCATCCCTTCTTCATGTAAACCTTGTGGTTATAACGTCGAGATCCACTTGATGTTGCAGCCAACAGAAAGGCATTTGACAGTACGAGAGTATGTGACTCCAGAGAAGTTCCAGTTTTGGAAGGAGTATGGAGAATCTTTGGGTTTCAGTTATGTTGCCAGTGGACCCTTGGTAAGTGCTACATGTAGCTTGTTAACCCCCATTTCCCTCTAATAACTGGTACTCCCTCCGTCTCAAAATGAGGGATTAAGTCACTTGTCCTAAAGTCATCAGTTTGAGAATAGAGCGAGTATACTAATAACAAACACAAATAAGAGACTGACTGTGCGCGACTCTGAATGAACGATAGTATAATGCATATCTGAAGTTCTGCAAATTTGCCTAACCAATCACCAGTTATGAGATCATTAATTTGGTGGGAAATATGTTACCATACAGCTTTTCTCTAAGCGTACACCACACAGTTTGTTACTGTTGCTCATGTCTGTGATTTACAAGAGCTCACTATCTATTTGATTTTATCAGGTTCGGTCTTCATACCGTGCAGGAGAGCTCTTTGTCCAAAACTTGGTCAGAAATAACAAAACCAAGGTGTCTGCCTCATCATAACAAATATCTTCTCCAAAATTGGTTCATGGGATTCGTAGGCACTGTTAAGAGCAGCAAAGCAGGCGGGGGCTGCATAATCATTATGTTCTTCAGAAAGCTGAGGCCCAGATTTACTTATCTATTGTCGCCGGAGTGCATGCACACTTCGCTCTCTGCTGTAGAATAGAGAAATTTTTGTATCAGTTGGTTTGACACAATACGGAGAAAGGTGTTCGTGAATAGCAGTCCATTTGAAACTGTCCCCTTGTGGATGATTACACAATGCTTTATACATCATTTGATAAAAAGATAAGGAAAGAAAATGGGGTAAAGTTGGACAAAGGTGAATCGCACTTTATTCTCATGTCCATGGCTTGAACAGCGTAATTACGTCATAACAAGTAGATGGGCTGCATCTCATGATAAACTTGCCAAGGTGCTGGAACTCATGAGATGCTCTGCATCCTCTTCAGCATTTGGTGCTGCGCATCATGCACTCCAATCCAATGTGATAAAGCTTCATAGTTTCTGAATCAAAAGTAAACGAGAGTACGAAGACCACGCTGTTTTATTTAGAGGAGAATATAAACTTTAGAACACATGATTTGACCAACAACCAATACGGCAGCTGCATTCTTTTGTAAAAGGAACAATGAAAGGGAGGAAATCTACTACTACTACTACTTCTGAAGAAAAGAAAATGCACGCTAGTTGCACGGCCATTGGATTGAGATGTAAAAGAGCGCAAAACAGCCGTAACAGTCACTACTCGCTGCACCACGCGCGACAAGCGTGCAGATGAAGAGAAAGGTGGCGGGGGTACGTCCCTGCACATGTAGCACCATCGTTTTGCCGCGGTGCTTCAGATCTGAATGTCACCAGGCGTAGTCACGTATGTACTACGGCTTGCGGCTCCGCTAGTGCTGCAGACTCCGGTGCCACCGTCCACTGCACCGCAACAGGAGTGGGGAGCAAAAGCAGGCGTTGCACCGGTTTTCATGGCAATGTACTCGATTCAGGCAACTGAACAGGATGGGGTGATTACAAGCTGGTGCCACTGCGTATCTCGATTCAGGCAGGCAGGTTGCAGCTCGCTGATCAGTTTCCATAATATTTGCAGCCGGGTACCGTGTCAGCACTTTTCATTTCGGGGGAGAAACGGAACCTGCATCAACACTATTTTCGTAATACTGTTGCTGAGAATGGCCAATGCTAAGTCTTGCTCGTACAATTTGCCCACGCCCTTCCTAGAAGTACACAAGGCTTCTTCATCGTCATCATCACCAAATCGAGTTGCTTGGAATACGGAAACAGGTTTTGAAACAGGCACTACTCCAGTCGTGTAGTACACTCCGTGTTAACATGCAGTGGTAAGGTTTCACGGAGCAGCACTTGCTCTCTCATGCTTAGTGCAAAGTACCCGGCTTGTGGGCGTAACAGCTCTGTTATCCAAAGTAGTGGTCCATGAAACCAGTGAAAACTACACCTAAAATGACAGGCAAAGCGCCAACTGTAAAGCTCACAACATTGACAGCAGCAGGCGGCGGTGCTTTTCAGTAGGACATCGGTTGAATTGAAGGTACACAGGCTTGGCCATTGACCTTACCTTCCATGCACAGATCATCAGTTCATCCTAGTAGCTCGCACATGCCAAATCCAAAGGACCACGGCAGAATTTTTACGCGCCAAAAGATCTGGACGGGCGTCCCAGCCCGATGATGGTCCACGACGCGATCAGCGCTACCCGTGATGCATTGAAGTGTCAGGCCAGAGCGTACAAACAACAACCCAGTCCCAGGAAAAAAAGCCGCGAAATCCCGTCGCTTTCCTTCCTTACCAAAATCCCTGCCTCGCCGCCGCGCGATGGCCGCGGCCGCGTGTCCAGCCGGCACGGGAGGACGGGCGCAGCAGCTCCAAGATTCGGGCGTGATCGCGGCGCGTTTTTCTGGCGCCCCACTCGTCGTACGCGGTCCTCCTCTTCCGTGGCAGCACCACCGCTCGGCTGGCGGATGCCAGCAAGATCTGCGGCAAAATCTGGCGCGGTCCGGTTCTGCAGAGGCTGCCCGTGCTCACGGGCTCAAACGAGCAGGAGAAGCCAAGGGCGCAGGATTTTGCCGGCCGGCGCTCGCCCAGCCCGTGTCACGTACCGTCCGGCACCCTACACGTGCTCGTGGTACTTCCCTGCAGCTACAGCCAACAGTTGCTGAGAATTCGCAGCGTACGAACTCCGTGGCTATTGCCACGTTCCCGTTGTCACGCTTTTGTGCACGTTGATACGGACTCACGGGCCATTCGTATACTGGGTCCTAGCGGTTCTTTGTTTATGGTTACGGCGTGCCAACGGTTAGCTGACCTGAACTCCTAACGGTCTCCCACGCGGCCACGCTGCTACGACACATGCGCTGCGCTGCACTGCACTGCACAACTTAACTTTAGATAAGCGAAACTGGAATTAAGAGACATTCCTCCGTGACCCCATCTGGCCAAATCATTCGTGTCTTAGTCTCTGCCGGAAGAATCTCTAGCCGAGCCACGCCCAACCCCAACCCAACGCGCCACCACCCAACCGAGAGCGAAGAAGAAGAAGAAAACAACTACGCGCTCGCATGCGCGCTGCGACAGCGTCGGCGTGCAGGCTGCCACACCACGCTCGTTTGGCTGCATTACGCTACGATCAGGTAGTGCCTCATCAGTGGCATTCGTTTAGCCGTTTACCTGAAGCCTTTCGAGCCTGGAATGATTTCACGCCATGAACACTTGCCGGGGCATGATTGGGGAGGGCTTTGGCCGACGTGGCGCAATGATCTCTCGCGCTCTTTTGCCTTTTGCTCCGGCTCTCGTTTCGTTTCTTTTCTTTTCCAGGTGCGCATTGCGGCAGCGCCTTGTGGTCGCCCTCACGTTCGTCCTCTTTGTCACGAACGCATGTTGACAACTCGGCGCGGCGGCAATGATTTCTCGGCCGGCAGATTAGAATGGGCCAACTCATGTTATCATCAGTGTGGCTAGTATTGCCGTGCCCATCCTGAAGCAGTGGCCGCCCAGCCGGGCAAGGACGAAATCAGAGGAGACGGGGGCAAAAAGATAGTGAAATAAAGATAGCCATGAGTGTGGTACTTTTCAAGTTGCTGCTTCAGGACTTCGGAGTTCCAAGCGAGCCACCAACTATGACAGGTCACAGCATTGTTTGCTCTCTTTGCCCAAGTCTATCTGGTTGACTGGCAGCGGCCTGCCTGGTGACCAGACCGGTGCTGGCCCAGGAGTGCACAACTGACAGTCTCTTGCTCATGTGATTTGTTGCTGTGCGTCGGGTCGGTTATACACTGGGCAATGCAGAAATATATGATTCTTTTACATTTGTTGGGTTGTCTATTCGTCGATCAAAGTTCAAAGTTCAAGTAAAAGAGTGGGCGCAATTTATCGTATTTTTTCCTTTTCTGAACCTAACCTGATTGTTTATGCTACTACTGCTCGTCGCCTTGCCCATCAGCGCGAAGTGGCCTGGCAGGTGAAGCCTTGAATTTAGGGTTCTGGTGTTGTGCTTTGGATCCATGAAACTTTTGGTCCTGGTGATCATTGGATGCGTGCGTCTTTGGAGCAGAGGATCCATGTGAAAGCATTGCCTGCCGGCGACTGCTGAAGCATACCACAATTTTATACTCGACGTGGAGCAGGAGCAGCTCTGTTTCTCGAGAAAGTGCAGTCAAAGCGCGAGCGAGTGGCGTTATGAAATTGACACGCTTGGTCTTGTGCTCCGAAGCTCGACGGCCCGGGAAAAGATGAAGGAGCTGGGACCGATGCCCGACTTGCTTGAGATCCTGTGCGGTTGCAGATCTAGTGCTGTGCCTGCACTGATCTTGCCTGCATCAAGAGAGCCAGAACGACAGCTCGTTAGGCAAGGAAATGGAAAATTGGCTCTGAAGAGCAAATATGTTCAGTTGGTTTCAAAACTTTGCATCATTAGCGGATGAAACTCTAGTAACATTATCACAAATATGGTATTTTCAAATCAGGAAAAGTATGTCATATATTAGATGAAGCTATATGGTGACCAAAAAAAAAAAAAAAAAAAAAAAGAAGAAGAAGAAGAAGAAGATCGCTTCTAGAACGAAACAATATTATTTAGAATGAGACATAATGCAAACTCAAGTTATATGAGCCATTGGAAAATAAAGATATTTTCTCACTATAATTTATGCAAAGATCCTACTTTCGTAAAAGTTTTGACAATACCTTTACTAGTTTCTAATAGAAAATTATGGTCAGATGTCATTTTTTTATGGCTAAATACACATACTGTATTTTCATAGAGAAAGCACCATACAAGCTTATAGAAATTTATCACCTCTTCTTCTTTTTTTCGAACAATGAGCAGAGCAATGCTCTTTCATTTAAGAAGAAAAGAAATAGAGTTCAGTTTACAACTTAAATTAAAGGATCTATAAAACAGGCACAACTTAAATTAGAGTTCACATGTTAGCCTAATTTATTTTGTGATGAACATGTGAAGTATAGCATGGTGATCATATCTATTTTTACCACTTTCAAAAAATAGGTATGCTGTTATTTAATTTTGCAGAAAACAAATCCGGTTTGAGATGTCCCAACCTTGCTATGAAATGCAGGTGTGTCAGATTACTCTAGAGGGTTATGTTGAGTACCCTAATATTGTTGAATGTTATTCGTTTCATCGAGTGGTGGAGCCAGCAACGATTTATAGGTGCCAAGCTAATAGGCTGGACAAACAAGACAAGTAAGAGCTGGGCTGAAATCTTCAAAAGGAAATTTATAGGCCTAGTGGGGCCAGCCATAAGGTGGCTCTGCCAGTGCATGATTTTAGTTTATTGGAGGCAACTTTTTTGGAGCAACAATGGCATACAAAGATATGCATTAGATTTTTAGGGTGGGGTGCATTATACATATATTATACTGTGAAACTGGTCATCAATACCACAAATGCGCTAGATGGGTCCCATATAATACTTTCATGTAAGTGATATGTAATTCTAATGATCCTGCCAAATGATGCAATTCTTAAACACGTGTATTTATACTAGCAACTGCTAAATATCCTCTTTCTCTATAAACAGCTTCAAAGAAGATCCTCAAGATTGTAAACTGAACTTTACTATATCATAAAATACCACAGTAATAAATACTACTAGGACCATTGTGGTTCAGTCAATTAAAACGTGTTAGATAAATATGAACTTTCCGTTTGATTGAACTAATTTATTTAGGAAAATGAAGTTCGTCCTTTTTTTTTAAAAAAAATGTACGGTACAGTTTGAACGGACAAAGGTCTTCAATATTGCACTTTCACTACTCAAAATGTACGGCACAGCTGCACAAGGCAGAAGCAGACACCAAAACCAGGGCCACAATTAATTACTGCTACAGTACCCAACACCGCACAAGCAGCGCCGAGCCCTGACCCAGCATCGGGACGAGCAGAGCGGTACAGTGTAGCGAGCAACCGAGCCGAGGTGAGTCCGTAGTGTACACCATTGGCCCTTGCGGCCGGCCCCTACGAGAGGTTAGTACACATGAAAAAGAAGAAGGGTTTAATGGTGTACGAGCTGTATTTCCCTTGTTTCTTGACGCCTCCCTCTTCTTTGGGCGGCGCAGTCGCAGACTCGCGGGTTGGCGCATACTCCTACATTCGCCGCGGCATAAAGCGCGGAAGCGCCCTGCCTTTCCCTCCCTCCCTTCCTCCTCCCCATCAATGTGTCGCCTGCAATCCCATTAGTGCTCAGCTTCGCCGAAAGGTTCTATCTTTGGCTCCCATGGGTGAGCTTTACTAGCCCTTCTTGCTGATTCTCGGTGCCTTTGGGGGTGGTTAGGGCCGAGGAGGTCTCAGGCGATGGGGGTTCTGCGGAGAGAGGAGCAACGGGGCGCCGCCGCCGTCCTGTATGCGATGGCGGTTCTTGCGGCGGTGTTGGCTGGCGGCGCCGGCGTCTGCGCTTTCGAGGACGGCACTGCGGTGTACATTGTGACCATGAAGCAGGCGCCGGTGTTCCACAGGCGCCTTGCCTTGGAGAGATTGGGGAGCAGCAGGATTGCCAATACCGGCGGTAGCAGTGGGGACACACCGTCGAGCAGCGTCCTCACGAAGCCGAGGTGGGCGACATTTTTTTAAGCAAAACTGACTGATTGTTTTATATCTTTTTAATTCTTAGAGAACATACAGGATGTGATTGATTTGCTGCATATTTTTTTCTTTTTGTGTCCTATGATTTTGTTGACCCGCCCAGCGTTTCTGATGTGGTATGAAAAAAACAATTGTGGATCAGATGATTGTGATGTTCTGTGTATCCCTATTCATAATTTGCCGACAGCGCTTTTCACTACTGTAAGAGCTGGTTATATTGTACTAGGCGCTGTTAATTCATTTTCGCCACGTGATTGATAAGGCTGTACATGAAATTTAATGGGCAATAGCACATCATGTAGGCTGCTCTTCATGCATCATCCATCCTTTGGATGATATTGCCATTTGCGGCTATATAGTTCGCAGGGAAAAAAAATGCGTATGTGTGTGCTCTTTCTTAAATCCGATGATTTATGTCCCTTCTGCACTTCTTTTGATGGAATGCCATTGTGCTGATGTAAAAAGTGCTGTGTTTTTCGTGGAATTCATTGGTCACCTTTTTATTTCCAAATAGTGAGCATTTGTTTTTTGCTTATAGAACTAACAGTAAATTGGTTGTAGAATTAGTAGGAGGACCTAATGATTCTCAATGAGCCATTAGGATGTGTAGGTACTAGGTTACCTAGTTACTATGACAGCACCAACTCAAAAGTATCAGTGCAGTGTTTTTGCTTTCTGTTTAATTATTTAAATCAATATGTGTTTTTCTTGTTTATTGCTTCAATCAGCAATATTCGCATACTTGAATAGAGCATAGGACTATCTCTCCATTCTGTATTTCATTTGCTTGGCATATATGCTGAAATGGAAACGTGTTTTTGAATTGGTTTCATTTTCCTTAAAAGTCTGGCATGTCTTGAATATGCTTTACCTTCTCTCACTAATGTTAATTGTGGTTATGCAGAAATAGTTCACCAAAACCTATGACTTATGGCTCATATCTTGCTCGCCTTCAAAATTCGCTGTTGAAGAGGACTCTGAGAGGAGAACACTATATAAAGTTGTATAGCTACCGCTACTTGATTAATGGTTTTGCAATTGTCATCACTCCTCAGCAGGTATCCTATTTCTTGTATTTTATTTCATATGCTACTTTTGAACTTCTAGTATCACATGTCGTTACCTTTTTATTACTTGATGGAGCTATCAGTTTAGAAAATATTTTCTAGATTCACATCCTCTTGTGTGAGTTTAACTGGTATCTCCTTGTACTGAAAGGCAGACAAGCTATCTAGGAGGAAAGAAGTGGCAAATGTGATGCTGGACTACTCAGTTAGGACTGCAACTACTCATACCCCTGAATTCCTTGGACTGCCACAAGGAGCCTGGGTTCAAGAAGGTGGTCCGCAATTCGCTGGTCAGGGTGTTGTTGTTGGCCTTATCGACACAGGAATAGATCCAACCCACCCTAGCTTTGCAGATGATCTGTCAACTGATGGTTATCCAGTACCTTCTCACTACTCTGGCATTTGTGAGGTTACAAATGATTTTCCATCTGGATCCTGCAACAGAAAGCTTGTGGGAGCTCGGCATTTTGCAGCATCTGCAATAACTAGAGGAGTATTCAATGCTTCACAGGATCTTGCTTCACCATCTGATAGTGATGGCCATGGGACGTGAGTAACGCTTTCTTATTTACATCCTTCTGATGATGCTACTTACTAGACTACTAAATTCTTTTATTACTGGGTCTGTTACAGTAATTGGCACTCGGATCTGGTAACTAGTGGTACAGCTTTACATATGCCTTTATCTATCATACACATGCTTCTGTATTTGCATAGCTTTAGACTTCCTTTGATTGTTTGATTTCATACTGCATGTCTAATTTAGAGTGTTAAATCGAATACTAGACTCCACATGTGATGATGTTTCAACTCTTCATAAAAGAACCTTCTTCCTGTCATGTATACTGTTATGAATAGCACTTGTATTCATCATGGGGGCAATAGGTCCAAATATATACATGTACAGGTGTAGGCAAATATGCACAAAATCCCTTATACAATGGGGAAAATACAAGAATACATATACATCTAACCCCCCCCTCAAACTCAGGGTGGATCAAGCACACTGAGTTTGGAGAGATAGAACCTGTGCCGAGCGCTAGTCTGTGCCTTTATAAATAAATCAGCCAACTGAATCTCTGAAGACACATACTGAGGAGCAACAATACCATCCTGTACCTGCGCTCGTGTATAAAAAGCATCAACACCAACATGCTTACTGAGCTCATGCTTCACCGGATCACGAGCCATACTGATAGCACCTGTACTGTCAGATAAAAGAGGAGTCGGCATGGAAACAGAAACACCAAAATCCTCAAGCAACCACCGCAACCAAGTAACCTCTGCCGTCACAAGAGCCATAGCACGCAACTCTGCCTCTGCACTCGAACGAGAAACTGCTGTCTGCTTCTTAGTCTTCCAAGCAATGAGAGAACCACCAAGAAACACACAAAAAGCAGAAAGAGATCGACGATCAGAGGAATCACTAGCTCAGGTAGCATCACAATATGCCTTGAGCTGTAAAGAGCTGGAGCAGGGAAAAAACAAGCGACGAGATATAGTCCCACGAAGATAACGCAGGACACGAAGCAAGTGAGTATAGTGGAGCTGAGTGGGAGCTGAAACAAACTGACTCAGGATATGTACAGAATGCGAGATATCAGGACGAGTAACACCAAGATAAACAAGACTCCCCACAATATGACGATATCGAGTAGGATCAGTGAGAGGCTCACCATCAGTGGCGCGAAGATGAACATTGAGCTCCATGGGAGTCTCAACGGTGCGATAATCAGTGAGAGAAGCACGATCTTGGTCATGAATGTACTTTTCTTGAGATAGATAAAACCCCTCAGGTGTAGAGGAAATCTCAATCCCAAGAAAGTAACGAAGAGGACCAAGATCAGACATCAAAAACTGCTCACTCAGACGCGCCTTCACAAAGGCTATATACTCAGAATCATCTCCCGTAATGATCATATCATCAACATAAAGAAGAAGAAGAGTCCGACCACGAGCAGAAGTGTGAACAAACAGCGCAGGATCATGATTACTGGCAGAAAAGCCAGCAGCAGTGACCACAGAAGCAAAGCGCTGAAACCAAGCACGAGGAGCCTGCTTAAGGCCATAAAGTGAGCGACGAAGACGACAAACCATGCCCTCAGGAACAGAATACCCAGGTG
Source organism: Eragrostis curvula (assembly GCA_007726485.1). Taxonomy (NCBI): domain Eukaryota; kingdom Viridiplantae; phylum Streptophyta; class Magnoliopsida; order Poales; family Poaceae; genus Eragrostis; species Eragrostis curvula. The sequence goes on along the minus strand of RWGY01000009.1, from coordinate 12,338,781 downwards.
GAGGACGCATATACACCTCCTCATGCAACTCACCATTAAGAAAGGCATTCTTGACATCAAGCTGAGAGATGGACCACTCACGAACAGAGGCCACAGCAAGAAGAGTGCGAACAGTGGTCATATGAGCAACAGGCGCAAAAGTCTCATCATAGTCACGGCCATGTTCCTGCTGAAAACCACGAGCCACAAGACGAGCCTTATAGCGCTCAAGGGAACCATCAGAGCGGGTCTTAACCTTATAGACCCACTTACAGGTAATAGGACGAACACGTGCAGGAAGAGGAACAAGATCCCACGTGCCTGTACGCTCAAGAACAGCAATCTCCTCTGCCATAGCGTGCTGCCATTCCTGATGAAGAATAGCATCACGATAAGAGGTTGGTTCAGAAAGAACCGTGGTAGAATAGGCAGAAGGAGAATAAAAATCAGGACGCTGACGAAGACGAGCACCACGTCTGATAAGCTGCTCTGGCGAAAGATCCTCTGAGGAAGATGCATCAATCATAGAAGATGGCGCATCAGGAGTAGAAGGCTCATCAGAAAAAAATGACACATCAGAGGAAGATGGAACACGTCGAGTATAGACATGTGTCACTGGTGGCTTCAAAGAGTAGTCAGGGTTCGTAGAAGGACCCGTAGAAGACCGTCGAGAAGCCACAGGTGAAGAAGGCACCACAGGAGAAGGTGCCGGTGCCAATGAAGAAGGCACAAGTGAAGAAGGCACCACCGAAGAGGGTGCCGATGCCGGTGAAGGAGGCATGATAGAAGAAGGTGCCTGCGGAGGAGGCACCAGGCGAGTACTGACAATAGAGACATCAGGCAAAGTCAAGAAGGAAAGTGGGTCAACTAAAGATGCAGAAGAGGTGTCTGAAGATGGACGAGGGTAGTAAGGACGTGACTCGTCAAAAACAACATCTCGAGAAATCCGCATCCGACGACCAACGGGATCCCAACACCGATATCCCTTATGCTCAGCACTATAGCCTAGAAAAACACACTCAACAGACTGAGCGGTCAGCTTAGTGCGCTCGCGAGGTGCAAGAAGCACATAACATACACAGCCAAAAAGACGAAGGCTGGAATAATCAGCCAACTTGCCGCAAAGACGCTCATAAGGAATCCCTCCATGAAGAGCTGATGAAGGCTGAATATTAACCAAAAAATTGGCAGTAGAAACAGCCTCGGCCCAAAAATGAGGAGGAACAGAAGAAGCAATCATAAGAGCACGGGCAGTCTCAATAAGATGACGATGCTTACGCTCAGCGACACCATTCTGGGCATGAGCACTAGGACATGAAAACTGAGCAAGAGTGCCTTGCTCAGAAAGAACCTGACGAAGAGCTCCAGAAAGATACTCTCCTGCGGAGTCGGCACGAAAGACACGAATAGAAGTGTCAAAATGAGCACGAATCATAGCAGTAAAAGTCTTATAGATGGATAAAGCCTCACTACGATGTTTCATAAAATAAATCCATGTGTGACGAGAAAAAACATCTATAAAAAGTATATAATACCGTTGTCCCCCTGTAGAAACAAAGGGAGCAGGACCCCATACATCTGAATGAACAAGATCAAAAGGACGCTGTGACACTGACTCACTAGAATGGTAAGGAAGCTGTATCTGCTTGCCTAACCTACATCCCTGACACTGAGCTAAAGACTCATGACCTGAAACAGACCCTAAAAGATCACGACGAATCAAAGCCGACAACCGAGAGCCACAAATATGACCCAAGCGATGATGCCACTGAGCAAAAGACGACGTCGAAGAAGCAGCAAAAGCAGAACCAACTGGACTGGCAGGCGTAGCGGAAGGAAGATGTAGCCAGTCAAGCTCCCAAAGACGCTGTGAATCACGGCGCCGGGGGCCAGTGCCAATCACCTGACCCGTGGATCGATCCTGAACATAACAAAAATCAGGATCAAGAATCACACGACAATCATAATCAGTAAGTTGGCCAGCGGACATAAGCTGCATGGTCAAATCAGTTACACAAGAAACATCAGGAACGGAAAAAGCGTCAGATAAAAGAGTGCCCTGCCCTACAACAGGAAGAGGAGATCCATTGGCAGTATGAACAAAAGGAGAGCGAGATGGAGAAACCATGGAAGAAAGACAAGAGCGATATGGAGTCATATGAAAAGAAGCACCAGAATCAAGAATCCATGGACAAGTACCTGGAGTAGAAGGGGGACGTGATCCCTCAGGGGAAGATTTAGAAGCAGCAGCAGAACCAGACAGTGCAGAGGACTGAGTCACAGAACCAACAGCTCCTGGAGACGGAGAGGCGACGAGGTGACCGAGCAACCTGATGATCTCCTGTGTGTCAGAACCAGTAGAACTCCTCTGAGACCCTCCAGTACCAGAGCTACCAGCACCCTGTGAAGACCGACGAGAACGAGCCCGTTGTTCCTTCCTCTTCTTGAAACAATAAGCCTCCACATGACCCTCTTTACCACAATGATCGCATTGAAGAGCACTACTGCCAGTCCGACTCCCAGAAGAAAGCGCCATGGAGGAAGGCACCACAGGAGGAGTAGCAACTGGAGACAAAGGAGAACGAGGAGCCGACGGCGAAGAGCGAGCAGCCAACACTGAAGAGTACTGTAACAGACCAGCAGCATGAAGACGAGTCTCCTCATTACGAACCTCAGCAAGAGCCTCCATGAGAGTAACACAAGGGTGACGAGCAAGCAACTGAGCACGGCGTGGCTCAAACTCATCACGAAGCCGCGTCAAGAAGTCATAAGTGCGACGAATCTCCAGAAACTTCTTCTGACTCTGGCAGGACTGACAAGTGCTGGGAGACAACTGAGGACCAAGAGTGTCAATCTGACGTCAAATAGCAGATATCTGGCCATAGAAATCATCAACTGTGCCATCACCCTGTCGGACAAGCTGCTCCTCACGTACGGCAGCAAGAAAAGTGGACTGTCCAGTAGGCTCATAGCGCTCGTGAAGAAAAGCCCACATCTGATGTGCAAAGTCAAACTCAACAATATCAGCAGAAAACCGATCCTCCATGCTAGCAACAAGAATAGAAGCAGCTCTAGCATCCTCATCAATCCAGACTCTGTATGTGGCAAACTGTGACTCATAAGAGGACATCAAATCATCATAATCAGTCTGCAACTGCTCAACTCTAGCATCATAATCAGCAAGTGACTTGTCGAACTCCTTTATCTCATCAGAAGTAGCTGTCTCAGATATAGTAGGCTTCAATGGAAGCACAGGCGACGCAGGAGCAATAGGGCGAGGTGGACAAGGCAGCTCGCCAGTAAGAAACTCCCAAAGACGCAGACCACGCATAAGAATCCGAAGACGAGGAACCCAGTCACGATAGTTGGTGCCATTGAAAAGCACCGGGCAGCGAAGAACGGGAACACCTCCAGATGTAGGCGAAGGAGCCATGTCGACGGCGAGAGCGCTGGAGAGAAGCGGTGCAAGCAGCAACTTTTTTTTTTTTTTTTTTTTTTTTTTTTAACGAGTACCCTGCTAAAATGTTCCTGGCAGATGAGCGCGACAACAGAAGTCACGATGAACCAACAGAACAGAACAGCAGTCCTCTCTTTTTTTTTTTTTTTTTTTTTTTTTTAATCGAGACGAGCCGAGCTGATTACACTTCGAGCCGAGCCGACGTAGAAGCTGAGCCGACGAGTGAGCCGAGCCAAGCCGGGAGCCGAGCCGTCACTTGAGCCGAGCCAATCGTCAAGTGAGCCGAGCCGATGGTCGACCCGACTTGAAATCAGATCGAGCCACGTTCAGTCCGACGAACGAATCGGAAGAACAGCGGCGGCGGCGGCTTGCAATCCCGACGCGTCGACGACGAATCCGGCGAAGAAGAGAGCAGCGACTCCAGCGAAGGGCGGCGACGCCGGCGAATCAACGATTTGACGAAGTTCCCCAATGAGGCGGCGACGGGCGGCGCGTGTGTAGAGCGCGGCCTCCCGATGACGAACGGAACCGCGGCCGCGACTCAGAACAAAGAGCAGCGGCAGCGTTCCAGAGGAAAAAGGGCGGCGACGATTCCCAAAACGAAGGGCGGCGCACCCAAAAGATCCAATCGACAAAGATCGAAAACAATCGATCAAAAACGAAGATCGATGGAGAGAAGGCACGCAAGTGCAACGTGCGTGGAAAAAAGACCTAATTTTGGCTCTGTTACCATGTTATGAATAGCACTTGTATTCATCATGGGGGCAATAGGTCCAAATATATACATGTACAGGTGTAGGCAAATATGCACAAAATCCCTTATACAATGGGGAAAAATACAAGAATACATATACATCTAACATATACATGTATGGGAATGTTGGTAAAGTTGTTCTGCTAGAAATGTTTTATATTGTTGCATATTTTTGTTGTTTCTTTCTCAAAAATTTGGTCAACCATTGGTGCAGATAGGGCGTCCTTGGCTTGATATAGTCTAGTTCTAATCTAATGTGTTAAAGGGGGGGGGGGGGGGGGAATCAAGCCATGGGAAACTGGAAATAGTGTTACTTTGTTCCTTCTTGTTTTTGGGAACTCTTTTATTCCTTTTTCTGATTCTAGGATTTGTGTCTGCAGGCATACATCATCGATTGCTGCTGGTAATCACGGAGTTCCTGTTGTTGTTGCTGGGCATAACTTTGGAAATGCGAGTGGCATGGCTCCTCGTGCACAGTATGATCATTGCCCTTTGCTTTAAGAAAATATTTATGATTATTTTCTATAAATTGATATTGAAATATTTTTTTTCAGCATTGCTGTCTATAAAGCTCTTTACAAAAGCTTTGGTGGTTTTGCTGCGGATGTAGTGGCTGCTATAGATCAGGTTATTGTCCGCTACTGAGCTCCTTACCTGTTATGGTTCAAGCACAGAGCAATGTGCCATCTTACAATATAACCTCTAAGTGGAGATGAAATAGCTAGAATGAGCCGAAGAACTTCTGCTAGTCAACTAGCATGAGATAGCAGCACCCCATGAAAAAGAAGGGGAAAAAAATAAGCTGTTTTTTTTTTAATTGTATGAACCTATATTTGGAGTTCAAGTGATGTGATAACCCACTTTATTGACATGTTGACTAAAACTCTCAGTGCTGTATCCTTGTAAAAGCCCTACCATCCAACAAGAAGCATTATACAAATGCTAAGCATGATTAAAAAACAACTCATTATGTCACATTTGCAGGCAGCTGAAGATAATGTTGACATCATCAGTTTATCCATTACTCCTAATAGGAGGCCTCCTGGACTGGCAACATTTTTCAATCCAATAGATATGGCACTTCTGTCAGCTGTAAAAGCTGGCATATTCGTGGTGCAAGCTGCAGGAAATACTGGTCCTTCCCCTAAGAGCATGTCTTCCTACAGTCCTTGGATCTTTACTGTAGGAGCTTCTTCACATGACAGGGTATACAGCAACTATGTTGTACTTGGCAACAATTTGACCATTCCAGGAGTTGGCCTTGCTCGTAAGTTCCTATGAAGTTATTTGCTCTAAGCACATGTTTTCATAATGGCATTTATATAATTGTAGCTTGTGTTAATATTTAAAAACAGCTGGAACAGATGGTGATGGCATGTACACTCTAATCGCTGCGCCACATGCTCTGAAAAACAATGCGACCAGTCCTACTGAAATGTCCCTTGGGGAGTGCCAAGATTCAAGCCGCCTAGATCAAGATTTGATAAGAGGGAAGATACTCGTGTGCAGCTATTCTATAAGATTTGTTCTTGGTCTTTCTTCTGTGAAACAAGCTTTAGATACAGCCAAGAATGTCAGCGCCGCAGGACTTATATTCTATTTGGACCCATTTGTTCTTGGGTTTCAGTTGAATCCAACTCCAATGCCAATGCCTGGACTTATAATACCATCATCTGATGATTCAAAGGTGCGGTATCCAAGTGCTAACGCTGCAACCCATTTCTTATTTTTCTATACATTCATTTTTGTTCTGGATCACTCTCTTCTGATATGAACTGATGAAATGGATCACTCTGTTCTGGATGGGAACTTTCTCATTCTCAGCAAAACACTTGTGGATGTCATGCTTTTTCTCTACTGACTAATTTAACGCAATACTGCCAGGTATTTCTCACGTATTACAATGATTCTCTTGTGAGAGATGAGACATCAGACCATATAGTCAGCTTCGGCGGAGTTGCGAAAATACTAGGGGGTTTGAAGCCAGATTATGGAAATTCAGCACCGAAAGTCATGTTCTATTCTGCTAGGGGTCCTGACCCTGAGGACAACACACTGACGAATGCTGATATTTTAAAACCAAATCTGATAGCACCTGGTAGTTCCATTTGGGGTGCCTGGAGTTCGCGTGGATTGGATTCTGCTGAATTCGCTGGTAACTCACAAAATTATTCACTTTGCAGCCTTTTTTTTTTTTTCTGTTTTCCAAACAGTTAATGAATCTAGTACATTTTTTTAGGGGAATACAGCAAGGGGAGGCCCTGCTGTAACCTAGTACATTTTCATGTAGGTAAAGATGATTGCAGGCTAGATAGTTTGAAGATAGTTGCTGCTGGACTTCTTTTTGTTTTTACACGCACACATCCTAAGAAAAATAGTATGGCACAAGCACTGTTCAGTTCGTGAAAGTCCAAGTTGCCTTAGCACGGGAGACCAGCTGTTGCCTTCTTACTAGTGTCCATCTATATAGCTTGTGCTTTCATTGTCAAATATACCAAAATCCTGATTGTTTTCTGATATATTCTTTTAGGTGAAAGTTTTGCAATGCTTTCGGGCACAAGTATGGCTGCACCTCATGTTGCTGGCCTTGCTGCTCTGATCAAGCAGAAGTTTCCTTCTTTTAGCCCAGCAGCTATAGGTTCTGCATTGTCTACGACTACAACTCTCAGTGACAGGCAAGGGAATCCAATCATGGCACAGCGAACATACAGCAACCCAGATTCAACACAAACTCCAGCTACACCTTTTGACATGGGGAATGGCTTTGCCAATGCCACTGCTGCTTTAGACCCAGGGCTCATATTTGACACGAGTAAGTTTTGCAGTTATCTCCATTTGGTTATTCCAACAAACAGTCAAATAAAACTTGATACCATCAATTTGGCTATTCCTTAATTGATATCTATTAGGAAGCCATGCATATCGAGGTCCATGCAACCATTTTGCTTAATTATAGTTCATCCTGCAGAAAAGCACGAGCACATTACAATGTTTAATAGGACATTCTAGAGTAAATGAATAAGAGGAGAATACTGACTTGCTCATGTTTTATCTTTTGAAAGTAAATAAGTGTTATGTCAGAGTTTGAAACTAACTCATCAACTTTAGGTTTATATCAGCCTTTTTTTCATATGCTGTAGCTTAGTCATTCGCAAAAGATTAAAATAAATTAACTGTAGCATAGAAATCGGGGGCATGTTTAGTGCTAGGCTGTTTGTTTAACACCAACCATAGTATTCTGCTTGCACACTTAGGTACTTTGTATGCAACTAAGATTTTCGTCATACAGTTTCGACTTTCTAATCCAAGAACATCAGTGCTGGGTCCTGCTGTTATCCAACAAACTGATCAGTATGGCTAATGCGTAAATTGTTCCTTCTGAAAAATTACAGGTTACAACGATTTTTTCTCCTTTCTTTGTGGCATAAATGGGTCTGCCCCGGTAGTGACGAACTACACTGGTAACAGCTGCTTGGCGTCCACCATAACAGGAGCAGATTTAAACCTACCTTCAATCACCATAGCAGTGCTCAACCAGTCAAGAATAGTAACAAGAACAGTGACGAATGTTGCGGCAGACGAGAGTTACACAGTCAGTTACAGTGCTCCCTATGGAGTTGCGGTTTCTGTTGCACCAACACAGTTCTTCATTGCAAGTGGACAGAAGCAAATCGTGACATTCGTTATGAATGCCACAATGAACAGCTCCGCAGCAAGCTTCGGAAATGTTGGGTTCTACGGTGACAAAGGTCACCGAGCGATCATCCCGTTTTCGGTTATCTCCAAGATTGTATACAGTTCCTGATGGCTGACAAGCTGATGTAGTGGATGCTAAGATGGGCCTGCCTGACTGATCCAGCACACTGCAGTGACGACTTGACTGCATGGCGCTTACGTTGACTAGAGATTTTTTGTTGGTTGTGTACATTCTGATGCATGTTGATGTAAGTAGCTGAATGGTTGACTAGTAACTGTAAAGAGAATGTACCAGAGCCCCCTCTTGTCTTGAATGGGAAATCCTTTTGCAGCAGAATGTTGCATAGGCTTGTGTTTATTCAGTTTCATTCCCTGAAATCCTGAATCTCATGGGTTCATCGTAGTTCCCATGTAAGATCCTAGAATGTTCGTTGATTAATGAAGAGCGTGAGAACGCAAAACAGAATCGCAATCCATAGTGAGCGCGCATGTTAAACCATCGCCCGGACAACTCAGTTCGAATAGAATGACTGACCAAACTCTTCACTTTATGTTGCTACAGATCCGCACCACGGCACCAGCACCATCTTTCGTTTCCACTTTCCCAGCTAGCGAAACAAAGGGAACTCAGTTTAGGAGGCCACTTGTCTTGTTTTATAAAATTTGTTTTGTTACTTAACACCAAAGGGGTGGTGGCGCAGTTGGCTAGCGCGTAGGTCTCATAGCTATTGAGTTATCCTGAGGTCGAGAGTTCGAGCCTCTCTCACCCCAAAAATGCCGAGTGATGATGAAACGCTCTCGATGACTTCATGGGTCGTCACATCCCGTCTGATCACCGGACGATAAGAGCTCTACTGAGCTTGGCTTTTTTTTTCCCTTTTTTTTTTGACCCGAAAACGTTGTCGTCGCAAAGAAACCTTGACGCTTTTCTTCATTCATTTTCGTGCTCGTTATCCTGAAGACCTGAACCCCTCCCCCTCCAAAGCCCCAACCAAAACCTCGGCGCCTCCCGCCTCCGCCTCGGGCCGGCGTCGGAGCGGCAGAAGCCATGGCGTCCTGCTCCCACCCTTGGCAACTCTTCCCAGGTAGCCTCCTGCTCCCCATTTCGACATCGTTCTTCCGCGCGGCACCAACTCGTCTCATCCAATTTTTGCTGATACTGCACAGGCATGTCGCCGGCGGCGGCCGCCTCTGCCTCCGCACCGGCTCTTCGTAGCGCCTGCAAGTTCTCGGTAATTTCCGGAACGGCTTGAATTGTGAAATTCTACTGCGCCATTTTTATCTCAGCGCCTGACTTGTGCTCCTTTGGTGCGTGCGCAGAAGGTTCTTGCTGGTTTGCCTCACCGGAGGAAGCAGCTCTTCTGGGGCTTCTCGAGCGTGACGCGGCGTGCCAGGATAAGGTCCGTGAAGGATGACTCGATCCATTTCGATCCGTCTAAGATCGAGCCGCCGCCGTACTCCAGCTACCTGGACTCCACGTCCGGCGAAATGGAGCCTGCTTCGGGTGCACGGGCGAGCATTCCCGGGCAGGAGTACTGGCCGGAGGGCACCGCGGCTCGTGTGCGTGCTGCCCGTGCGCCTGCGCCAGTCGGGCAATCGGCTGGGGCGCCGTCGTTTGGCAAGAAGCCTGGAAGCAGGAGGAAAGGGTACAAGGAGCCGGCCCCTTCAGCGTCTGCAGGGGAGGTTGCGGAGACTGACGACGGTGACGGTGGGATTGTGGTGGCTGCGGAGGACCCAGATGATGCGTTGGAGGAGACAAAGGATTCGGCAGATGAGTATGTCATTTACGAGACACCGCAGGAAGAGGAGTTGAGCGAGTATGACATGGATAAGATGATGGGACGGCCACACCCGTTCATCGACCCGGCAAAGGCAATGTCGCTAGGGGAGCCAAAAACCAGCGAGGAGCTCTGGTGGCATTGGAGGAGGAAGTCTGACAAGGATGTGTGGTCTAGATGGCAGAGGAGGCGTCCAGATGTCGATACGGTTAGTTCCTTGCTTGATCAAACATAGTAAATTTCAGCCAGTTATGTTCATTTTTATTGAGACTGTTACCAATTCTCAACGTGATATACTGTAATATAGGGCCAAGAGTAGAGTCGCTTCAATACTCTCCCGCTGCTGTACTGCTTTGAGGATTTGCATTAGTAGTTGATAATCTTTGGATGCCTTGTTCAGAGCTCAGATAGCTTGGGTTCTGAACAGAACAATGCCTCTGTTCTCTTACCGTGTCATTTTCCTGTTGTGTCTGTGCTAAAGTAGCTAGCTAAAGTATTCGGTATTGTCGTTCCAATTACTACCAAGTGCTAGCCAAGATCTTGGCTTTTATCTTATGTTTCTTCAGTTATTCCAGTGTATACTGTGGAATTGAGAATAGCTTTATAGATGTAATCATAAGCTTGACCTTATGCCATTGGCATCCATGCATGTATATCACTATACAAGTTTTGGAGATCCATGTTGCGTGAAAGGTTGAAGTGTTGTCTTTTTCTTCTTTATACCAATTGGTCTCAGCCAACTCACGTTTCAATGACAGATTGAGCTTCGATTCCATTGTAATGTCTGCTCTGTTATGTTAGGTTTTTGCAAAGGCAATGGCGGAAACTGGGCAAATTAAAATTTTTGGGGACCACCCTACACGTACAGAAGCTGCTCTGGCCAAGACAAGAAGACACTTGTACAAAGAGGAAAGGTTGGCTTATAGCTTTATGGCACTAAAGCTGTTTGATTATAAGTTCATATAGTACGGCGTCTTTATCGGATGATTTTATAATGCTTCTTCACGCCTAATTTCTGATGCTAATTTACACTGTAGTATTTGAGCTGTCGTCATGCATGTTATCATGATATAAGCTTTCCAAAACTAATTTAACTGCTACTGCATTTCAACATTCTTTGAGTTATAACATATTACATAGATGTGGAGGCTGGCGTGGAATCTTAGATATGCCAATTTGCCTGCTACCCACTGGTTTCACATCACATTCAGTTCCAGAATCAGGAATACGCTGAGGAACTATTTTGTTTGATTCAGCGTAGGTAGCTTTCCTTCTAATACTTCTTACATGTGACATGCAACAAACAGGTTAGAAGCAGAGCAAAGGAGATTAGAAGAAATAGGGCCAATAGCATACTACTCAGAATGGGTTGAAGCTTATAAAAACAAGGATACATCACGCGAAGCCATACAGAGACATTTTGAGGACACTGGCGAAGATGAGAATACTCAACTTATAACAATGTTTCAGCACCAGACTGCTGGGGAATATCGTATCATGATGGGCACTGATGTGCGTATTCAGCGGGATCCTTTGGCCATGAGGATGCAGGAAGACCAGATCAAACAAAGTATTTCACTATTCTTGGCTCAAATTCCTCTCTTTGTGTGTGTGAACAAGATGCTATGTTTCAATACGGTGGACGGTAGATTACAAGAAATCCATGACATACATAATAATATTGGGAGCTAAATATCAACGAACTTTTGTCACACAACTTAGGGTATAGATGTTGATAAAGCTGCATGATAATTTGTATAGTATTGTCTGCTGAATTGAGTGTGCATTACTTGAATTCACTGCAAAAGACAAACTATCATTTGTTTAAGCTGGGTTAGTGAAAGTTTGTTCAAAATCATCTTGTTAATAATTGAATGCCGAACCTTAAAGGTGCAGCTCTAGTCTGACATTTATGTCTTGCATAGGGCAAAGAAAGTTTCCTGAATGTACTGTGCTGGGGCTCGCATATATCAACCAGGAATTAAATTCCCTTATTTGAATGTGCAGTTTGGGGCGGTGATCCTGTTTATCCAACAATTAACTATGTTCAGGATCCTGACCAAGTGATTGACTACAGAGGTCCAGAATTTCATGAGCCTACCCCTGAAGTTGTACCTTACCTGATGGAGGTATGGGATAACAGTTCTGCTAAATTCATATTTTTGCACTGCGCTAGCCACTAGCTAAGATGTGCCAGATTCATGTTCATGGTGTTATTGTCTGGCAAAGCCATAACACCTTAATTATTAAGTTTGCTAAGCCATTTTTTAGAATATGATGCTTGCACAGAAAGTTTCAATCATGTGTCGCTACAGTTGTAATAAAAATTCTTCTTTGATATATTTTCATCCCCTTCACAGCATGGGATGATGATCACAAAGGAAGAGCTATATGCACGTCTGAATGAAGAGAGGGATGATTTCAATCAAGACATAACGGTACTATTTTAAATTATCCATTTAATTTGACGGAGGGGATGTGTGGATAGGGAAAATTCCTCATTATTTATCTGTTTTATGTTGGCAGTATATCCCTGAAGTCAAAGATCCCATGGCTACTGCTGTTGATATAGGAGAGCATTCTGTAAGTGTCCATCTTAAACACATCATTTTCTTTCTAATAAATACTATATAGAATAAGCAAAGAAATGGATTTTACATTTTGAATGGTTCTACGCATTTAAAATACTGCTCATTTCAATAAGTTTTCTACTCTTAACAGTACAATGAAGACAGTGATGACGAGGAGGAGGATGGTGACAAAGCTGCTACACAGCCTGAATCTCTAGAGGTACTTATGATGCACATACTTTACTGATTAAATCATGGACACTTGAGCTTTTAAAGGTCCCTTTTGTTAATGACAACAAGACATGAATCTCGGTTCATGTTTGGCTATCGTAGGTTAAATGTTGCATTGGCCTTATGAGGAATATTTGGCACGAGACTACGGGCCATTGCCGACAAAAGAAAGTTTGTTACTGATGATCTAGCTGATCATTTATTTGATCCTGTTTCTTAATAAATAGGATGAGGATGATGGTGATGGTGCTGAGGAAGTAGATGTGAGCCATAACTGGAGTGTTCTAAAATCTACTGGACAGGCTGAAAAGCCAAAGGTACCTTTTTCATTATGGGTACTTGTTTTCTTGGCTGGAAAAATTGGTACATGAGTCTTTTAGCATTCACAAATACGGTAGTCAGTTACCTTGTTGTCATTCTACACAGTTTGAATCCATGAAACATGTACAGGCTGAAATTATCACGCACTTCTCACGCACAGGCTGACGTGGCAGCACCACATTGGTTCAATATTATGTGGCCCTTTGCTGAATTCACGGAAGGGACTCCATTTGTCATGCCACGTGAGATTCAGTGCGTGGGAATTGCGTAACAATTTTGTAACTCTAGCATTACTCGTGATTATATGGTTATACATGTGGAGGTTATGTTACATGCACCCTTAATTACAGTAGCTGAGATCTGCCTCCAAGACACTCTTAATTCTAATCATTCTGACTGAAACTTCTTTTTACGTGGCTGTTGCCTCTTCTTTGCTTATGTTAGACTACTGTACAACCTAGGCTGTAATTTGATCCTTTTCCTATCTTAATGAATGGCAGCGCTCCTGCCTTTTTTTACAAAAACAGAAAAAGAAAAGAAAAAAAAGGTTATGTTACAAACATACATGAATCTGCATTATTTGTACTATCTTTCATTATGGATATATTAGTATCGAAGAGTGATATTTGTTCATTTCTGCTTCCAGGAAAAGTCAAAGGAAGGTGATATGTCACTAAAAGAAGCCATTGATGATTCTGCAAACCTAACCGATTTTCTTATGGACTTTGAGGAAGATGAGTAAAACTGGACGTTTTTCTATTCTGTACATTACACATGGTAAGTAAAATGTGAAGCATACTGAAGTACTATACATGATTACCTATTTAGAACTTTTTATCCAAAACACTTGTAGCAGTTTCCTTCCAGAAAATCCTTACTCAACCCACTGATGTGCTTCATCAGTTTGGTTGAGTATAAATTCTAGTACATGACAGTACAAAACTATAATAGTATAGCAATACTATTGAATTGTACAATTATTATGAGTAGGAAAGGATGCACTGATTGAGTTGTCCCTCAATCATTCCTATGATTCTTTCCCAGCCTTGAAGCTGCATCTCTAATTAGCCTGAGAGATTCGGCAAAGTCATCCAAAATCTGATGCGAATCTGGAAACTGTGCCTCGTCCACTGCTAGATTTACCTTGATAATGTTAACATAACTTTGAAAATTCACGGTTAGGGCCTACACAAAACCAAAAAAAGGTTAGCTTTCCTTAGTCTTAGACATCTCATAAACTCCAAGTGACAAAATGTAGTCTTTGCAACCAAAAAAAAAAAAAGTGAACATAAATGTAGAGTTTGAATGACACTTGTTCCTTCTAAATCATCATTTATTAATTCACACCGGTATGATTTTTTAAACAATTAGGTGCCCAGAAATTTCACGCCGGTATAATTCAAACCGAAACTGTTGCAATGAACATGTCCTAGCAATACTAATGATTTACTAGCCAATGTTTTTCTGAAATTCGAGAATGTAATGTGTTGTTGCTTTTTATGAAAAATGCCTATTGCATAATCAGATTCTTGAGGACTTACTTCTGGTGGCCCGTAGCCGCTAGGGGCAATGAAGACAACCGGATGTCCACAGAACTCCACCTGTTCAACTGGGCCAATCATGTTCGAGAATGATATGGTTGTATGAGAGATCATACGGTGGAAGATAGCTGCAGCTGCCTGTTTTGATTCAAAAGTTGCACTGGCATTAGAAAAAAGAAATCTAGATAGGACTTTTGCTCATGCCTCAAAATTTGACAATCTGCATGCTCTTAGGCAAAAAGAAAGATGGCCATTGCCACCAATCAGGACCGTGCTCGCTTTCGTTTTGGATAACAAGTGAGTAGTCAAGGGTCAAATCATTCGTCATCTTAGTTTAGCCATATGGAACTATGTTAGCCTGGTTACACGGAAAATAAGTTGTTTCAAGTAGACTTTAGTTATCTTGTATTCTTAAACTGAGATTGCGTGACCAATGTTTTGCCTGTATGAAACAGTTCCCTAAACATGATCGCATAAGCAGCCAATGTTCTGCAATTATAAAACTGAGTGTCAAAATGGCATATGTACCTTCAGTCCGAAGATTTTGAGGATAACTTCTGCAGCTAAATGTGTGAACACCACTTCCAGTGAACTCTTTTTCCTATCCACAATCTTCTTGGCCTTGCGAACGTATTGTAGCGGGTCGTCGTGCAAGCCTATGTGAAACGGAAGGATGATGAAGCCCAGTTCGTTGCCCCACTTCACATCTTTTTCCTTGCCCGACTCGATCATTTCAACACATGCCTGCTCTCGTAGTAAAAGTTTCAATAAGAAAGGAACTTTGTTACTCTTCAAAAAAAGTTTTGATCTTGCGTCCATTCAAGTTCTTACATGCAGGCTGGTGGTTGGCCTCAGATTGACAAGTAGGATCGATCGCACACGAATCTCCTTACTAGTGTCAGCGTCACCTAGAAAAGGGGATAAGCAGTGCAACAATCAGAGAACAATCAGGTAGGAACAGAACACTGTCACACGGTTGCGATTCATCACCTGTCTTCCGGAAGTAATATCGCGATAGAGCTGCGTAAGTTACTCCAACCAACACGTCGTTCACCGTCTGTGCGGACAAATAGAAATAAACTCATTGAGAGGTGCAGCTTGTACTTTGCAACATGTACGTCAATCATAGTTTTATTAGTACTGATCCACATGAAGTAAAAAGAATTACAACCAATAACTAATCCTTTTTGTGAAGTCATTTTCCAAGGCATTAATCCGATTAGCCTGAGGTGACATGTTTGTGTCTAATTCCGGTTATCATTGATGATTTGAAACTGTGGTTAGTACTGAACAGTCGGCAAGCCGGGCAACAACATGAGTGATTAACTGATTAAATTGCCTTTTTTCCAATCGAACACTAGCCCTTGAGGTTGCTGTGACTATGGAAAAAGAGCTCTTACGCAGTTCATGGCGTTCTTGACGAACTTGACGTCGTCGAGGCTGAGGCTCCGGTGCACGATGCGCTTGCGCTGGAACTCCCCGTGGTTCACCCGCTTGAACAGCGTGTGCGGGTCTCTCAAGAAGAGTATCGTCGCGAAGAAGCTCGCCACGTCCACCACGGTGTGCCATGCCAGCACGACGAACGACCACACCCACGCCGCGAACGCCAGCGCGCCGGCCGACGCCGGGGGACGCGGCCGCGCCCAGAGCGGGCCGGAGCGCGTGGGCAGCGGCGGCATGGCCGGCAGCCTGGTCGGGTCGGCGGCGCTGCGCGTGCACGCCATGAGCAGCGTGAGCAGCGACATGCCGTCGCCGAGCGAGTGGTGCACGCGGATCGCCGTGGTGGCCGTGGCCTCGGAGGTCGGGAAGTCGAGGACGTGGAACTCCCACAGCGGCCGGGACTCGTCCATGGGCAGCGTCGACAGCGTCGCCACGTAGTCCTCCACGGCCCTGTCCGGGTCGCGCGCCACCGCCGCGGCGTCCAGCTTCGGGTAGATGATGTGGTCGTCCAGGTTCACCGTCGTCGCCACCCACCGCGGGTTGCCGGCCGCGTCCTTCACCTGCACGCACGTACGTACGGTTTGCACCGGTGAGACACCTGCACTCTCTTCAGCAGTCACACCTACTACTGCTACAACTACTCGAAGGTTTATTGTTGCACGTCGCGTGTGCGTACTTGGATGCTGCGGAAGCGCGGGTAGCGCGCGAGCTGCGCCTCGATGCCGGCGCGGGCGACGGGGAGGTTCACGGGCGTCGCGACCCCAATCACGACGACGATGTAGAAGTCCTCCACGAGCCTCGCGGAGGGGCTCACGAGCTCGCCCAGCTCCTGCGGGGCGCGACCACCGCTCGTCGCCACCCGCAAGCGCCTAGCCTCTGCCAGGGCATCGCCGACGGCCGCGGCACCATTGGTCCCCGTGTGTAAGGAGACCGGCCGCTTTCGCAGGGTGTCTGCCGTCGCGTCCATCTCTCTGTCTAGCCCTCGTGTGATCCTGCTGAGGTGTGTGCGACTGTGCCGGCACTGGGTGCTTTTGTGCGTGGGGTTCTATGGACATGAGTGTTCTGACCGATATATAGGACTAATCCTGTTTTCTGGCTGCCTTCACAGCGCTTCATCAATGATGAGGGGGAGACAGCTAACCACCAACAGAACTTTGTAAATGTTGTTTGACAAATGACGGCAAGAAATACAAGGCAGATGGTCCAAACTCGGATATAGTGATCCTTCAGCTCCAGCTGACCGCCACATGGGGTAGAGAACGGCCGGGATAAGGACTGACATTATTGGCGTGTTGTTTGGTCAGAGTTGCTCGTCTTATCGATGGGTCAAACGATTTTGGTTACCTTTCACGTTTATGATGATAGTACCTCTCTAACAAATTGTATAATTCAACTACACTAGCTGCATTAAACTTATATAAATTTAAAAATGTATATGTACTTAATATACTGCTTCGAAGTTAAAATAGAATTATCTAATGGTATTCCATATGCAGGTAGCCACGTATAGCTTAGCCACACCTTTCTTAATATACTGCAAAGCAGCCTGCCGAACATGCTAATTATAGTTTATTTTAGGTTGTCAGAGGATTTTTTTTTTAAAGTTTTTTCGAGAATGTGTGATGCGTGTTTTCATCAAGAATGAGTATTTTTAGTTTGGGAATTCTTATACTTTACTAATCAAGAATGGAAAGTAGAGCACTTGGTCCAATATGTTGCGCAGAATTCATTACGAAATTGTGAATTCCTTTCCACGTTACGAGCTTAGTGGTTGTATCAGTCGTGTTGGCTAGAACTGTACAGATGCTACTGGTAGCTCCTGCGTTCCGATCACACTAATTCCATTCGAGAGCCCTAGAGGCTGACAATTGTATTAATTGGGCAAGCAGCCCGTTTATTTGATCAGATGACTGATTAGGGTCGACATCAGCGCGCAACAATTGTGGCTCATGGACCATGCACGCTTGTGGTGACATAGTGGTAACAAAAATTGAGTAGGCTGACTATTCTCTAGCCCTTCTAATCACATTAGGTACCTGTGTACCTCAGTGCAATGTTTCCTCTCCTATTGGCTGTGAACTAGCTTATTATGAGCAATGACAGGAGTGTGCCATGTGAACAAGAATAAATATTTTATTTGAAAAGCATGATATATATAACAGATCTGGACGCTCACATCACGTCGACATATTCATCCTATGGACGTACATGCATACGTTCTATTCTTATGAATGGCCATGAGAGACCGGACTGACAAAATTTGAGATTAACATAGTCACCACATACGCCTCGCTCTTCACTATTTAGCCATCAAATAATACCCCAAGGCTATGTTGAGTGTGCTATAGTCACACAATTTCACCTTGATCTTGGGACACATGCATGCACCAAAAAAGTATTGACAGTTCATAAAACACTTGAGTGTTCTTTAGCAATCCCTTAGTGGAATCAAAAAATAAAATTAATGAAGCAACAAGTAAATACAAAAGATTGTATATCTCAAAAAGAGGGACACTCCGAGTGATTGATTGTGTTTTCTTCCTTTTTTTTTCTGCGAACAATTTTCTTCTTGTCTTTGACCGATGATTTCTATAAAATCGATCAACTTCAACAACACAAGATTTACATTTTTAGATTCACCATGAGAAATATTTTCATAATATACAATTTGCATGTTGTTAAAGTTGATCCAATGTGTAAAGATTAATGGTCAATGATAGGAATAAAACAGCCAACCAAACCCAGGGCCCCACTATCTATAAAGAATTTTGTTACCATCTTTGGAAATGTACTGAGAAGTACGAAGAATAGTAACATGGGAGACACAATAACCGATACATATTTATTTGTGGTGAAAAAATGTATACACCATACACCGAATTTTGTCACAGAAGGCACGTACAAACTTTTATATAAGTTACAATTTTGGTACTTTCAAGTTTTCCGCGTGGAATCCACCGCTAAAAAAAAGTTAGAAAAAGGGGGGAAATTATTTTCTTGAAGTAGAATAAGTATCTTTTTTTCCCAGTATATGTGTAACCTAAAAAATTATATCACTTAATATAGGATAGGAATAAACTATTAAATTTCGTTTGCGGGGTCGAATGTTGCAGGACGCCGAGTTGCCGGCCCAATCAATATTTAGTTTCACTTAACGACAGGAACGGATCTTGGTCTCACCCATTCCGGTGGTCAGATGAGGTCAGCTTAAGCAAGCGCACTGTAAATGATCTCCATTTTACGGAGCAGGGAAGCAGCTCGATCCTGCACGGCCTTCCACGCATCCCGGACGTGTCGCTCCTCCGTCAGCGTGCTTCCAATGGCGCACCTGAGCATGTACATGCCGCCCACCTTGGCGGAGCTCATGTACGGCCCCGAGCCGGTCGCGTTCACCTTCTCGAGGAGCATCCTGTTGAGCTCGTTGGCCGTCTTCTCGCCGCCGAACTTCTCGGGCGACCGGAGCCGGAAGCACACGAGCGCGAACTGCCTCTTCGCCGTCACCTCGAACCGCGCGTCGGCCTTCACCATGTTCTCGAACGACGCCGCCATGCGGACGTGCGCCCGGACGTGGTCGCGCAGGCCCTCGACGCCGTGGCAGCGGAGCACGAGCCACACCTTGAGCGCGCGGAACCGCCGGGTGAGCGTCATGGACCAGTCCTTGTAGTCCACGACGTCGTGGCCCTCGGCCGCCGCGCCGCCCTTGAGGATGTACTCCTGCTCCGTGCCCAGCGCCGCCGTGAGCAGCGCCGGGTTCCGCGCCCACAGCGCGCAGCAGTCGTTGTTGGCCAGGAGCCACTTGTGCGCGTTCATGCTGAACGAGTCCACGGCCTCGGCCCGGCCATCACGTGGCGGAACTCCGGGCAGACGAGCGCCGATCCCGCGTACGCCGCGTCGACGTGCACCCACGCGCCGTGCGTCGCGGCGACGGCGCAGAGGTCCCCGACGGGGTCGACGGCGGTGGTCTGGGTGGTCCCGACCGTCGCGCAGAGGAAGAGCGGGACCAGCCCGGCGTCCACGTCGGCCTGTATGGTGGCATGCAGCTCGGCCGGCGAGAGCGCGAACATGTCGTCGCGGCACGTCGCGATCTCGCGGCAGTTGTCGCGGTGGATTCCCGCGACGCGCGCGGCCTTGCGGAACGCGAAGTGCGTCTGGTCGGAGCAGTAGACGACGAGGTCCCCGATCCTCCTGCTGCCGATCTCGGCGAGCTTCCGCTCCCGAGCGGCGACGAGCGCGCAGAGGATGGCCTCGCACGAGGTGCCCAGCAGCGTGCCGCCACCGCCGCCGCAGAACAACAGAGTCTCGGGCAGGTGCAGCGCCTTCCCGAGCCAGTCCACGACCACCATCTCCAGCTCCGTGGCGGCCGGCGAGGCGGCCCAGGTGAAAGGCACGACGTTGATGCCGGCGGTGAGAGCCTCGCCGAGGGCGCCGACGGTGCTGCTCGACGCCGGGAAGTGCGCGAAGTGGCGGGGGCTCTGCCAGTGCGTCAAGCCCGGGAGGATGAGGTCGCGGACGTCCTTCAGGGCCGCGGCGAACGCGTCGGGCTCCGGCCGCGACGGCGCGTCCGCCGGGAGCTGCCGGCGTAGGAAGCCTGGCGTGACGCCGGGGTGCACGGGGTACTCGCCCATGCTGGCGTAGTAGTCGGCGATGAAGTCGACGACCTGGTGCCCCAGCCGCCGGAACTCTTCGGCGTCGAGCATCCGGCCGCGCGGCGGCTGCGCCGTGTCTGCCTCCACGACCGGAACGGAGGCGCCGTTCTGTTGGGCGCCATTGTTGATGTGGCACTGCGAAGGCGGCGCCATGTGCGTGACGACCGGAGAATGTAATTATCGCTGGAGCCGACGAATTAATGGCCTAATTTGCTGACTACTCCTAGTAGTAAGATGAAGATCTAGTTGTATCGACCAATATGAAGACACGAAACTGCCCGGATAGCTATTTATGCCGGTAGAGGAAGGTTCAGGACCATGCACCACAACGAAATGGTAGTTGATTGGTGGCCTAGCGAGCGAGGGCTTAACCTCCCACTGCTTCCTGCAGCACACGCAGAGTTCAACTGGAATATGCCATCATATTCGCACAGTTCAGGGACGTCCGATGCCCTGGTAATTGTTAAGCGACTGACGCCAGAGAGGGATCAGCTGATTATATATCAGCCGTCGTGATCATCAATATTTCATCAGCAACCGCATGCTGCTGAGTGAATTGAGTGCAGGAATGGCGGAATCCCGATCTGATGGCCATGAACCATGCATGATCTGTGCCTAATAAGCAGTGGGCGCTGGTGCAGTAATGATAATCCCAACTTGTGACGTTCTAGACACTGCAAGTGCACGCGCCGCGCATGCACCGACGCTTATGCCCGGGTTGATAGGTAACTGAGTGACTGACGCCGGACGGCCGGAGCGGGAACAGATCGCATTGAGATTGGCCGAATGATACGTGAGTATACGCATGCACAAAGCACCTTTTTCTTACACTTCCGTCCTCACTTAACGTAAAATGGTTAACCCGAAGCTGCTATGTTTAGACAAATAAAAGTTATAATCTGACCGTCACACACCTAAACAAACCATGTGAGACTATTCCAACAACTTCACTTTACTTTTGGAACTCAATGGCAGGCCACTAATAGGCTGGGGTGTTACAAATCATCTGTCATACTCCCTCCGTCCAGAAATATAAGGATTCGTTGACTGGCAGCCATTAAGTTTGACCATCCGTTTATTCAACTTTTTTTAGAAAATATAAAAACAATTAAGTTATACTTAAAATATATCTAATGAACAAGTCATAACAAAATAAATGATACTTTTGAAAATATTTTGAATAAAACGAACAGTCAAAATTGATGTCAGCCAATCAACGAATCTTTATATTTTTGGACGGAGGGAGAATCAGATTTACTTCTGGGTAGAGTCGTGCTAGTTGCTACAAACCCTTGATGTCATTGTTCAAGAGGTTATCTACTGTGGTCTGACCATGAGCCCTTGTCTATCTCTGGAGTATCTAAGATAGCGGCAGCCGGTTGGCCGGGAGCACGCCGCGCGGCATCAGGATCAGCGTGCCGTTTGTGACGATGGGGTCGGCCAAGGCGCCGCAGCACGTCCACGCGCGCTACGCCAATCGCCATGCACACCGTGCTCGATGCTGCGCGCACGATACGCGTCACTGGAGCCATCCCCGTCAATGCCGGCAAACCTGGTTTAACCCCATACAGTTGCACACACATTTATCAAGTCATTCCCCATCCCTCACAGAAATATGGACTAAAACACATGAATAATGATTTGTCAAACCCTCCTTTATATTGTCTCTCTACACGATTCTACTAGTTCATTTTTTTTTGTGCGGTGTGTGAACGATTCTACTAGTTCTATTATGTTATTGGCACAATGTACACAAGGCAACTACGACGACTCAACATATCTTCCTCTTCGGCAACGCCAGAGCCATCACCTCGACGTTTCCAGCCCGCACACTACTACGACCAACACGTACGGCCAACCGGCTGGGGTGGCGTGCTGGATTTCGACGCACCATGCGTGTAGGCAGAGGCATCCCCGCGTCGGCGCATTAGCTGGGGTTCAAGCTCAAAAACTGCATGCACCACACGCAATTTTCAAATGGTAGTCCAACAATCAGGGCCGTTCGTTCCCTAGATGAACTTTAGTTTTCCCATGGCGAACCGGCGAATGGCGACCTCAGAAGTAAGCCCACTGGATCGTATGTAAGGCCATTCTCAATGGGGTCTTTCATTTGCATTAAATTCTATGCCACATATGTATTTTTTGCTGACTTGGCAAGATAATTATGAGGAAAGAAAAGGCAAACTTTCATTTCTTGTGAGAGGTCTTTCATTCTAATGAAAGAAAGGTGGCTCTCTTTTCTAAAATTTGTCTTGGAAATAATGAAATGAAAATTGCCATTAAGAATGGCCTAATGGTCTCGTGGGGGCTGGTACGCATACGGTTCCTCATCATTGTCCACACAGTGATAACCGACAAACCCCAATATGCCGCGAGCAATGCATCGATCGAGTGCAATTCGTGAAGTTCACGGACGCCGCCGCATGTGACAACGAATTAACTTTGAACATGCCGAAAGCCTTACAAGCTGGCCGTGATCAGCGCCCGCGCACGCACTGTTAAGCAATGGACCAGAGGTAGTGCTACCTGCTAGGCCCAACCTGCGACGTGCTGTAACGGAGATCCCACATGTACATGCGCCGAGCAGTTGGTGCCGGACGGCCAGAGCCGGGAAACATCGGTCGGACAACTCTCGTGATCAGCAATTTGTCACGGAATAAACTGATGTTAACCGAGTAGTAACCAAAGTTCTGTGCCACCAGATAATGAATACTGCTCCTCCTGAAGCACTGGGCTTAAAACCAGGGCAGTCTTTTCATAACGCTCCACTCTATCAAACATGGACTATCCCCCCCCCCCCCCCCCCCCCAAAAAAAAGGAACTATCCCAGTTGTGTAATGCAGTTGCACCACAAAAAACTCCAGGCTCCAGCAAGATTTAACTGGCCAACCAAAGTGCTTCATCGAACTAGTAACAATCCAGCGGCAAAGTATTCATGGCGATCTTTGTCTCTGTTGAAAGCGTTCTCTGTTGTCTGACCGTTTGCCTGTCTATCGCGCTCGGCCAGACGCTAAGCACCCGGCCGGGAGCGCGCCGCGCGGCATCACTTTCAGCCTGCCGTTTGCTTTGCGACGACAAAGCCTTCGAGACGCGCGTTTACGCCGATCGCCATTTCCACGGTGATCGGTGATGCTTCGTTGCACGCGCGCACGTGCCGAGTAGGTTTCGTCGGTCGCTGCTCGCGCGGTTGCAGAATATGCGGCAAGCGGGTGCGGGTCAGCCGGCTGACACGATGGGCTGCATATGAAGTCAAGCACTCTAGTAGTCTAGTATAGCGGCTAGTGCCGCGAATGCGAGCATGGATGGACATCTATCTAGGGCTGGCAAAAAAGCTCGAGGCTCGCGAGCCAGCTCGGCTCGATCATGGTTTTGGCTCGGCTCGGCTCGGCTCGGTCTTCTTAATGAACCAAGCCGAGCCTCTATCCTAGCTCGTTTGTTAACGAGCCAGCTCGTGGGCTGCTCGCGAACAGTTCGTTAGCTCGATAGGCTCGATTATATAGAAATATCAACTTTAATTCTCTAATAAGATGGTAGTTTTTTTATGTTGAGAAGCTCAATTTTATCATCAAATAAATAAACCAAGTTTACTATAGATAAAGAAAATCATGTTTAATGTTGGATCATGTTTTTATTTCCACCTATGTTGACTTAGATTGATATTTTTCTACAATATTGTTTTATATTATAATTTTTGTATTGTTAACACATGCTAATAATTAAAAAAAATTAAAATTACCTATGTTTTTGTCATTAAAGTTTTATTACACTTGGCTCGTGAGCCTAATGAGCCGGCTCGATTTTTATAATGAGCCGAGCCGAGCTTCCATTTTAGCTCGTTAGTCTTAATGAGCCGAGCCGGCTCGGCTCGTTATCAGAACGAGCTTTAACGAGCCGAGCCTTAATGAGCCGAGCTAGCTCGTTAGCCACCCCTACATCTATCGAAGCCAATGAGACAGTTAGCGAGCGGGGCAGGGGCAGCTGAGCCGGATTGGGAGGCGGTTGTGCAGCCGCGGGCGACACATTCCCATTTGTCTCGTGCGTCGAAGTAAACACCTGCTAGCGACGGCTCGCTCTCAACTACCCAACCGTACACCACCATGCGTCGCATGTCATCAAATGTCCATGGTTGCGTCTTCCATTGTGCCTTCGGCTGCTGGACTGGGTTCCATACCTAATTATACGATAACCTACTTAGAGCAAGCCTTGAATAGTTGAATAATATATGAATATCTAGAAGAATTAATAATGAATGGAGTCAAGCGGCTGCTGTCACGTGTAGCCTGTTGCCAATGCGGCAATGCACGACGCAGAAGGATGCCCATTCGCCTCGAGAGGATCTCAATCGGCAGAAAGTGATGAAGCCTAGATGCAGCGTCTCGATGGACTGTGATTTTACGAGGCATCGGCTTCTTGATCGTCGTCAGATTATTGGGCAAGGGAGTTGGCCCATCCTTTGCATCATATATAACTAGTGCAAGATCCGCGACGTACCAAGTCGCTGTCAACTTTGTGTTGGCCATCGCCACGGTCGGGGTGGTACGTGTCGGGAAGCTGGCACCATGCTTCTCATCATCTCACGTCTGGGAATGCAGGGGGCCAACCGAGCTGAAACTGAGTGCAAATACATGGAATGGTTTTCTGGGCAAGATGTCTTGTGCTATTGTCGTCATTGCATGCGTACTTACGTGAACGGTCGTATGCTCAGGAGTATCAACGGGTGATGGTCATGTGCCACGAGCTTACTAGCGCGGGAACAGGGAAGAACATCATTTGTAGCAGGATCTCGGATTGGGTTGGTTTTCTCGGACACTGGAAGACCGTGTCCGCTTTCCATGCAGCCTCAATATGGTATATGGACAGTCCACGGAATGGCCCGAGGGCCTTGCCAGCTTGCCACTGGTGTTGATGGGCTGCGGTTCGTCGTTCAACAGGCTCCCTCATTTCATTTGGTCTGCGGATCCAAGATTTTTTGGGCCGGTTGGTGATTGCTCCATGCGTACTCAAAAGTTATCCCAGTCGTGTAACGCAGTGGCACCAAACAAAGCTCCAGGCTCCAGCATCTTTGTTG
Organism: Eragrostis curvula; assembly: GCA_007726485.1. Lineage (NCBI taxonomy): Eukaryota > Viridiplantae > Streptophyta > Magnoliopsida > Poales > Poaceae > Eragrostis > Eragrostis curvula. The sequence continues at coordinate 12,313,300 of RWGY01000009.1, read as the reverse complement.
AAAGCGTTCTCTGTCTACTCAAAAAAGAAAAAAAAGGGTTCTCTGTCGTCTGACCGTTTGCCTGTCTATCCCAGCCTGACTGACCGGGAGCACGCCTCGCAGCATCACCGATCAGCCTCCTGTTTGCTTGGCGACGACGAAGCCTTCGAGGCGCGCGCTACACCAATCGCCATATTTCCACTGGTACTTCGTTGCACGAGCGCGCGTGCGACACTTGAGCCAGCGACGGCCTGGTGGAGTTTGTTTCGTCAGTCACCGTTCGCGCGGTTGCAGGATTTGGAGCCAGCAGGCAGCAGGTGCGGGTCAGCCGGCTGACGACGACGGGTTGCATCCGAAGTCAAGCACTCTAGCTGGCTAGCTACCTAGTGCCGCGAAGGCCAGCGGGGACGGTCAGGTGATCAGGTCATCTATCTAGCCGATGAGGTAGTGGTGGTTACCTTTTGCGGGGCAGGGGCAACTGAGCAGGGTTGGGAGGCGGCTGTGCAGCCGCGCGCGGGAGACATATCTGTCTCCTGCCTGCGTCGAAGTAAACACCTGCTAGCGACGGGACGCTCTCAACTACTCCGGCCAGCCGTATGCCATGCGTCGCGTGTCATCCGCATGGTTGCGTCTTCCATTGTGCGATCTATCGGTTGCTGGGTTCCATATACCTACTACACAACCTACATGTAGACAAAAAACATAGTTCTTAGAGCGAGCCTAGAGAAGAATAGTAATGGAGTCAAGCCTTTGCTGTCACGTACGTACGTGTAGCCTTGTTGCCAATGCACAACGCAGAAGGGTATCCATTCGCCTCGAGACGATCTCTATTTTGCAGAAAGTGATGAAGCCTAGATGCAGCGTCGATGGACCGTGATTTTTGTGCGACATGGACTTCTTGATCGTCGGCACTCGGCAGGTTATTGTGCAACAGTGCAAGGGAGTTCAGAGAGGACGAGCCCTTGCATCACCAAGGAATTGTGACGTACCGAGACGTTGTGTTTCAACTCTTTCTTTTGAATATTACATCACTGATTACAAAAAGCAAAATCCACACACAACTCCAATTATGTTGATTATAGAGACAAAAAAAAACTTTGAAAGAGTGCAAATTCCGTCATCTAAGATCACTATCCCATACGGATACATGACCGGCAAGAACTTCGATCTCAACGAACACAGCCATCTCACCATCCACCACCGCCATCCTCATTTGACGGAAAAAATCGAGACCAGTCATGGTAAGGAAGACTGCAGCTGGATAAAGGAAAGACCATAGTACATTATACATGATCGGCGATGGCACATTCACCTTTCCGTCATAGCTTGGACACTACGTCTATCAAAATCGTGTTGCCGCCGCCACCACCGTCATCATCGATGTCGCCGTCCCCAACTCCTTCTCCAATACCGCCATGAAAGAACCTAAACCTAACTCTAACTACAGAGAAACTAGTCCCCAAGCCCCGTCGATCAGCAGGGCTAATGTGCGATCAGAGGGCCCCCAAATATTTGGGGCCCCCAGTTCGCATACACACATAGAGGCCTGGTAGAGAAAAAGACTGGCGTAGTCAAAATACGTAAACGGTAAACGAATCCTCGGTGTGTGCAGCAGGCAGCCGTCTCCTCGCGTAACGCATTCCGCGATGGAATTCACCGGCCTGGTACGCCGGTGTGTCCTCAGTTTCTCTGTCTACCCCTTTGCATCGCCCTGCCCTGCCAGCAATTTTCGATTCGCCGGCCTCGACATCCGACGGCAACAGCGGACGAGACCACGTTTTTTGGCAGCGTTCGCTGGGGTGTGCTGGTGGTCGTGCCGTCAGTCCTCACGCGTCAAGCCCTCAAGCATGCCCTGTTCTTTAACCTAGCATTTGCAGGGCTCCATGTTCTTTTACTAATCTTGCTAATGTTAGCTGTATACTATTGGTAAACTCCTAAGGCCGAAGCTTGCAATTCATTTTGGGTAATTTTCCCGTACTTTGGTTATCAAACATGTCTCCATCATCATGTATTGTAGGAATACGAAGATACAATTGAACATTTAATTTAAAAAAGAACTAGAAGGATGTTGTTTTTCAGTAGAACATAAAGTTTGGAGTATTATCTTTACCGTTTTGACATTAATATTTTATACATTCCTATATATTATGGAAAATAGAATGTATTGAAAATATATTTTTGGCTACAAGTGTATTTTGGCTATAGGAATTTCCAAAATTGAGGGCCTCACTTTGCATTTCGCTCCGGGGCCTCGAAAATTTTGAGACGGCCCTGCCAAGCCTGACGAGAACCACCCAGCCGCCCACGTCTTACCCGAGAGGCAGCCTCCTCCTCATCCGACGGCGCCTAAGGTCGCCACTGGGGCGAGCGGCAGACGAAACCCTCTTGTCGCGGCGCGTATGTGTTGTGTGTCAACTTTGTGTTTGCCATCGCCACGTGCCGATAAGCTGGAAACATCCCTCCCACCTCATGTCTGGGATCGCATGGGAGCCATTCGAGCAGAAACTGAGTGCAGGTACATGGAGGGGTTTTCTGGGCCAGATGTCTTGTGCTATTGTCGTCTTCGCATGCGTTCTTAAACAGTCTTGTGCTCAGGAATAGCAACGGGTGGTGGTCATCTGCCACGAGCCTACGAGGGCGGGAACAGGGAAGAACATCATTTGTGAACTCGTCACGATGCCAAACTTGTACTGTTGTACACGTACACTCTTTGTTTTGCCACACAGTCGCGTCCGCATGCGGAAATGCGCTCGACCATGCAATCTGCAACCCTGCATGCATGCACCCTACAATTTTTCGTTAGTAACACAAAAACAAGGACTCGCGTGAGGTCAGACCACGACTCCACGAGCCTCTGTCTGTGCCCGCCATTATATAAACCGCGCGTCCTCTGCCCTTCTGTGCTACGAACTCTGTCATTACCTGAGGGAAGGAAGGGCCGGATTGAAGAAACAAATTGATTTCCTTGGTGATTATAACCACCTGTATTAATCCCAATGTCTAGCAATGGCCCATGTTTTCAAAGAAATATGGAAAGCAATGGGGGCTGGAGCTCAGATTGGCCTGAATCTGGCTCCGCCCCTGTTTCCGACACTGCCTCTCCAAAGAACAGCACCGTCACAGTGGGCACGCCACCGTGCGGCCGCTTGGTGGACCCCGACGAGTGCCGTCGGCAGGGCCACCAGGTCATCGACTTCGTCGCAGGCTACTACGCTCGTATGCCGGACTACCCGGTGCAACCAAGGGTGAGGCCTGGATTCCTGCGCAGGCAGCTCCCGGCGGTGGCACCGTCCCGTCCGGAGCCCGACGCGTTCGCCGCGGCCCTGAAGGACGTCCGCGACCTCATCCTCCCGGGGTTGACGCACTGGCAGAGCCCTCGCCACTTCGCGCACTTCCCGGCGTCGAGCAGCAACATCGGCGCCCTCGGCGAAGCTCTCACGGCGGGCCTCAACGTCGTTCCTTTCACGTGGGCCGCCTCGCCGGCCGCCACGGAGCTCGAGATGGTGGTGGTGGACTGGCTCGGCAAGGCGCTCCACTTGCCCGAGAGCTTGCTGTTCGCTGGAGGCGGTGGTGGCACGTTGCTGGCCACGTCATGCGAGGCCATGCTCTGCACCCTCGTGGCCGCGAGGGACCGCAAGCTTGCCGAGATCGGCGAGAGCAGGATGGGCGACCTCGTCGTCTACTGCTCCGACCAGACCCACTTCGCCTTCCTCAAGGCGGCTCGCATCGCCGGCATCCGAAAGGACAACTGCCGTGAGATACCAACACGGCGTGACGACATGTTCGCGCTCTCCCCGGCGACGCTGAAGGCTGCCATGCAGGCGGACGTGGACGTCGGGATGGTTCCTCTGTTCCTCTGCGCGACGATCGGGACCACACCGACAACCGCCGTCGACCCTGTCCCCGAGCTCTGCGCCGTGGCCGCGGCGCACGGCGTCTGGGTCCACGTCGACGCTGCCTACGCCGGCTGCGCCTTCATCTGCCCGGAGTTCCGCCACCTGGCGGACGGCGCCGAGGCCGCGGACTCGCTCAGCACGAACCCGCACAAGTGGCTTCTCGCCAACAACGACTGCTGCGCCCTGTGGCTGAAGCGGCCGTCGGCGCTCGTCGCGGCGCTCGGCACGGACCACGACGTCATTCTCAAGGACGCGGCCGCGGCCGCGGAGGGCCACGACGTCGTGGACTACAAGGACTGGCAGGTCTCGCTGACCCGGCGGTTCCGCGCGCTCAAGATGTGGCTCGTGCTCCGCTGCCACGGCGTGGAGGGCCTGCGCGACGTCGTGCGCGCCCACGTGCGCATGGCCGCGCTGTTCGAGGAGATGGTGCGCGCAGACTCGAGGTTTGAGGTCGTGGCGCCGAGGCAGTTCGCCCTCGTGTGCTTCCGGCTCCGGCCACCGGTCGTGCCGCTGGATGATGGTGGAGATCACAGGGCGGCCAACGACCAGAACCAGAAGCTCCTGGCGGCGGTGAACGCGACGAGCGAGGGACCGTACATGAGCTCCGCGACGGTGGGCGGCGTGTTCGTGCTCCGGTGCGCCGTGGGGAGCACGCTCACGGAGGAGCGGCACGTCCGCAATGCATGGAAAGTTGTACAGGATCAGGGCGCGGCTATACTTCGTGAAATGGGATGTCTTATAAACTTAAACACGACGGTAGATGATCGATGACAGACAAATAAGATGGGAACATGCGACCTGCGAAACATTTCGACCTCTTTCGTCGACCATGTCCTTATCTCAGAGGTCTGCAATCCGCCAATTTGCACTTGTTTCTTGGCTTGGCAGTAACTGTGGAATTGTAAAAATGTATACAACAGCGCAAGCTCTAGCTTAGCATCTTTGGTTTTTTTTTTTTTTTTTTGATATTTCCTCTCTTTTTGTTTCTGCTGCTGGCCACATGCTTGGCCGGCTCTAGACTTGCTCCGTTTTCTTCCATGTTCAGACCTTGTATACTTGGTTTCCTTTTGCCTTTGAGTATTCAGACCCCATCATATGATCTGTCCGGCGACGTGGGTAAGGTGTTAGGATTAACTGGCTCCCTCTCTCCCCCTAATTGGGCCCTAATTGAGCCTTAATTAATCCCACTCTTAGCTCATTAGGCCTAACTAAATGTTTATAAGTTAATTAATTTTTGTTTGGGGCATGAGATGGCATAAATTCAGCCATCTCTTAGCATATTTTTGTTGAAGAAAATTATGCCAGGACCCTATTACTCGAAGAATTATGTTGAAGAATTTCCACGGAGCAGACAATTCCGTGCCGCTCCGAGTATTCTCTCAAACCCAACTCAATAACTCGGTTAGAGATAAGGACTAGTGCAGCAAGCTACATGACCTTCATTGTATAGTCTGTAACAGCCCCGACAAAAACACAACAATCACCATTCCAAAACACGCACGCGCGCGCGCACACACACCAATCACCTTAACCAACCGCAGCTACTACTATATGTGCGATATTCTAGCTTAGCCATAGCCATATGAAAGAAGTGGGAAGACATAGGAGGTTGATGTGGATGCTATCCAATGATGGCAGTGTACTTGGACAAAAAGAGATCCATGTTGTCATATAAAGACGGTACCATATTGTTTTTGTGGAAGAAACATTTATGTTTTATCTACCACCTGATTTAATCGATCCTGATGTTGTAGAGAAATTGTCCTCTTTTTTGCCTACCAACCGACCCTAGAAATAATGAAGTCATGCACAATCTTTACATGATTAGTCCCTTTATTTGTCCTGGCAGGCCGACCACTCAATCTCCACACACTCCTTAGCAAAGCAACACACCCTGGATCGCAACAAAGACCAAGAAGAGCAACACAATATGTTGCAAACATAGGGAAAACAGAAAGCCAAAGAAATTCTCAATTATGGTGTGGCTCACTTGAAGTCCTCTGCCTTGATGTGTATGATGAAGCTTGAAATTCCGATGGTAATTAGATCATTTTCCATGGTGAAGGAGCATCCTTCTCCGCTTTCGTGAAGGAGGTCGGGATCCCAGGGACGTGGTACTGTGCCTCAGGAGATTTATGCGGTTATTAACTGTTACAGACATCTTTGCAGGAACACATGATGAGCCAATCTTCACGCTCATTAAAGCATCACAACTTCTCATATAAGAAAATGCGTTTGATTTATCAAATGAAGATAGATAACAAGAAAGCCACTTATAAATGGATCCCCATTATGTCATTGAGGAACACCAATTAGTTTTAATTATGATAATTGAAATAAAATATTCTATAATGTAGTCTAATTGTAACAATATTATACATGATGTCTTAAATCAAAGATGTCTCAACGTTGATAATTAGTAGTACCATAGAGAAAGAGGAGAAGGCAGGAAAACAACAGCACAACTTGGCAAAGCTAAGTTGTACCAACTTACTATTTTCACATCATATTAACAAAGTTACTCTGGTCAAACACTTTTTTTTTTGAGGGATCTGATCAAACACTTTGATTCAAAGTAAAGAACTACATGAATAAAAGGTTTGTACTGTAAAGAAACAATATACATATAAATTTATCTGACCACTAGATATACAACAATTGGCACCCATTGAAGAAAACTTACAAACTTCTATAATAACATACTGAATGTTTGGCACATGTCATTTTAGAAAAATAACACCTTGAGTTTCAAATATCTGACTTTTTTTAGGCATCCAATTTTGACACATGTGGATTTTGTTTGGATCAAAATTTGAGTAACAAAGTGATTCAAGCATTTTGAGGGATCTAATACACATGTATGTTAGGTCGTTAGGACCTTAACCACATGTTCTTTTTCTTACCTTGGACTCAAGGAAAACATAGAAGAAAACAGAAACCAAGTATAAAATACATTGTATGATGCTTTATTCTGACAGTTGCGGAAGCAGAGCAGAACTTGTTTTATGTTTTTCATGTATTTTATTCCTGCTTAATGAAAAGACAGAACACCATCCAAGTTGGCTTCGAGAAAAAAAAAAAAAGAGGAAGAAATAAGAGCGCAATGCACTTTTTATTTAAAACAACAAAATAGTGTTCCCAATATTTATGGAACATAGAGTTAGCGGAATTGGAAGTAATCTTAATAACCAATTTTTAGGACATTAATAACCAAATTATTATTGGAGCAGGTACTACATGTTGGTCAACACTGTTAAACCAAAATGATATGGTATTTAATAAATCATCTATTTATTCTTCTATGCAGTTAATCTTCATAGGTACTCACTAGATCATGCTATGGTAATCGTAATTGGTGCAGTAGGAGGGGGGAGATGTCACTTATTAGAATCGATGATCATGGATATCTTCGTTAAGTATGGCTGGATACCGTAGGAAGCTGAGCTTGTCTCAGTTGGCTAGGTGGTGGAGGATGTTGATATTGCACCCCTAGCCACCAAGGTTTAAGACCATTTACTTTTGTATTTGGGTGCCTACTTCATCGCTATTTCTTCTTTTTAATGAAAAACCGCCTAGCTCTTCCTAGGTTGGATATCCTTCAGGCCCGGTCCTGAGGGGGGGGGGGGGGGGGGGGGCTAGGGCGGCCGCCTTTCCTGGGTAGTGCTCATACACCCCTAGGCCCAAATTACAACGCACGTCTGTCCTATAGAAACCTAGGAGCGACACGGAAACTGCTTCGATTTTTCGATCTACTCATTCTTCCGCCACCGTCGTCTCTGTTCCGCTAGCATCAGCTGCTCATGATAGGGTCCTCTCCATCGGCAGTGGCCATTCATCAGCAGGCTTCAACAACTAACGATGTCAGGTAGCTGTATTCTTTGCGCCATATATGGTCTCCTGCATCTCCGCATCTATGCTTACAAGCCAATAGATCTAAGGTGAAAGCCAATAGATCTAAGGTGACCAGCCATGCATAGACACCTCCTCCCCGTAAAACTCAAGTTTTTCTGATTTCATAGGGTTAATTGGTTTTGGTTCACCTAGCTATCATCAAAGTTGTTCCTGTCTTTTTTTCTTTTATGATTCCCGTTAAAACCTTAATTTTAATAGTATGGAGATTCCTGATTTATCCTTACCTACAAAATCTTGATTTCTTACATGTAAGAAACATGTAATAATTTTTATACACAAATGTTATCCAAATTTCATTAGGTGTACATGCACCGTATTCATGGCCATACAATGCAAATCATAGAATTTAAGTCACTGTATGACTCACATTGGTAGGTTAATATGTACTACTATTTTCACTAAATTATAGTAATCTTAACTTTTTCCCTTTTATCGAGTATTGTAAGAAGAAAAATGATTCTTCTATGCTAATTATGCTGGACATAATTTACACCTTTTTTTTTTTGCATTTTCATTCGCCTTCAGTGGTATATTCACTTATCGCGCTCTTTCAATAATGATTTTTAGGGTGTCTCTTGAGGACATGGTTATGATAGTTTGATGTTTATACTTAGGGATCCCCAATTTAAGTTTCGTCCCGGGCCACCGAAATCCAGGACCGGCCCTGATATCCTTTATGGCCAAATATCTTTGCTATGTATGATGAATCATTTTGCTTCTATTTGGCTACTTGGTGTGCTCACTGTGGAGTAGTTGAAATCTACTCATAGTTGAAGGACTTCGTAATAATTTGAACATAATACATTCTTCTCCTTGTTAATGAAATGTGTATGCTCCGCACGTTCTTGAAAAAAAAATGTTTTCATCCGTTGGATGAAATAGAAATTCCGAAATGCCAAACGTGCTTACGACCGACCCAAGGTAACCACTATCTGGATTTTAACGGGCCTTGCTACAAGCCACAGACAATCAGAAATAGGGCTGGACCATTGAAGCCAAAATTTGGCAACCGCCCAGTGAAGGATAGCATGCCATCTGCGGCTGGTACACCTGCACCTGCACATTTGTTTGTGACAAGGGTTCCTCGGCGCTCACTAACGAAAGCCGCGTTTTTTGCTATTTCTGTCGCCTTTCCTTCTACCCGGCCATATATATGCACAGTTGCAGACTAACAGTGCCGGTAGTGGTTATGTCCCTCTTAAAAGATCACGTATCTAAATCTCCATTTTTGGCAGAATGATTTTGCAGCTCTGATTGTTGTCTTGCTTCTAGCGTTCCAGAACAATATTTTTCTTTTCTTTTCTTTTCTTTTTTTCTTCTTTTTTGCCAGCACACATGGTTACGTGTTTCATCAAAGAGGAAAAGATAGAAGGGTACAGACACAGCTACCGCATCACCGCAATCAGACTTCAGAACAATCTATCAGCAGCCACTAGCCACATCTTTTCATTTGACAAAAGAGGTAATCCAAAAGAGGTCATTCAACAATGATGACAAATTAGCAGTAGCCACTAAAAGTTACCAGAAAAAACGAGAATGCATGACAAGATCCCATATCAATGCTTGCTACATGCAAGAAATCCTTCTTAAACCAGAGTATAAGATCACCCGGCACTTATTACTAAAATCAGCCTGGGTGATCTTTGCAGTATCATACAAACAAAGGTTAACACACATTTTCTGGAAAGGACATCATATATCAGAAGTATGATTATACATAGAGCTAGCAGAAAAGGGTGCTATTAAAGCACAAAATCTGTGGTGCTTCCTTGATATCAAAGACAGGATGAAAGTATGAGCATAATCAAGCAACACCAAGCTCAAGTGAGGATCAGCTCATGGCTTCTCATCGAAGTAATTGCTGCAGATATCACATTCCGTTCTGTTCCATTCTTGCGCAGTAGAGACGTATATACTTACAGGTATGTGAGTGAAATCCCCACTACGCTGTCGTCAAATAAAGAGGTGGGATATGCCTTCGTCCAATTCTTGCACTGAATGATGAGTCTCCTAAATCCATCTCTAGAACATCCCACCATTCTGAAAATAAAGATGAAAGAGAGTTCAGCGAAACGCTCGGCTGACTTAATCCCACAAAGTCATAGAACCATGATATACTAATGTATGGTTACAATGGCATAAATACTTCAAACCCAATTTAATCGTGTTGGCCAGGTTTCGCACATGAAAATGGAGCAGCTACATTACATACGCAAATAGCCTATCACCTAACTGATCAAACATTATTCCTCTTCCATAACTAAGAATAGCATCCAAAAAGATTTTTTTTTTTGACTTAATTCTACTAGCAACCTCTCTAATCCTTTGTGAAACATCATAATCGAACTTCTTGTATGCCTAAGAGGCTAAGACCATATCACTCTGCACGCATGCTTGCTGGAAACCAAAAGTATCAAAACTGACTCATTAGAACAGTAGGTCACAATGTTTGACAATCCCCCAATGCAAACAAGAAGACCATTGTTGTCATGCTTGGTACATGAATCATGCCAACAGAAAATCTCAAGAGCAACTAAGTAGTGCCAGTTAAGTGCATAACCCAGCAACCCAATGCGACTCAACTAGCTTGTAGACAAAACTTAAAATTACAAATTCTCATATGTTACTGTTCTAGCCTAATACACACAATGCTTTGCCTATGCATAGACTTTCGACTAAATCATAGCTTCCATCAACCCTAACCATGCTCCTTGCTGCTAGTATAAACAACTGATAAGAAAATTTCTACATTGCAACTGATCAAACAGACAGATTCAGGAAATATGAACTACATGCGAAGGAATCAAGAGGAGAGTAAACCATAACACTTGAACAAAGTTGGAATAGAAGTCATCAGTTCGCACTCTTACAATTAAAATACATATCAGAACCAGGAAGCCACAAATGGAGACTGTTTGCGCACGGAGTATCAAGAAATAACAAGCATGACAGCCAGTATTTACCAGCTCACTAAAAAATCAAAGTTGGTTTAACAACTGAGATTCGCCAATACGAGGCCATGCTCCAAATTATGTTTGTTTCACGAACTACCGAAAATCCAGCTGAGCCCATTCATCAGCCAAAGACTTGAAATAGAAATAAAGGAATCTACAATCACTACGTTATCGCCGGATACTGCTGTTTCATTTAATACAAATGTCATCAATGAAAACATCTTAACTCTAGCTGCATTTTTTTTAGCAAAACATCATTTTTTTTCTCTTCTAGATATACTAATATTGCTTCCTCAAAAAAATATTTGTAATATGCACATCAGAAATAGTATGCTTGGTTGCAATTCATTCCATAATTGTATGAGCTAAAATTGTATTTACCTCTCAACTGGGCAGAACTCTCTGGAACTGATTCCCTGGTGCTCAGAACGAGTTCATTTCAAGGCAATACGGCGTTCTCTTGAGAAGCACCTTCGCCGCAGTCCGATATGGCTCCTCAAAGGCATTTGAAATCCAGCAGGTAGTTGCAGAACCAGCAGCCCCGGCATCTTCACTTGGTTTGATTGCCACCAACGTCGCACCCTTCAACAGCGTTCCCCCAGGAAGCTCAAGTTGCGGCGCATAATACAGTCGCATACTCAGTGCCGGCATGAGTGTTCGGTGTGAGCTCCCTGACGCGGAGACAGGTTGCACCCGCAGCTCCTGCAGCTGCTTCTTGTCCATGGTGAGCACCCCTTGGCCGTCAGCGTCCGTCAGGTTCAAGCTGTCCAGTGTGGCGTGATTAGAGATAATAGGCTGGAGCAAGTAATGCCTGGCCGAAGCAGCAATCAACGAGCTGATCGTCCAGACGACGCGAAGCTTGAGGCCTCCATTCGTGTAGAGCGACTCGGGCAGGCTCCTCGATTCTTCAGGCTCCCTGCTGGAATCGGGAGAGGCATCCGAGCTGTCAGCGGCAGGTTCGGGCTCGGTCGCCGGTGACAGCTGCTTGGACGAGACAGACGACGCGCCGAGGATGACGCAGCTGCCGAGGGTGGAGCCGAAGTCGGCCTTCCACTTGAGGAGCACGCCGTCGTCGATGCCGAGCTCGCCGTGGGCAGCTCGATGTGTAGGCGGCGGAGCTCCTTGAAGGAGCGGAGGACCTCGGAGGGCGAGTGGTGGGAGACGTCGGCGGCGGGCGCGGGCGGGGAGGCGGGCTGCGGCGCGGAGCGCCTGGAGACTGCCGCCGCGGCGGGGGAGAGGATCTGGCCGAGCGCCTGGATGGGCCTGGCGATGCCGCCGAGCAGGAGGCGCGCGATGTGCGCGAGCGCGAAGCGGCCGCGGGCCGGGGCGCCGGCGACGGCGAGGGGCGGCGCCGCCGCCAGCGCGGCCGCGGCCAGGCGCTGCGGGGAGCCCGCGGACGGCTGCGGCAGGTCGTCGGGGATGACGCAGTCGACGCGGACGAAGACGGAGTCGACGAGCGGGACGAGGTCGTGGAAGCGGCGGGAGACGAGGGCGCAGCGGCCCAGCGCCTTGACGTCGCCGATGCGGTTGAAGACGTCGAGCAGCACGGCGTCCGGGAGGCGGTCGAACTGGTCCTCCGCCTCGTCCCCGCACGCCCAGCCCTCCTCTTCTTCCAGCAGGGGTTCCAGCAGCGCTTCCATCTCCGAACCCACCACGCCTCGGGGAGCTCGGCGGGCAGCGCAGATCGGGATCCGGGGCGAGCGAGCGAAGCTGGGGGTAGGATTCCCTCTTGTTGCAGCGCTTGCAGGTAGTCGGCACGCACGGCACGGCACGGCACGGCTGCTGTACCTGTTGTGAGCGTGAGGTGCGGGGGGGTCACAGGTCACGGCTCGTGAGGAGGGTGTGGACGAGGTGTCAGCCCAGGAGTTGGAGTCACCTCACCACCTCAAGTAGCTCGTGCGTGGTGGTGTGGTGTGGTGGGGGTCCGGATCAGGCAGGCAGGCTCACGGCGGGTGTCAGTCAGTTTCTTCTGGTGCAGGCAGGCTGCGGGAGGGACGTGCGTCCCTGCTCGCGATGCGAGAGCACCGGCTGAGTGAGCTGACAGGACGGGCACGCGGAGAGGGACGGGACGTCTCAGGCTGAGAGCTCACTCTCTTGAGATTCCGCTGGAAAGATCTGCCCCGCCCCGCGCCGGCAAGTGGATGCCGTCACTCTCCGCGCGAAAGAAAATTCCGACGGCAACTCTGCCGCGATCCACCGACGAACGGGATAGGATCCGGTGCGCGCGCTCGCTCCCGTTGGCTGGCTGTTGACCTCGCACTGGCATCGCCCCTTGTGGTGGCGTGGAAGCCAGGGAAAAAAACATGATAAGGATTCGTCAGGGAGCCGAGGACAGCGGAGGGAGGCGCGTCCCAAGCCGTCGATCGCGACGCCGACGTCGCCGCGCAGGCGCGTGTACGGCCGATGCGCCTCGCTCTCAGGTGCCGAGCGCATTTGACTTTCCGTGCCGTGCATGCCTGCTACGGTGGCCGGACGGATCTTATAGGAAAGCCAGGTTCAGATTAATCCCAGTTGGTGTCAGAGCAACGCCTAGAGGAAGCAAGCAGATCCGCGCATGGCGAGCCGAGTGGGTGGATGCGAGAGCATTCAACGCCCGGTGAGGTGTCAGCACCCTGCACGGCGCGCGAGGAATCTCAATCGGGGCGGGTTAACTAGTGCTTCGCGCCTGCCAAACCGACACCGCAGTACTAGTACGAAACGACCTGGAAGCCGACGTGGTTAATTACTCCCGCTTTCGTGTTGGTTGCGACGTGGAGAGAGCGAACGATGATCAAACGGGATCGTCATTCGTCACTAGGCGAGGTGTGCGGAGTTGGGAATGATTGGCTTTGCGCGGGGCGCGCGCGTGATCGACGCAACGCAACGCAGACTTGGGACTCAAGCGACAGCGGTGGATGAGTAAAGTGGCCTTTGTCTTTAGCAAGGTACTAACCCCGTGCTTCAGCATCAATCATTTCTCGAATATGTTGATGGCTTGCTTTGCTTGCTTGTGTTTCTGATGATGTCTGGCGCAATAGACGGCAACACCACGACGGAGGACGACGACCTCCACTGCTGCTCTTTAATTGGGCCAACATAGTACTACCACATGCAGGGAGAGTGGCCACTTGTTGGGCCTGGCTTCCTGGAAATAAACTGTTGGGTCTGCAGACTGACGAACATATCTGCTCGATTATAACAGGTGCTGAGTTGTACAGATCCATTTCCTAGGAATGGCACAGCATCAGGTCGCACTTTGCCTACTAAGCAACAGTGTCTTATAAGCATGGCAGTTGATCTAGGAGCACTGTTTTCTCTCCTCGTGATAAGCTCTTGAAACAGATGGTCAAGCTTCAGACTTCCTCACTCTTCAATAATACTATAATTAACTACTGCAAATTCAAAGTAACTGGATGGCTGACCGTGAGCAAAACCCAAACCAAATAACTTATTCGGGCTGCGTAGCAATTTCCTGCCTAGGGATCAGGCTATTCCCAGGTCAAGCATGAACCAAGTAAGCGCTACCTAAATCTTTGTTGAGAGATTACAATTTGGTGGAGGAACTTTAGGACAGGCCGAAGGCAAGACATGAGCATTCATTCAACAATTAAGAAAGTCAATAATGATCTGAAACTCATGTAAAGGCCTGATCGACGTCTCAGAAAAGTTACAATTCACCAAAACAATTACTAATTGTGCTGCAAAATAAACTTCGCTGCAATTAGCTGATTTATACAAGTTAAAAAAATGCCAACAGCATTGAGGATCAGAGCTCAAAGTGACCAAAGTATTGTGCTTGTTTTCTCTTTATAAATCTTGATATGGTAGAGACGTCACCTTGAACGATTATCTGGCCATCTTCCATATAAATAGCACCATCCGCATATTTTAGTTCTTCCAGCCGATGAGTCACCCATAACGCGGCGACCTCCCCATCAGAAACTACAGAGTTCCTTACTGACTTTATCACACCCATCTGCAAATCAAGTAGAACTGTCACGTATGAATACTGTGTCACTTTCTAACTACATACTGAAAACAGCAAAACAATTCATAAAGTACCAGTTCGTGTTAGCCATAACTTATATAAGGCATGATGATAGACACCAATGAATGGGAAAACAGGAGATAAAAGAAAACAAAAATGTGCAGGTGTTGCCCACAGTACATTATTTTTCATATACAAAAGGAGCCAACTAGTACATAAATGCAGCAACGTAGTGCTAAGGGGGTCACATTTTGAAAAATAGAACATGAAGAAGATTAGCACCTGGTCATGTTCATCGAGGAATGTGGTTAGCTCGTCCAGTAGTAGTACTTTGGATGCTTCAGCTAAAGCACCGGCTATTGCAACTCTCTGTTTCTGCCCACCACTCAGCGTCTGGATTGGCCTCTGTTTCGGAAGAAGTGTGTTTATGAATGAAGACACTAGATTATAATCCAAAAGGTGTATTTCAACTGCCTACTTGAGAGTAGCTCAACATCCCAACAGCATCCAAAGATTTTGATACTCTCGATCGAACCTCGTCTAATGAAAGGTTGAGCTTACCAAGACCAAATGCAACATCAGATTCAACAGTAGGCATCACAACCTGCATCCAAAATTCCAGAGGACAAAAATCAGCAGGCAGAAAAATATTTTGCATGATTTAAGGTGAAATGCATTGGTAATAAAACTATTATAGGACGATATTTCAAAAGCTCAGATGCTAATGTACTGCAGATCCAGTAAGGCAGTTTTTAAAACATGGAGCATGTACAGTCCTGCAATCCCTTAGAGCACATTAACCCAAACTCACCTAATTTTCAATGCACATGCATTGGGAGACCAACATAAATGTATAATTGGGCAACGAAATGGAATAGCATAAGTTTTATGCACAGTAGCCAGTAGGCTATAATCTTTTCAGAATTTACTCTTGTGCATACAGTCTTACGACAAAAAAGACTACTAGAAGCATAAAACTGGATCCATGAGAGAAGCTTTTCCAACGTTGGTTTTTGGGCTAATCGATACATCTATTTCTGACTAGCGATTGTGAACTGATCTATCAGTGCATATCAACATCATATTGCAAACAAGGTGATGCTAGTGAAATAAGTTCTCCATAAGTATCTGTATCTTGATGCATAGAAATTGACATCACGCAACTTTTGGTATCAGCAGAATATACATGTAAGTTGTATGATGACAAAGTCGATCAAGCATATGATGTACTACATTCACACATCCAGTCAATTGAATAATTAGTTGTGGCAATTCATATCCCATTGACCCAAGAAGTTTTCATTAAAATTATGTCGAATGCAATCGAAATGTAGAGTCATATCAGTCTAGGTACAAAAACACTGGAGAAACAGAAGCTATAACCTGGTGATCAGGATTTTGGAAGACATAGCTGCAAGGCCTATTTATATACACTGTGCCTGCTGATGGATTTAGAAAACCTGCCAAAACCTGGAAAACCATGATGTTAACATTTCATTCCAAACATATTAATGGGAAACTAATAATACAATTCATAAAGTTTCATAGCCTATTAACAACAACAAAAGAAAGAGCACAATGAAAGAAGCTAACTACTTTAGAAGAGCAAACAAATAAGGGTAGCTTGGGACACCAATTCATGTTCTTGCCTACCTTCCAGGTGAGATATTGTGGCAGCGTACAAGTGGATGATGCCATTTTTTTATCAACGTCAACATCTAATTTTTAAGTCAGTAGCATAATATTCTGGCCCAAAATGAGGTGCAATTTTACCTCTAATTATTGTTCACTGCTCCAATGCCTGGTGGACTTTTTAAAATGGAATTTCTATGATGCCTGATGGCAACTAAATATTTATATCGAGCAATCTGTAGTTGATCAGTCCAATAATTACACAAACTGGCATGCAAATTGATTCTAGACATGAGGATGAGGTGTTAAACCTTGATTTTAGCCAGAATGCCCACTCTTTTTTCCATTTCAAATTAAAGTGAGAACTAATCAGACAGCATTGGCAATATCATATTCGAATCTACCGAATAAATTGGGCAATGCACTGTGGAACGAATCTCTTAGTTTAAATACCAAGCTATATTCAAGATGCACTGTTCACTGCAAATACAGAGTATCGTTTCAAAATGCATACGCAAGTCGGATAGAATTTAGTTAGGAGTAAAATTCGAAGTCTGTTCGGTTGAGAAAAGTGGTAGGAAATAAATAAAATGAACCTTGAGCAGGGTGGACTTGCCGCAACCATTTGGGCCGAGGAGCATCCAGAGCTCCCCCGGCGGGACGCTGAGGGAGCATCCCTTGAGCACCGGCAGCACCCGTCCCCTCCGCGTCGTCACCGACAGCCCGACGCCGCGCCCCTCGATGGCCGGCGCAGCCGGCGGAGGTGAGGCGGAGGCAAGCACACACCGTCTTGGGCAACGGTGAGCGCCTAGGGTGGCTCCAGCGGCGGCGGAGGAGGACGGGGAGGGGCAGCAGCGGAGGGGGTAGGCGCCTCCGGCGAGGCTGTGCGCCATCTCGGCGAGCAGAGAAGAGAGAGGGAGATGCCGTTGGGCCGCTGATGTAGACGGACAGTCCACGGCTGAGCTCAAAACCAAAGGGCCTGATCCCGTCAGCCTTCCAATGGCAGTTGGGCTGGGCCAACGGCGCGTTTGGTTAATTAGGCCTGTGCTAATACACGATATCTTAGTTCCCCTAAAATGCGTACTGCGACAAGCTGACTAGTGTACTTTGACGAGTTCCGCATAAAAACTTGGTACTGTCTCACTTGTAGTACTTTCACCGCACGCGAGGTACACTTTTCTGTGGAAATTCAACTTGTGTGTGGACAGTTAAACATTGTATGACTCGAAGTTTATGAGAAGTCAGCGTATATAAACCCACTCAAAAACACACGTTGACACGTTTCAAATGCAAGAGTTTCACTGCGAAAAACCATGTGTCAACAATGAACTGACCTTTTCCAGATATTGCGAGACGTGTTATCCAGACGAAGACAGACAAACAAGGCGCCGAAAGGGATGGAGCACAAATCTGATTCGAAGGAATTACAATCTTGGAAGAAATACTCAGCATCTCTCTTCTTCAGAAGCGTCAGCAAATCAGCATCCATCTCCATCATCGGAGAATCCGTGGAAACGATCCGATGGTGTTTCGGGGCCGCGGTTCAATGCACTTTGGTGTAGACAGCTACGCTACCACTTTCGGAGCCCGCGCGGCGCGGCGCGGCGCGCGTACGCAAACCGGCCACGCCGAGTCGTGCCCGGACGCACACGGCCGCCGTGTCGCGGCGCCCAACCGAACCGAACCCAACCCAACCCAACCCGACCGGCACGCGGTCGCGGTGCAGTACACATCTCAGTCCTCCCCCTCTGCCCGCCGTGTACTACCACCACCCGCCCATCCCCCCTGGTCGCGTCGTACTGCACGTCTGCACACCACCACGCGCCGCCTATATATAGGCAGCGAGCACACTCCGATCGATCGACGCGCCGCCACGCTTACTTGACGACAAGAAAAAGGAATTGAGACAGAGAGAGAGAGAGAACACAGGCGCAGAGGGATCGATCCAGCGCGCGCGGGCATGGCCATGGATATGGGAGGGCACGGCATGGGCATGGGCGGCATGACTCCACCGCCGGCGGCTGCTGGCGGCGGCGGCGCCATGCCGTTGCGGAAGCACTACATGCACATGACCTTCTACTGGGGCTGGAAGTCGGAGATCCTCTTCCCGGGCTGGCCGGGGGCGCGCGGCGGCATGTACGCGCTGGCGCTCGTCGCCGTCTTCGCGCTCGCGCTCCTCCTCGAGTTCCTGGGCTCCCGCGGTCTGGACTCCCGCCTCCCCGCCGCCGGAGACCGGCGCCGCGCGGCGGCCGGGGCGGCGCGCGCCGCGGTGCACGCGGTGCGCATGGGCGTGGCGTACGTGCTCATGCTGGCGCTCATGTCGTTCAACGTCGGCGTGCTCCTGGCGGCCGTGGCCGGCCACGCCGCGGGGTACCTGGCGTTCAGGGCCGGCCTCTGCGGCGGCGACGGGCGGGCGCAGGTGGAGGACGCGGGCAAGGAGGAGGCCGCGCCGGCGGCGTGCTGCTAGTTGGCTTGTCGTGGATCGTGATGATAAGGTGCCCATGATGGTGCCGGTGATCGGTGGATGTGTAACGCGCGAATCTTAATTTGTTGATGATCCTGTGCGATCAGTTGTGATTTCCTTAGCTGTATCTTTCACTCCTTGCTCGATTTATGACGCTGCTGGCCCTGGCCGTATCCTCTTCAATCCATACCCGTACCTCCCCGACTTGTTTGCATCTGCATGTGCATGCAGGCTGCTTTCCGCGACGGACTGTTACTGTTACCCTTCTACTTATGTCGCTGAGTCCAAATCAGAATGGTTCGTCTCTAACTCTGCATGTGCACCATTCTTTCTTTACGTGTGGGGTCATATAGGTTCACGAATATTTGTCCCTTTTTTCTTTCTTTTTTTCTTTTGGAACGAACGTGGTGGATAATCATGGCTTCCTGATGGGTCTGAACTGAAATATTGTGTTATTATCGCCAAACTGAAATGACCGTGGCTCATCGCCCGAGTCTTTGTGACGTGCAGGGGACAGTCACACAGACGAAATATATGAGTGAGGTATACGTCCATATTTTTTTCCTCCATCCATTGGTCTGATATTTATGTGAGAATTTGTTCTGGCAAAATTTTCTAAAAGATGGTTGTAATTTACTCCGTCCGTTCGCTTTTGTTGGGTGCATTTGCCATAGGCACGGAGACCAATTCATAACCTTAGTTGGTGCAATCTCTCCATTCAATTCGTGTTTGGACGCTTGGTTCTCCTGGCCGCTATCCTTTCAATTCCTGTGTGCATGGCATGCTACTGGCCCGCTCAATTACCTAGGCTAATCAACGATGCATGTAAATTAATTAGCCAAGCTAATCGAAGAGGCACGCACAAGTGACGAGGTGGCCAGCAGAAATACACCCATCATTTGCGAAAAAATCCTTGCGGCAAATGCACCCAACAAAAGCGAACGGAGGGGGTATGTAGTAATTCCACACAACACTGTACACTTTATACGTGCTCTTGGACCGGCTGTCTTTAATGTAGTAATTTATGTAGTAATTCCACACAACTCTGCTTTCTTGTTTAGCCTTGCTCTGCTTTCTTCACCACTTGATTAAAAACAAGAAGAAATGATGATCACTGACTCACCACCGCAAGAAAATTATCTTCCCATTTCCATCTTTCTACTGTCCTTGGACCGGAGTAAAGAATGGCATGACTTTTGAACGTCCCATGACACATCCCTCTATCCCACGTCATGCGTGACAATGGACCTACTAGTGGTGGCTTAATGATGTACTATTTCTTTTGCAAACCGATGTTAATCAGCCGGGAATCAGAACTAAATCTCCCCACTTAAACATATGGAATTTCGCCTTTCTCTTTCGGTTTTTGACGATGGAAGCATTCAAACAAGCCATCTATTGTTTTTCATTCACTTAGGAAGGTTCTGCCCGTTGACATTCTGCTGGACGGTGGACGCGCAGGTGCAGCATGGCGTGCAGTGTTGTTTTTAGCAAACGCAACGCCAGATTGCCTTTTCATGGGAGGAGTTTTACGTTACCCTATACTAGTGATATAACTAGATGAGTACCCCGCGCGTTGCTGCGGGTACTTACAATGTGAAGAGAAGAGAGTTATGTATCTGCATATAATTGGACAATTTGAAGAAAAGAAAGAGAAAGGGGCCTGTGTAGACTTAGATAATTAAGAGAGACAGACACACACACACACACACAGAGAGAGAGAGAGAGAGAGAGAGAGAGAGAGCTATGCGCAAAGTGGGATAACTTCAGCAGAGGATAAAGAGAAAATAAATTCCAGCCAGCTTGAAAACCTAAACAATCCATTTATGCATGTCATAAAACGTGATGTCAGATTCCTTAGCTAACTTCATGAGCGTGCATACCTTAAAAATCTAGTTTTCTAAGCCATATCATAGGAAGAAGCAGAAGGTGAAAGGCTAGAGAAGATCATGGTTTTAAATACCACCATTTTCCTGCTGAAACATTGAAAGTAAAGAACTGATGGATACACACGTTCTATAAAACAGGAAAAGCAGCAACCGAATGTTGGGTTATCTCACCTGCAGCTCTGTTCTACTATACATGGTGGAGCGAGAAGATTCAGTCATAGCTAGCGTCACTTGTCAAACATCTCCTATTATGTCTGTTCAAAATAACACAATCAAAATGGTAAAGTAACTAAAAATTATTCACGTATAATGAGTAGTAGCAATGCTATATCCTGAACTACTTTGTGCTCCATTAGTCAGTGATCTAGTGTTAAAAAATCAATTTGCCCATATGACAAAGATCTATAAATTACCTTACCCGGCATTATATTCAGAATATTGGGAGCGCCAATCCTCTCTTTGGAAGCGAACCACAATTCAGTTCATGTAATGCCGTCAATAGGAATGATAATATTTGATTTCGTGTATTTCTTGACTGGTCTAGCGGACAGAATGGTAGGCTGGCATTGGGTTGCTACTGATTGACTAATCTGTACCAAAAGATAAAATGATGTCATCAAAATGCACTGCATATAATCAAAGAAAGATGCAACGTTTATCAAATAAGAAAGGAAAACGAACCTCTCCTCTCCCAGTGTTCTGCGTCGTAGCATGTGAACGGGTCAGTCATGGATGCCCCAATCACCAAGGATGTTGGATAGCAAGCCAACGGGGACACTGCTGCAATCTATCGCTAACTATCCATTTTCGATTGGTACAATGCCTAGCATGGACGTGCTGTACAGAAACAGCAGTCAGTGGAGGAATGGAAGGGGTGAGCGAATTGTTTTTCCGGGGGGAGAAGAAGGAAGCCCACGAGAATGATCTTCTGTATGTAGTAAAGGGAGTGAAAGACCTGAACACCAGCGGATGAATGGAATAATTAAAAGCCATCTCAATGGCTCAGCTAATGTTGCCAGTAACTGCCGAGAGTAAATGAAAATGAATTAACCATTGAAGCGATAGTGGGTAAGAAATCACAGGATGTAATTTTAGTTAATGATGGTGACGTTAATGGCCCATATAAGTGTAGCTTGGACGGTGAGGATTGCTGACATAGGAGATGATCAAACGGACTAAAATTTTTAGGTGACGTGGCTCAATATGGTGAGAGCTTTAGAGGAATTGATGGTGCTTAGTGGGTACGAGCTTTATAGATATTATAGATACCACCAGTATCCTAAAGGGTATCTCCGTCATTTTACACGGACAATCTCATTTATCTGCCGCCACTTTTCACGTCGACATCGGCGGCTCGGCCCAATCGTTCCCTACGCCATCACCCGATTCAGCACCTTCGCCATTGAGCTCAGCTTCCTGCGTCGCCACCGTGTGGCACCCATTCGAATCGGAGGCACACTGCTCCGCTTACACGACCTGCACCCCTGCGTCGGCAGTCCCAATCCATCCAGCACAGCCCACATGAATTCCTTCCTGCGGCTGTTCTAATCGAAGCAGTGCGGTGCCGCCCCACCAAGAATTCAGCGGGCAGCCGAGCACGTCGTCGACGACACCAACTTCCCTTGGATCGTCAATGTTCCTGTTGAGAAGAACTGCTGCATATTTGGTTGCACGTAGGTTGTTCGATGATATGCCGTTGATGTTAAAAAATAGTCCTTCATCCTTAGCTAAACACGAATGACACATAAATGAAATTAACTTGATCCTGACGACGGTTCATTCCATTACGATACAGATTTTGCCCTTAACAAATCACAAGGTTGTCATTTAGTTTCTTTCTTAAAATGCCCTAGTATTATAGATACCACTTAAAATACTCGTGGTATTGGAGGCGGGAGAAGAAACAATCTGAACTGTCGAATCGTAAATACCACTAGATACTAGTGGTATTATATCACTAGTATAGGGTACCGTAAAACTCCTATTTCAAGGAGTACAATGTTAATATTGTAGGTATTTTTGCCGTACAAGTTGCGAATCAAGGGGTTTAAGAAACCCTTATTAATAGTGTTCGACATGTGTGAAGCAGTAGGTTTTCTTCTATGAAACTCAACTCTTTCTTTTTTCTCATGGAAGCAGAGCTGTCGGAAGCTCATAACTAATACTAGCAAATTTTGTACACCAAAATATTACACACGAAAGTTGTTTCAAAATTCGGCACTATATGTGTATGCCAACTGTGCTAAAATCAAGTATCAAATCACTCCGCCACGTACACAATTCTGAGGCCTCCGATCCTGACCTTTCCTTTCACCGGCACCAACGTCACGGTCACGCTGCCGTCTCGCTCGGCGCCCAGGTCTTCCAAGAGGTCATTCAGCGCCACCCTCATGCTGGTCTTCATCGTCTCCCCTTCCCTGCCGGGCTGCTTCAGGGTCACAAACGTCCCGGCCAACTCCCTCCCGCCCGTCCGGACCTTGTGATACTCCATGGCGTTCACGTACACGTCGAACTTGACGGAGCTCCCGCTGTCCACCTCAATGCCCTCGACCACCAGCACCTCCTCCTGCCGGCTCCGCGGTGGCTCCTCCGGCCGGCTGACCTCCACGGTCACCGCCGATGCGTCGAGGGACACGGGGAACCGGACAAACTTCAGGTGGCTTCGCTCGCCTTTCACGCCGGGAGTCGTGGGCGGACGCGCGTCGAGCCACGGGAGGCCGACGCCGTCGTACACGTACCGGAGCCTGCCCATGTCTAGCGTGTCGCGGACGGTGACGCGCACGAGGCGGGCCTCCTCATCGTAGAAGAGGAAGGAAGAGTCGAGCCAGTCCGGGTCTGTGAGGTCCACCCGTTGGGTCCCGTTGCTGCGGGCGGTGACGATCCGGCGCCAGGCTTCCCACAGGCGGTCGATGTTGGCGTGGTGCGCGTAGAAGATCGGGTCGCGGCCGGAGGCGTAGTAGATGCCCATGTCCTCGACGTTTGGGTACCGGATGTCGCCGGTCCACACGTGCATGTTGTTGTGCGGGCAGAACTCCACGGAGCCCGGGCCTGCCATCGCCGCGTCGCCGGTGCGGTAGGGTTGCCCGAGGAAGAGGGAGGGCAACGGTGCGTTGGTGATCATCTGCACATTTACAAAGACCCGTCATCTCGACGTGTCAGGACCAGGAAACGACACTGCTGGAACTGGAAGCAAAACAATGCGTAACAGATAGGGAATGTGCATGTGTACCTGTTTATGCATGACCCAGAGGTTGCGCTGGATCTGCTGCTCGTCGGTCAAGTTGCTCTCCTCGAACATGAACTCCAGGTCACTTACCCTGGGCGGCCAGTGCAACGGGCTCCGTCTCTTGTGGTACAGCGGCGACGCCTGGTCCGCGAAATCGACGGGCATCCGCATCCCGTCGGGGACGTCCCAGCTCCAGAACGGCAGCGCGAACCCGGGGTCCCCCAGCAGCTTCGCCGCGATGCGCTCGAAGAAGTAGAGGTAGGCGAGGTGGAACGGGCAGCTCCGGGTGCCCCGCCTGCCGCAGCGCGCCGCTGCAGTAGGCGCAGTGCACGTCGGCCTGCTGGTAGAAGCTGCGCGGGTCCGACCGCGGCAGCGCCTTCATCAGCGCCACGGCGCGCTTGTACTTGGCCATGTGCCCCGCGCCGGCCTCGTGCGCCGGCCGCCGCGTCCGGAGCGGCTGATCGGCCGGGTCCGGGAACGTGAAGTTCACGGGCTCCGACGCCGACGCCGGCGGGCAGCAGTAGAACGGCGGGACGGGGTAGTCCGGCGGGTCAGGGTCGCCGCACAAGTTGATGTCCGTCACAATGGGCCCGCCGCTGCCGGCCTTCTTGCCGGCGTCGGCGCCGTCGGACAACGAGGCTTCCGAGGCGTCGCCGGCGCATGTGATGAGGTAAGGGTCGAGGCCGGTGACGTCGAGGATGGTTCTTGACACGGAGTAGGTGCATGGGCTCTTGGCGCGTGGAACGACAATGGTGGTGGCCGCGGCGGCGAGCACGAAGACGACTAAAATGCGGAGTGACTGCAGAGCATAGTTACTGCCCGCCATGGCCGTGCGCGCTAGTTTCGTCATCAGGATTGATCGGAATGGGCTTCTGTTGCTTGCCCCTGGAACAGATCGAGTGGCTTATAGCTAAGGTACATATACAGAGAGCGCGAAACACGTGTGGTGTCTACAACTATAAGGCCTTCGATCCGCCACCGCAAACCCAGCACTGTCCTCACATGGCCAAGTATATGTGGCTGCTAGTAGCTTGCTACTACAGTCTAGATCATGGGTTCTTTTCAGGATTTTGTTCGTCGTTGCTATCTGCCCCCCAACGAGTTTCACGACATGAGGAAGACGTCTTGCTACCTGCATTGCATGAGTGCTTTACCCGGAGGACGATGGCTGGCCATTATCGCGTGCATCACATGAATGCTTTTACTCAATCACGCATTCGGTTTATTCTTATAAGACAAATCACAAACACCCAATGCACACATTAGAGTCTGCACGAACGCTATGGAGGAGAACATGTATAGTTGCCGATTACTCGAGGCCGATATGCATCCATCCCTCGCCCGCAGCGGCAATGATCCCATCCATGGCGAGGGGCTTCAAGGCCTGCATGTTCCCACGTGTAGATGACGAATTCTATAGGGTGCATCGGCAGAGCATACTGTCAAGCACCGCGAGGCCCGATTCGTCGGCCGGGGCGCTGGCAAGCGGCTGATGGACTTGAATAGCTGCAGCCTGCAGGCACGAGTCGCAGACGAATCATCACTTAACGGCTCTTAACCGCGTCATTAGATCGAAGTAATTTAGATGCTTAATTTGTGATCGGTGACTCTCTCTCTCTCTCTCTGTGTCCTCACGCTACGGTCCCCTTCTCCGAAAAAGGGACCTAGAGTGTTCTATCTGTTGTAGGCCCCGACGTGTTTCACGACATGAGGAAGACATCTTGTTGACACAGACCACCTGCCGCTCCGAATTTCTCTGTGGGAACGGACTACACTTTCTCTGGAGTCTGGAGAGGCTGCCTCATCAGTAGCAGCACTCCCGTCAGGGAGTGTAGAGAATATGCGCTGTTTCAATCATAGAGTACGTGGTACTCCAAGCGGAAACCACACGAACATACGTTTTCTCCTGGCTAGTATTCTAATGGTTCCACAATGTAAACATTACTGGCTCTCACGGTAAAAATAATCAAGTTATGCCTCTATTTTTACTTTAACTCACCGACTCACCAGATTTTTTCCCCTTATCCTTAGAAATGCTTACATTGTCGGAAAATTTGAATAATTCAAATGCTTATATAATAGAACAGAGGAAGTGATACATACGTGTCCATAAAAGAAGGTGCAGGCTCTCCAAACTAGATAGTTCAAGTATAACTCAAACACTCACAACGTACGCATACTCACCCCTATGAATGCGCATACGCAAATCCTATCCCTACGAGCATCATCGAAGACCGAGCCGGTAAATCCTCGAATTGACGAAGTCACCATTGACGCCTCGCTGTCGATGGCTATGTCGCCTATACCGCTAAAAGCACAACGTCATTAAATTCTAGAAAAATCGGTCCACGGGAAATCGAACCGAAGACCTGGGGTGCTACTGAGGATTTTGTAACCACTAGGCTACAAGCGTTTTTCGCAATCATGTAATGTTTTTTGTTGTATCAACCACTACTGGAATCCACGAGTTCCCCTACGGTTTTAATCTTTCCCTAGGAAATTTTTAGATAGGCGAAGGGAAAGAATACTTCCCTAGGATGTGCTCCGCAATTCGTAGGGAAAGCTTTCGTTCCCTAGAAAATTTGCTAATTTCGTAGGGAAAGACTGGAGCAGGGCTGGGCGCACAAGCTTTTTCAGTGCCGGGCCCATCTTCTCTCTCCAAGATTCTCCATCCCGAGTTGAAGTCCTTGCCTGACCCAAAGCTCCGCATCTCTCCCTCGAATCCCCTTCCCACAACGAGATGCTAAGCCTCTGTTCCATAGCAGCTCGTCGCCGGCCATCTCTGTCCACAGATCGGAGCTGTGCGGACGGGACCGAGATCAAGGCGCGAGGCAGCTGTGCGGAGGGATGCGTGGTGCTCTCAATCCAAGTTTTAACACAGGTTCTTGGATTCGTCATCTTGTTATCTTTCTTTTTTTTTTCTTGTGAATCTGGATCTTTATTTGTGATTTCCTTTGCCTCTAGCTAGTGGATCTGGTAGGATATATTTTCCTGTTATTTGTAGATTTATTAATCGCACCATTTTTTCTTTCTTTTGCACACCTAGGGCCCAATCCATGGCGCAATACTGCCGATGGCTGCAGCCTGCAGGCACCCCACCCGGGGTGGCCTTGTTCATCTCTATGGTAAGTTCTCTTCGTGCTCCTGCAATCTTTTCTTCCCAGGATGGTTTCGATACGCGGTTTGTTTGGACATTTTCAGATCTCGAGCTGAAGAAGAAACGATGAGCAAAAGAAGAAGCCACCGATACAATTAGCTTGAGCGTCGCGCCGGTGATGTAGGATGAGCGTCGGCAGCCGCAAGAGACGACGGCGCGACGACGCGTTGGGGTCGCCGGTGTTGACGCGAGGTGGCTCCGGCGGCGTTGCGTGACGCCGAGTGGCGGCTCCGGCAGCGACCCCCTGGCGTCGGCTCGGCTCCTGCAGCGGCTCGGCGCTGGCAGCTGCCGTGGGCCTTTTTATATTTTTTTATTCACCTCTGCAGTTTCCCTAGGAACTTGGTCTTTCTAGGGAAAAAAGGCCAGACTTTCCCTACAGTTTTGAGCAGAAACCGTAGGGGACTCACGATTTCCCGTCGAATCGGTCCCTAGAACTCGTTCCCTAGGAAACTTTCTAGGGAAACCATTTCCCTAGAGTTTTAAGGGTCTTTCCCTAGTATTTCGGGTCTAGGGGAAATGGGGAGTTCTAGTAGTGAACTTATGATGTCATGGCTGTATCCTCCTGAACTCCTTTTTGTTTTTTTGAGATAATCCTCCTGAACTCCTGGATCCATATGAATACTCCTTTTTCCCTTTTTTTTTCCTTTTTTTATGGCCTTTTCTTTTTCTTTTTTAAGGGAGTATACTACAGTTTTTTATGGCCCACATATGGATCATGGGTAAGGCTGTAAATGAAACTCGAACTCGACAAACTACTCGAGCTTGGCTCGGGAAAAGCTCGATTCGAGCTCGGCTCACCTAGATTTCAAGCCGAGCTCGAGCCTATCCCTAGGCTCGCGAGCCTCATCGAATCAAGCTCGAGCAGCTCGATAAGGCTCGTCAATGTTCGCTAGCTCTCGCCTCCATCCTCATCCTCCTACGCAACGCACACCTGTAGCTCCCTCCTCTCAGGAGACCGATGTAGCTGTCCTTGGGGGATGGCAGGGCACGGTGACGTTGAGGCCTTGCAGCCCCATCACTTCTCCGAGCTCCATGGCAGCAACGGAAGCAGCAGAGGAGAACTCGGCAAGAAGATGCGGACGAGGCCTCTCCAAAACTAGCAGCCCTCCTTCCCCATAAATCCCCCTGTCAAATAGAGTGATTCGCTGCTGTCCTGCAGTCCGCTGGCCTCATTCCCATCTAAAGGTACTCAGATTGGAGTACGTTCTTGTGACCAGAATACAAAGATTGAAGATCTACTATTTTCTTTTCCATCTTTTTTATAGTTCTGAACCCTTGTTTCGTACTGATGCAAGTACAGTCAAGAAGAAATCATTCACAGAAGGAGTATTGTTGTTTATCAGACATGCATCCACGCGATGCTCAGTTGAACTCGCATCCCCCGTGATGATGCTGTTGCTGCGCTTCCTCATGGTGTGCGAGAAGAAAGAAGCTTCGTAAACGAGCCTGGGCGAGCCGAGCTCGAGCCCACTCGAGCTCCCATCGAGCCGAATACGAGCCTGCCTGTAGGCTCGTCCAAATCTCAGGCTCGGCTCGAGCTCGGCTCGAACGTCCAGCGAGATCGAGCTTGAGGTGCTAGGCTCGCTCGAGCTCGGCTCGTTTACAGTCTGGGAATGAACTGGGCCTAGTGACACAGAATGAGAGAAGTCCGAACTAGTAGAATCCTCGTGTCTTTTCGGGCCTACAATGGCACCTGAGCCCATTTTCTGACCACGCAACCATTTGTGGCTTTGTTTCAGAGCAACAAAGCGACAAATTCCACGGCCCACGTTCCCTGCAAAGCGCTTTCTCTTCTTACGTATTCGTGTGTCAACAAGGATCAAGTGACGTCGTTGTAAAACAGCGCTAAAAGTGCACCCGTGTCCATACCTCATATGGCGATGCAATGCAACTGTGTTTTCAGGTTACGTAACTGTTCTGAATTCTGATACATATGGAAGGCACTGCACTCTTATTTTAGGTAGGAAGTCACTGCACTTTGAAGCTGCATTGGAACAACCCCCGTGTGTGTCCATTTGAAACCACCGAGCCGTCGTCAACGCGGGACCAAGACCACACAAACACTACTTCTCCCTTTTTCACTAACCTCGAGTACTACTAGCCCAGTGTTTTCTCGTAAAGGTTTTCGCGTTTCAGTTTTCAACAAAAAAGGGGAGAAAAGCTTTAAGGGAAGCAGGACCTCGGAGCGTGATGACGAAACGTTAGAATCCAGCGGTCCAGCCCTTTCTTCCGTGGACTTGAGCACTAAGTGTAAATATATATTTAGCGTTTTCATGCCAGGCACATTGTGTGCATGCGCATGTTGCACAACGTTGGTTTTGGCCTAATAAACTGCATGCCTGGCCCATTCCAGGCGAATGAGAGGGTGTTTGGATTAAGGTGACTAAAAATAGTCAGGCTAAATTTAATCATATTTAGAGACTAAATTTCCAAACAGATAGGGACTAAAAGGAACTAAAATTAGTTTAGCCTCTAGTCTCGGAAGGGCCAGCTAAAAAGATTTTTAGTCTCTCTCTCCTCGTTAACGAAACGGTTTCCTTCCTCCCATCGCGAAACAAGCGGCTCGTCTCCTTCCTTCCGCCGCCGAACCTCCAGCACGCCGCAGACCCGCACCCCCGACGCCCGTTGCCGATCGACGCTCCCGGGACGTTGCCGATCGACGCTCCCCAGGCCGCGGCGACGCCATGCCGCAGCAGCCGTAGATCGGCCATGAACGGCGACGGCGGCATCCCCCACGATTTCTTCTCGCAGACGGCGTCCTCCGGTGCTGCAGCGGCTCCCATAGACGGCGATGGATGGGGACTGACGCCTCCTCGCTCCGGCGGCAGCGTCCCGGTGGCCGGGGGGCGCGGCGCTCCTCGCATCGGGGTGGCGAACCTGGACCTTAACGCCGACTACGCCGCTGCCGCCTCCTACCCCAACATGAGCATGTACACGAACATCCTTCATCCGGGGAACGCGTCCGGCCACAGTATCCCGCCACGGAGGGCTAGATCGGATGACGTGCCGCAGCAGCCGGGTCGTCCACCTCGCCAAGGTCTCCCCCCGGTGAGGGCCCAAGATCGTCGTGGCAAGGCCGTCACGAACTCGGGGCGAGCAGGTGCTGGTACAAGTCGCTCAGGCAGCGGCAGGCAGCGCCGATCATGGATGACAACGTCGGCGAAGAAGATGAAGATGAGGAAGACGAGAGCATGGTGAACCAGCATAGCCAGGTACAATATCACTTGCTTCAATTATGGTTCCATTTCATTGCGGGTGAACAATTGCTTGCTCAATATGATGGCTGATAATGATCCATTTTTTTTGTCAATTGTATGCATCTTTTATTTTCCCGTAGCATCATTTCACATTACTAGGCTGTTTTCTTATACTTTTTTTTAATAGAGACCAAAAAGCAAGGCTAATTGGACCGAAGAAAATACGTTTACTTTGTGTGAAATAGCTTGTGAGGAAATAGAGGCCGGCAATTTCACTAGTGGAAATTGGAGCAATCAGGCATACAAAAATATGAAGGAGAAATATTGGGAAAGGGCAAATCTGTGGCATCCAGGCAGGGAAATCAAGAACAAAATGGCTATCCTGAAGACCTTGTACTCGGATTGGGTATGGTTGCAGCAGCAAACCGGCTGCGGCCGCGGCCCACATGGAGAAATCACGGCGTCTGCAGCTTGGTGGGAGAGGGAAATAAAGGTATGCTATTGTTGTAGAAATAATTTTTGCCTTTTTTGATAAGAATTACCTGAGCATTGGAGACATATACTAATGTTGTACAAATAATTCTTTTCAGGACAGACCAAATCTCAAGAAATTTAGAAAGGGTAACCCTGAGTACATGCCCCTGTTACATGAGATATTTCACGAGGTCGCTGTGGATGGTACTTCTGCTTATGTTCCTGGGACAGAAGATGATTTAGAGAGAAACAATGATGATGATGATCTGGATGCCAATGAAGGCTTTGTGCCCAGCCCAATGAGTACGAACAGCCGAAAGAGAGGGAGCAGCTCAGTTGATTTAAGGAGTACAGCGACTAGTCCTTCAAAGAAAAGCAATACTAAGAGTCCATTTGTGAACTATATCAAGGACATTAAGTGTTCTTTGGATAAGGAAGCTGAGAAATCAGACACCATTTTGCAGGCTATTGTGAACCAAGGCAATGAAAAGGCAAGGAGAAGTGAGGAACGTGCTCAATCAGTAGCTAAGTGTCAAAATCTTGCCATTGAGTGTGGGGCAACAGAAGAGACAGTTGAGTACTGGGTTGCCTGTGACTTATTCAAGGAGAAACACAACAGGTTGCTCTTCCAGAACATGAGGACCCCTGAAGCTAGGTTCACATGGTTGAAGAGATGGTGCAAGGCGAAGAACATGTATCATGATGATCGCGGGATCTGAAGGCATAATGTGTCCAGTGTGTTCTATGGTGTCTAGTGTCCAGTGTGTCCTATGGTGTCCAGTGTCCAGTGTGTCCAGTGGTGCCATGTGTGTCCTCTTGTGTCTTGAGTCATGTGTTATGTTTCCATTTATGTGTTGCACCTAAATTAGTGGGGCTATGTGGACAAATGTGGACCTAATTATTATGTTTGTGGACTTCATGATCTCTGGGCGTTCCTTTTGTTGCATCTGTATATTTTCATCTATTCATGACATTTTCTTTTATCATTTCTGGACTTAATGATTTATGGACTTTGTGCTTTCATTGCAGGATGACTCCAGTGATGGTGAGAGTGCAGATGATTCTAGTGATGAGGACAGTATTGATCAAGATGATTACTCTAGTGATGAGGAAGAGGAAGAGGCAAGGACCAATAGAGTGGTAGCACTACTTCATTTGAGGCGGCAGAGGCTAAACAATTTAGGTATGATGGCTCACATGTTTGGTACGTACTACATTTACCGTTTCATGGATAAGGGGGAAAGGAGGATTTTAAAAGCTAAAGAGTCTGGATATGATTGGGTATTAAGAACTCTAGGACACCGAACAGATTGCTACAAAATGTTTAGGATGTACCGACCGGTGTTTGATAAACTACATAATGTGCTAGTGGAGTCTTATGGACTGAAGTCAACCAAGAAAATGTCATCAGTTGAGAGTTTAGCTCTCTTTTTATGGATACTTGGAGCTCCCCAATCTGTTAGACAGGCTGAGAATCGGTTTGTGAGGTCCATGGAAACAATTAGTCGAAAGTTTGACAAAGTATTGGAAGGTGTGATTAAGCTTTCCTTTGACATCATTAAGCCACGAGATCCTGAATTTAGAGGTGTCCATGAAAGGTTAAGAGGTGCTCAGTGGTACCCCTGGTTTAATGATTGCATTGGAGCAATAGATGGGACTCATGTGCCAGTGGTGGTGCCACCTAGCAAGGTTCCACAGTATTTAAGCAGGCATGGTTACTGTAGTCAGAATGTTATGGCTGTATGTGATTTCGACATGAGATTCACTTTCGTCCTTGCGGGATGGCCTGGATCAGTTCATGATATGAGGGTATTCAAGGATGCCCTTAGCCGGTTTGCTCACAAGTTTCCACATCCACCTTCAGGTACCGAACTTCATACTCAGTACAATATTGTTAAGCCTTTCATTGACATTGACTGAAATACATTGCCATGAATAGGTAAATTTTATCTTGTTGACTCGGGCTACCCCAACAGGCCGGGTTATCTTGCACCGTACAGGGGCCAAAAGTACCATTTCCAAGAGTTTCATCAAGGTACCATGCCGAGAGGTAAAAAAGAGCACTTCAATTATACTCATTCTAGAATACGCAATGTCGTTGAGCGTTCATTTGGAGTATGGAAAAATAAGTGGAGGATCCTTTTTAAAATACCAAGTTATCCTCTACGCAAGCAAGCAAAAATTATTGTCGCATGCATGGCCTTGCACAATTTTATTCGCGAAAGTCAAATGGTGGACAAGGAATTCGACAGGTGTGACAACGATGAGAATTATCAACCTCTCCTTCAGGAAACAAGGAGGAGGCGTCGTAACACGAGGGATCAAGAAATGGAGCCAGATTCCTTGAACATGAATCAATTGAGAGATAGGATTGCTGATGGTTTGTTTAACAGGCGTTGAGAAATCTGTGATGTTATTTATTTCGTTTTCCAACATGTAACGTTGTGTGGATTGTCCTGATTTCCTTATGTACAATTTTTTTTCCCTTGGGTATGAACATTTTTTTCGGATTTATTTGGCAGCCATCATTCTTGTTTCTTGTATAGTAAGTGGGAGAGGCATAAACGCAGGAGAGGGAGTGAGAAATATGGATAAAAGTTTTAGTCTCACTTTTAGTCCTATCTTCCAAACAAGGAGGTGACTAAAAATTTTTAGTCTCACTTTTAGTCCTATCTTCCAAACAGGGTGGTGACTAAAAACTTTTAGTCTGACTACTTTTAGTCATAAGACTAAACCGTATCAAAAGTATAACGGCTAATTTATAAACGACACAGCTGCCCCAGGTGAATGAGAATCAAAAGTACCACAGCAGCTAGTTTAAACGACCCAGCCGGCCCCGGTGATGGTACACACACACACACGGACCAAGACCAACGAACGTTACTTCGCCCTTTTCACTAACCTCGAGTACTACTAAGCCAGCGTTGTAAGGTTTTTCGCATTTCAGTTATCAACAAATTAAAAGGGAGGCAGGACCTCTCGAAGAGTGATGACGAAACGTTAGAATCCAGCCCTTTCTTCGGTGGACTTGAGCACTAAGTGTAAATCTATAAAGTTTTCATGCCAATCATATGATCTGCATGCGCATGTTGCACAACAACGTTGATTATTAGCTTAATACACTGCACGCGGCCTGCCCCCTCCCGGGCGAATGAGAATCAAAGGTTTAACAGCTAATTTATAAAACGACACAGCTGCCCCCAGGTGATTGAGAATCAAAAGTATCACGGCTAATTCGATCTAGACGACCCAGCCGTCCCGGCAATGGTACACACACATCCACATCCACGCATCACCACTCGCAAAGACACCAACCGTCTCCTCACTTTTCCTCTGCGCGTCAAGGGACGGACGAACGAACATCCATTTCATCCACGTTCCCGTCCTTTTGAATTGCCATGTAAAAGGTCGCCGAAACGGGTCGCGTTCGCAGCGTTTATGACGAGCAAAAGGGATATCCAAGTCCCTGGCCACACTGCTTCCGACTGTGCGTTACGTACGTACGTTGGGTCGCCGTCGACGCGCACTGGCACTGCCGGGCACGCGCGGCGCCAAGCCCTGTCCTGTCCGCGGCGCGAGCAAGTGGGCGGCCGGTCCCTTTTGCGCGGGATGAACAACGTGCAGTGCAGTGAAGCAGGAGCTCGACCGATCGGTGGCCAACAGACAGGATGACCGACCGATCACCACCCTTCGGCCGTCTCCGGTGGACGGCACGGCTTGTACTGTGCGCCGATGACCGGTCAAGCCGGAAAGCAACAGCACGCGCACTAGTGAGTACTCTCCCCTGCGCCGTCTCGTCTCACAATAATTGTACGATCGAGCTGGTGAAGCGGTAGGTGCTCCTGCTCGTGGGGGGTTTAGCTTAGCAAGGCGCCCCTGGACCAAAAGGCCAGTCAGTCCCCTGTAGCCGCAGAATTATATTTGCCCCAGCATATAATATAACGCCATTATATTCATGTGCTGGATCAGGCCGGAAAAAGAGCTCGCCGTGCAACGTGACGGGATCCCCATTATTCCACTCTACAGCGCATAAAATTAACTATGTCGCTATATTTTACTCGTAGTATAGAGCAAGTGGAAAAGCGCGCGGAGGGCGTGTTATGTGGGATTGCTTGGCTGCTGGCCACAGCCAGCCACGCCACAGCAGCCCCCGCCATAGAGTGTGGCGAGCGATTTCGCCGCCACAGCCGCGTACTTCCTCCACCGTTTACTGTAGCGTGGCGGTACTGTAACGCGGCGTGGCTACTGTAACTGTAGCGAGGTGTGGCGGGGAACCAAACATCCCCTATATATATACAGAAAGAGGATAATCGTGGTCAAGAAATACAGTAGCATGCAAGCAGCATTTCTGCCGAGAGGGTGGTGTGGTGTGACGACGTGAAAGGTGCAGGGAAAGGTACGTGCGTTCTACTAGCACGGAATAGGCGCGCATATATCCCTGTCGGAATCGTAATCTGATCTGCTCTGGTCATTTTTTTACGCCAAGATTCCGTTGTTGGTTCCCCCAGCTGGCTGGACTGTTCTCTCAACACTACAGTTTACACAACGCTCACTGATTGTTCTAGAAAAGAAAACAGGAAACCAATGCGCACAGATATTTCGATATGTTATTGACATCTGTTGGGATTAACTAATGAACGCGTCGCCCGTCGGTATCTCGACGTTGTCCCAACGTGTTTCACAGTACGACGGAGACGTCTTGTCCAATAATGTCTCTGGGCTCTGCGTTCCTGTTCCTGGATTGGATCTAATTTTCTCTCCGTATGATCAAGGGTTAGGCCAATAGACCTGCCAAGCAAGCTGTGCCACAGAGTGCGTCTCCGTTGTGCAAGTTGTCCAGCACCTCGCGGTGTCTGATGGTGGCCTCACTTCACTGCCACACGATTATTGGCGACCTTCCATCACGTGGTTGACTCAAAGGAAGCTTTAGCCTGCGTTTTGATCAAGTAGAGCAGTTAGAGGTAGATTACCAAATATAGTAGTAGCACGCAGAAGAAGAAGATGGTGTCCAAGTCATTGAGTACTAGTTAGAAGGGAAGGAAGACAATTTGAACACTGGCAAGCACTGATCAGTCGAAAGAAACAGGAATAGTGAAGGGTTTGAATCCTCCCAGGTACACATTTCTGTCTCGATCGCTTTGATTTTTGCAATGACGCAGAGTTCCTCTGATATACTAGTTAGATACTTTTCAAATACAAAAAGCTTCTCAATAATATCAAGCTTGTACTATGCAGAGCCATTTCTCCGGGATGGAGCAGGTTATAGCATAGAGTTATGGATAGAACACAAGAAAAGAAAAGAAAAAATATTTGTTTTTCTTTTGCGTTCTCCATGTCTATACAAGAAGCTAAACCAAGAAACTAACTGCTCCATCGAAATCAAATCTTGGCGACGGCGTCGAGGACGTCGTCTCCGGCATCGACGCCGGCCTCATCCCCGGCGATCTGGTCGAGCACGAGCACGATCCCCATGGCGAACGCCGCGTCGAAGCCAGGGCTGACCTTAAGCACGAACACGTCCCTGCCCATCACGACCCGCGCCGCGACGTCCACCTTCCTCCTGATCTCCGCCACAATCTTCTCCTTCTCGCCGTCGCCCCTGGGCACCGCCACCACGCGGCAGCACCGCCGCGGGAATGACCCGTCGACGCGGAGCAGCAGCGGAGGCGCGGAGGGCACCGGGGAGGCGAGCTCGACGACGGCGCCGGCCGCGGCGCCGCCGAGGATGGAGGAGCGGCGCGCGGAGAAGAGCGGCTTCTGGCCGTCGGCGCGGGCGCCGAGGAAGCCCTCCCACCGCTGGTGCAGGGACGGGCGGCGGCGGCGCACGGTGAGGAGCGGCTCGCCGGTGGGGTCGAGCAGGGCGAGCTCGCCCGGCGAGGCCGCGCCCCCGCCGTGGCCGCGGCCGTAGGTGTCGGCGCGGAAGGCGAGGCCGCCCGTGCGGTGGTCGTAGGCCGCGAAGCCGTCGCCGGGGGAGAAGTGCGACGTCTTGCGCACCGTCAGCACGCGCTCCTCGGCGTCGCAGTACTCCTTGCCCACGATCGCCATTGACGTGATGATTTGCCTGCGTTGTAGTACGTGCGTGCTTGAGGCCTGGAGCTTTGATGAGGTCTCGCGCTCTCGACTACTACTCGTTTGCTTGCCTTGCCTTGGCTCGTTTGCTTCGGCGGCTCGAGTAGGTTGCTGCTGCTCTCGGCGTGGAGAGGGCTCGGGATTTTAAGTAGGGGTGAAGTGAGGGGATGGCGGACCGGTCGGTCGGTGGAGATTTCAAGGTTGCGAGAGATGAGCGTGTTGATGTCGCAACGCCTCCTGCCTTTTTGAGGTGCCTGGACTTGGTCTACAAACGAATCCACTGCACAAATGTTGTTTTTCTTCTTCTTTTTTTTGTTCATAATAGGAGTGGAGCCTACCTAGCGAGTAACACGAGTAGCACAACAGATCGTATCAGCAGCAGATATTCAGAAGCATGTATGGTTAACTGTACGTATCGACTTAAAAGATTGATTCAAATTAAAAGACGAATCCAAGCCATAATCATCATGATTTCTTACAACTGGAGCGTATCGATCATATAAAGTATAGCGTTGACCCGCATTTGCTGAAGAAAATAACTAAGATCACGACTTGTGAGGCTCACGCTAGCTGGTGCATGCACTCGGCACACACACAGTACATTATTACAGTACAACTGTACAAGCAAGTATACAACACGCATTGGCAGTGCTAGGTGGCTGGCACTTGCCAATGCCACCAAAGGTCCAAATGGAGTGGTGGGGTAACATGGCCGACGTCCGAGGTGGTGTGGGAGAGGCGCCATGCCAAGGCCACACCGTTCCTTCCGGACTGCCATACTGTCGCGGTGCCGGCGGCTCGTGCCGCCGACACCTCCTCGTAACGATGGCAGCTCGGGCCACCACCAACCGTCCGTGTCACGCGAATGGATGGCGCGTTGGCACGGTTCGTGACTCACGCAT
The DNA here is from genome assembly GCA_007726485.1 of Eragrostis curvula. Lineage (NCBI taxonomy): Eukaryota > Viridiplantae > Streptophyta > Magnoliopsida > Poales > Poaceae > Eragrostis > Eragrostis curvula. The sequence continues at coordinate 12,275,582 of RWGY01000009.1, read as the reverse complement.
CGTCGCCAGCCAGGACGGGAGCCTCCTCTCCTGCCCACTGGACTACTGGTGCGTTTCGTGTTTCCTCGGATCGCAGCACCAGCAGCAGCGGAAGCGTGTGGGCATGGTGTGGTGTGGCTCGAGGTCGCAGTCGTGGAAATGCGTGGCGGGTGAAAACAAAAACCGGGGTTGACGTTCTGGTTCACTGCACCGTCTCGCACGTACGGGCACCGACCGCTAGTGAGTCGTCGTCGTGTGTGTGGAAAAAACAAATGAAGTTGATCTCGCACGCTAATGACTTCGCTGCACGCACCTCTCTGCAGTGTCGCTCTTATCTAGCACTCCTTGATTTCGTTATAACCAGTACCTCATTCGCTTAGGCACAACTCTTCTCAGCTCACTGTTTCTTCGTTCACCAAGACAGTAAATTCCACGAGGAATTACGTGGCTTCAAATTGATAGCAGCAAACTCCACCGTCGCAAGTTAATTAACTTAACCGGAGCAGTTCAGTTCACCCACCAAACCTCTGCTCCCCGTCTCGGCGACACTCGCATCACGCTGAGATCTCCCTTCCCCACGGCTGACTCAGCAGCCGGCCGTGGTTCACGTCAACCACGTCCGCGTCAGCCGCGTCAGCACGCGGCGCAAGCTCCCAACGCCGCGGACCTGCCGTTTTGGCAAAAATATCCCGGCGATGGCGTCCACGGCGTTTACCTCTTTTCGGCAGGGTTAGATTTGGGGTGACGCGAGCGCGCGGCGCTCGCACGCGAGCTTACCGGCTACGTGCCACGTCGCGGAAGCGACACGCCGGCGCGGGGACACGCGAGCGATTCGCGACCGGGCCCCCGGCGCCGCCGCTCCGGAAATTCTCGCTCGTGAAGCGTCACCCACGCCGCGTGCTCGCGACGTTGCGGAGTCAGCAGGGCCTACGGCTGCAAAAGAAAGGAGGGTGCCATGGCCTACGAACACTGTGCTGGCTGACTGGCTTTCTCCCATATCGTGTACGTGTTCCATCCAGAGCATTCGATGCGGCTCTTGGGCACCGGCGAGCTTCAACGAAACTGTGGGTGCGCTGTGTGAAACTCGTGGGACGTTTTTTTTCTCTCTCTTTCCCTTTTTTTCGATCACATTCGCCAGGCATTCTTGCAAACTATCGGCTGCGTCACGGTGATTTCCAGAGTTAGTGCTTAACACGCCGCGTGCGTATCTCAGATTAAAACGCCCTGGAACGGACGTACAGTTTGAGTGCAAAGCAGTTTTCAGTAGCATTTTCTCAACGGAAAGAGCTGTCTGAAACTCTGAACTCTACCAAGGAAACACATCCAACTTGTTAAATTAAACTTGTTAATATCATGGCATGAAGAAAAAGCAAAGCTACATCTGTATGCACCAAAACAAACGCACACATCGGACTTTGTTATCTAATTTGTCACTTGAATGTTACGAAGGACGACATCCATGGCATTGCACATCCATGGCTGAAACTCGTGGGATATTTTTTTCGTTTCCTTTTTCGATCGCAACTGCCATGCTACATTCTTGCAAGTTTACTTGCTATATCGGCTGCGCCACTGTGATTCCACACACGCCATGTTCGTATCTCAGATGAAAATGCCTTGGGACGCATGTACAGTAGTACAGAGCAGTATCCAGCAGCATTTTCTCAACGGAAAGAGCTGACTGAACTCATACTCTGGTATGTCATAGTCCCAAGGAAACACATCCAACTTGTTAATATCATGGTATGAAGGAAGCAAGCTACATCTGTATGCACCAAAACAAACGCACACATCTGACTTTGTTATCTAATTGTCACTTGAATATTATACAGTACAGACTACAGAGACGACATCCATGGCATTAGGAGAATCCAGTTACCAGCGAGGAGTAAGCAAAAAAGATGTACACGTGCGCCTTTGCAGAACAATATATCTATTTAATGGACAAGGGCAGGGTTTGAATAATTGAGAATCCGACAGCCACCTAAGAAAGATAGGGCAGCAAAACACAGGGAATAATGACAACTCACGCATCCACCACCCAACTCAGTAAGCACACTAGTGACATTATCATCCTCTAATTTTCCCATGGACAAAAACTAAAGAGACAAAAACTCCTCACTTGTACTGTTCTTCATGCTGGCAAAAAGCTGTCTTCAGCCACCCCTACGGTAGTCTTGAGAATGGTGTTCTTGATATATTCCCTGTGAAGAAATATTACCTTACTCTGGTTTTGGCTCACTGATGAATGAACCCACATTCTTAAACCAGCGTATTAGGTTGCGGTGATCCTTTACATAAAGCCAAGCTTGTAGAAAAGGAAAGAGCTTCTCATTTATTCCACGAGCTTCAATGTAAAGATGTAATGCATCACGAACCTTCTCATCCAACTCTCTGCCAAGTCAACAACAAATTTCGACATATGATCAGTTGAAAGCAGTATGTAAACAATAATGTTTTGATGTGTTTCTATTCTATCAACAAAATTTAGCGCTAGTGCATGAACTAGAATTAATCTATCCAGCTTCGATGTATGTCACATGACTTGGCCATACCATTCTGATTATGAGAACCAATCAACAGAAATCCAAACAGCTAAGCAAACGTTACTACGATATAAGCATCAAGAACTAAAAGCCAGGAATTGCACGTTTGTTTGGATAGTAGAAGAGCAAGTTCCATCTTCAGTCCATACTTTTAATTGTTTTTATTCATAGCACATCAGATCAAGAGTCAGGAGGCATATGTATTCATCTGCCACTAATTCCTTTATGACATCAGTAATTGCATCGTCCATCAGTTAACATTTCAGTCAACTATTCCGAGCAGCCGCTATTATAGAGCCACAAGATTCTTCTTTGTGGTACCAAAATGCATGCACTCTTTGTTTCATGGAATTAGTTTAACATGTAAAGTTCTCCAGGTATACTGGTCCCCGGCAATCATCTTGCTTCATAATCTAGCATGTACCAAAATGCTAAATGCATGCACTCTTCATCTCATGAAATTAGTTTAACATGTGAAGTTCTCCAGGAATGATGGTCCCTGACAATCATCTTGCTACATAATCTAGCGAATACCAAAATGCATGCACTCTTCGTCTCATGGAATTAGTTTAAGATGTAAAGTTCTCCAGGAATACTGGTCCCCGGCAATCATCTTGCTGCATAATCTAGCGTGAACAAGTAACTATGTATAACTGGATCAAAAGCAGAATGAATGTTCCCATTTTAGTGAGTTATGCACATGCTGTTACACCTGAAGTTCTTGACACTCAGTAATATTTAATATGGAATTTTAATCTCGCAAAAGAACCGAAATGATGATAAATGGGACACAAGCCAATAGGTGGTATATAACTAGAATATCTCCTTACACTAGGATAAGGTAAATTTTGGAGGTTATTACCCTGACATAAGTTCAAAATATCCAGTGACAGACTCTAGCCACTAGCCACTAGCCACCTGGATTGTCTACTACCACTTCTTTCTAGGGGAAATTTTGGACATGACACTTCTCAACACAGTGGTGATTCAGGATTTGACTCAGTGTCTGACTATCTATCAGTTAGACAAGTTAAGAACTGCCACTAAATGAGTGCCAAGTACCCAATTATTCCATTTCAAATCCCCTTTGAGATCAAAACTACAAGTTTTGGCATCAAGTTTGAAACTCATAGCTAATAACTAGTTAATTTTTTTTTCTTAATGTTAGCTAATCCCCTGCGCAATGCATCTAGTTCTGTTTGCTTTCAACATTTTCAGTTTCAGCAGTTAGCAGTAGGAACTGTGCTCAATTCTGTTAGAGAGCTGTTGACCCAGGCCATGCCAACTGGTGCTCATGGTTGCGACTAATGTGGCCACTAAGGCCTGGATCCCGTCCACTACCTCCATCCCCGTCCACTACTTAGGCCTATACATTCTGCAAGATAGACGCAGAAAAGATACCGCTCCCGCAACACCAAAACCAGTTGTTCCTGAGCGTGTTTTCGACTGAGATCAAAACCAACACTTAATCAAGTCTATTTGCTACAAAGTACATAAAACAAAGAGAGAAAATTTAAAAGAATGCCAGGTATTGTCACCTTCGTAACACAAACATAGATTATATTTATTCGTACAAAACCAAAGTTGCTCAGGCCACATAACGCAAAACCACATATTTTGCATAAAATTCACTTCTCATACGACCCAGCCGCTTATGTGGCAGGGGCAGACAAAGCCTGTTGGCGTGGCAACTGGCGAGCAACGCAACAGCTGCTAATTGTTGCAACATGACCGCCCTAATTGAGCCCTAGGTGTTGGCTGTAGGTTTACGTTAAAAATTTGGGGTTCAAATTCGGCCAAGGTTTTGTATCTGTTCCTAATTTTGAAGGGAATCCATCATTGGGGGATTAGGGTATGGAGAGACGGAAATTAGTGATTGCACTTCTGATGGTAAAACTTTTGAACCAAAAAAAGATGGACTGAGAGCTGACTTGCTATTTCAATTGGCTAGAAATGATTAGGCCTCTTGGATATTTGTCATCAGAATATATCTACTACTGCAAAAAAGATGTTAGGGGGTATGAGGGCAAACTTTCAATTCAAGAACAGGCCACATCAATGTTCAGAGTGTACAGAAGCACCATTATCTTTGGTTTTGTGCAACCAAATATATAGAATCTGTAGTTGTGTTACAATGGTGCCAATACATATACATCGTATTCTTTGAAATTTGCCTTCACCCGACTTGTCTGTCATCTAAATTTTGTAAAATTATACTTATATTCGCAAATGTATGTTTCTATATATTAAATAAAATCCTAACCAAAACTAATGAAGCAAATCAGATCACTAGCAATAGCTTCGAGTTTTACACATACTATTCTACAAGTAATGAATGAATGAAGCAATAAAATCATCATGCATTTGAAAGAGCAACTCACTGGAAGATGCGCCCCCGGTATTCTCCACCGCCCTTGGAGGCCATGTCCCCATCCCAAGACTCTGCGCTCTTCGAACGGAGGCAGACCGAATGGATCCCAACGGCGTCCGGGTACAGCCCGCACAGGAACTGCAACGATTTGCCGCTCCCGGGCCTGGATATGTCGACGTGGAGGAAGAGCTGTCCGATGGACCCGCTCATCCCGTCGGCGCCGTCAGAATCGGAGGCGGCGACGGCGTCCGGCGGCAAGAAGTTGGCCAGCCTCGCGACGGAGATGGAGATTTCCTCCCCCATATCGCCGTACTCGCGGCGCAGAACGGGGCCCGATGGCTGGTCCAGCGCGCCCTTCACGATGGTGTAGGGCTTGGGCGGGCTGATCTTGGGGGGCGGCTTCATCTTGGAGACCTCGAGGTAGTGGTCCTTGAGGGAGCGGAGGAGGATGGAGTTCACGGCGGAGGAGGACGCGGCGGCGATTGCCGCAGCGGTGGTCGCGGCGGCGGAGGAGGTCGGCGAGGTGGCGAGCGCGCGGCGGCCCAGGGCGGCCGCCATGGGGGCGGCGCGGCGGAGCATCTTGTGGAGCAAGCAGGGGAGAAGCGAGGGTTTACGGGTGGGTCAAGGAAATGGGGAACGATCATTTGCAGGGGTTTTGGGTTTCGTTGCCCCGGAGATTTCGGTGTGGTGATTGACATGTGGGTCCCCCGATAATGAAATAGTGCTCTGTTAAATTCTTGATAAAATGGTATAGCACTGAACAAAAATATTTATTAAATAATTTTATTTCATTGTTTCAAAAGATGCCAGCATAAAAAGTAGAAAAAAGTCTAAATTACTCCTCTCAAGTATAAGCAAAGTCTACATAACCCACTAAACTATTTTTTGATTCATTTCACCCTAAACTATACCGCTTGGTTTAATTTACCTCTTAATACAATTTGTTTTTTTTCTTTCTCCATGCAGGATATGAATGATGGAAAATGTTACCAACACATTTTGATCGAATTTTGGCAGAACCTAATTAGTTTTGCCCGAAACACTAATGAATTTTCCCAAGTGCTTACCTTTCCTTTTTTTTTTTTGAGCACCTTACCTTTCCTACACGCGCGCGTTCGGCCGACAGCCAGGGCTTCCACATGCTTCTAGAGCCAGCCCACGCTGCACGCCGGTTCCCGCACCCTGGATTGCTCTCCAAGAAGAGCCCAATCCCGCGGCCGGGAATAAAGCGCAGTGGGACGGCCCACCAAACCCAGATCAGACACCGACTCCGTCCCCAAATCAATTCAGACCCATGGGTTGGCGTTGGCACGACGACGACGGCTGCGGCGACGGCGGCCGGGGACTCGGCGACGTCCCCGACCTCGCCGCCGGACCCGGGGGGGATGGGACGCAGTGCGCCACGCGCAGGGTGGTGCAGTCGCGCTGCCACACGGAGGAGGTGGAGCCCGGCCGCTTCGTCCGCAAGTGCGAGAAGACCGAGCAGCTCCTCCGCGACTGCGTCGGCAGGTATAACTGCCCGTGCCTTCCTTTCCGTGATCCGTTCTTTTTTGCCTGCAATAATTTCAGACTAACATGTCTTGGTGGTGCCACTTCCTCGTCGTCTATGGTGCTGAATTGGTGGTAATTGTGTTCTTAGTTTGTGGTATCATCGTGCTGTGTGAATTGATTTGCGTTAGGTTAGAGCGGATGACTTGATACGGGGAACAGGGGGTGTCTGCTTTCACTAAGAGCGGAGTATTTTGTGCGGGGGCACTTAGCTTTGCTCAATACGTATGTCCTGATGGATTAGTGACATTTAATTTGGGTGCACATCTTTTGTGGAAGTAAGTTATCTCTCTGGATTGGGACACTTGATGGACATGTCTGCAATTTTAGTTGTTCACACCTATGGGTTTGTGTTTATGGTTAGGTTTACAGCAATCCACATCAATTGAGTTCAGGTGTGACGGTTGCTTATGACATTGTTGTTGGTAATTACTATGCTTATTAGTGGAAAATTAGGGTTGTCAGTATTTTCGTATGAATTTACGGGCTATCACAGTTTACCATCCTATAATTTACATCGAGTCTAATTAGTGGAATGTTCAGAGGTGCTGAGTTTACACTGTGCATTGCTCGGATGCTTTTCTTAGGTGGTGTACCAATATTTACTCATCAACAAACCTATATGCTACATACAATAGGAAAGGAAATAGCGTGGAACTTTAGAAAATCTCATCAAGTAGTATGTTGCTTTAGATTTCATATGCAGTCTATCAAAACGAAATCAGTGACTGAATGAATCATAGTTTCTTCTATTGCCCTTTTCTTAAAGACTTATCTTCTTGTCAAGTATTTATAGCATTACAAGTTTCTTCAGAGTATTGTGCAATTGATTTGTTGACAATTTACGAATTTCTTACCGATATCTCTCAATTCCTGATTTCGCCTTAGGTCCTCTGAACTGGTGGAATCCAAAACTGAAAAAACTGAAGAAGATGTCACAGATGAAATGAAAAATGGGTCGCTTTCTCTTGCCTTTCCGTCAAATGAACCCTTTGCGTTCCCAGGACTTCGCAGCGACATAGAAGCCCTCGAGAAAGGTTTCTTTGGGAGCCTCGGTAGCGTTCTGGATGAAGCTGAGAGGATGACCAATGAGTTCTTCAGTTCTTTTGGGTTTCCTTCCACTCATGACAGGGAGTCGAGCCCGTTTCCTAGACGACCCACTGAGAGACAGATTGAGGAAGGTACTGCAAAGAAGACGAAGGAGAATGACTACTCAGAATTCAAGGGCCAGATCACAGATGTCTGAGAAGATGCAGTTAGCGGACATGCGTCTTTGGCCTGGGAAGTGGGAACTATGCTTTACTGTCTTGGGGTTCCTTGAATGGTTTCTCTTTAACAGGTGCTGCTTTAGGCATTTCTCTGAGGAAAGGTTCTTCATGGTCGTAATGAAGATGAAGAAGCAATTTGACTGTTCTATCCAAACAATAATCTGAAATGCTTTGTTTCATAGCGGCATTTTGTATAGCGGTACTGTTTGCAGAACCTTCAATTAAACGTGTTTGCATTTCCTCACTATGAATTAGCTCTGTCGTGTATGCTATCCGCTTGGAGTGTGGTTATAAATGTTAGCATCACAGACTTCGCAGCACTACGTGATGCTTCATTGCAATCGATTGTATGAAAGCCGTGGTCTTCTGGACGCACACGATCTGTGTGGCAGTCCTTATTCTGTCAGTTCTGATCGGTCGATCATGGCGGGCGGTTCGAAATTTTCCTGGTTTATTACTGCTCGTAAGTTTTGCCTGCACCGCGGCACGCGAGCACCGGCAAGCAGATTTTCGGCGGCCGTCAGGCTTACCGAATCGAGCGCAGCCTCTGTGCCACGCCCGACCCGAGCCTCGAACGGCTGCTGCGGCCCTCGTCTCGTGCGGGGGGACTGCGGGCACGGCCTACCGTTCCTCCGAAGCACGGTGATACATCGTTTCAGAGCAGCCATTTCTTAGGATCGGCGCGTGGACTTGCCTTGGACTGCCGCTCAGATCCAACTCACCCCACGGTGAGTGCGGGCGCCGGTTGCTGAGCAGGGGCAGCCGCTGCCCCCAACTAAGGTCCGCAGCGACGCGCTGTCTGCTGTTTCAGCTGTGCACGTTCAGTCCTTGCCGAAGACAGGCGTCAATCTCTCAAACAAACAACAAATCTTCTATGATCAACTTGATCACAGAGGCGAAGCATGTCACCTGGTAACATATCTGTAGTTTGTAAATAAATCAGCTCCATTTCGAGCTCATCTATCTTCGAGCTCGTCTCTACTCAAACAATCCGATGACATCTCATATGTATGTACAACGTCCAGTTACAGCTGTGAATCTTGCGGAGAACGTTAGCTAATTGGGTACCAGCTACAACCGCTTCGAGTACCCAGAACCAGCACACTTCTTGCAAAGGATTAGTCCTGCGTGAAACACAGAAAAGTCAGAATGGGTACAATGAATATCCACTGCATCCCAAACTTCAGTTTCGATAGTGACATGTAGGACAACAAATCTAGTCTAGTTTGCACTACATTAGCTGTCTAAAAAAAGGTCGTATATTTGAGAATGGAGGCTGTATGAAATAAGGGAACGAACGAGATGACCTGCTCCTTTGCATACTCGACAATCGACTAGTCCACTTTCTACCTTCATTTTGCCATCATTGCAGAACACACACTTCGTGCCTCCTAGTTAGCAACAGGAAAATGTCATAAGAACATCATACATGTACAAAACGTTATAAGCATGACTACAAACCGACGTCTCTGAACTAAATTTTGTGAGATATGCAGATTGCGGAGTCTCTGATGATGAAAAGGACTTCGTATGTGATAGGCAATGTGACGTAGCAAACATGCTTACATAGTCTCTGATGATAAAAACCTCGAATGACATCAATGGTTTTTTTTTTCCCAGGGCTGCATTAGTAGCTACAAGTCCTTCAATGGGCACTAGATGAATGTTGGCATGTATTGATTAGTTCTTTAGCTTTGTAGGAGCATGGAGAAGTATTATCAAAAAAAGAGGAGCATGGAGAATCATGGTGATCAGTAAGCACTGCTGCTATTTCAACTACATGATGCTAGCGGCCCAAAAATGATCACTCACAAGTTGTAGTCGCACACAAACGCTGCACCAAGCCGCTATCTATAATCATGGTGATCAGAAGCTACCGAGGCAATGCCACTTAGGACGACACGGCGAAAGGAACTAACTACAAATCTATATATTAACAGGCGTCATGGAGCAGTCACAAACACCACATTAGCATCCAACCTGTGGTACACGCACAATATTTACTGGTACTTTAAGCATCATCCCGTGTTTGCTGACATTGGCGGAATTACTTTGGTTACCCATTCATCAGCGCAGATAAGCACTATTTGCAGTAGTTTCAGAGACTTTTGGAACAATCACACAACAACGCACATCAACAGCCAAACCGTCACACTGTAAGCGAAAGAAGAATATAATGAAAGGTGGTAAGCTGCAGCAAATACCATTTCCCGCGCACCTGTCGCACGGCTCCGGGTCGCCCTGCAACAAGGCAGAAAAGGATTTTTCAGACCGTACCACACCACACCAGCATGCCATTCAGCAAGAGGATATAATAACAGGCAGCAGCCGCAACCTTGAGGCCGAGGATGAGGGACAGTGAGATCGCGGAGACGACGGCAGCAGCGATGATGATCGTCTGCGTGTCGACGGGGCTGAGCAGGCCGCCACCGTAGGCAGCTGCGGCGAGGGCCCGGGGCGGCGAAGGAGAGGTGAGCGGGGACGCAACTGAAGCGGAAGACGCGCCATCGTGGTGCCGCCTGGTGGGGAAGGAGAAGAGTGCGGGAGAGGACGAGAGGCGGGAGGAGGCGGAGCAGCGGCAGGTGCCGGCGGGGCAGACAATGGAAGCCATGGGAGGGCTTGAGATTGGCAGCGCGATATGGTGACGTGGCAGCGTTGGAGGGCGTTATTCGGATAGATCTTTCTCATTCCGAGCCCTCGCTTTCTCTTTATTTCACATATATTCCTTCAACTACTGCCAGCTAGAAGAGGTACCAAGCAAATTCGACTGGATCGCTATCTTTCTGACAGTTCAAGGATAAACGGCCCAAACAGATCACCAATACTTTTTCCAAATCAATTTTCTTTATACGAAAAATAGCATATCATCTCACCAAAATAAGCCAGGTTACGCAATCTGGTTTAGCAAGTGAGTTTCACCAACTAATGTGCGCTAACAAGTTAGGCACATTCACAACAGAGTTCAAAAGAGTGATCATTCATTATCAATGGAACACCAGACTAAGTGATGTCGGCCACTGAATCAATCGTTAATTTAGACCTGAAACAGGTTTCCTGAGGTTTGATGCCAACGCCCCCTCAGAACACCGTCGGGGAACACAAAACCCACCGGGGCAATCAACCTCAATATACACCTAAAGGCTACCTGCAAGGTACTATAAGAACCCTGTACACCAACCAAATGGAACTTTTCTTTAGAAAATCTACTCTGTGCAAAACCGCCTTGTACTCTAGAAACAAAGACGACTCGGCATTGGTAGGACAAGACAATGCCCTCCCATCCAGGTCAACTACGGTTGGAGAAAGGCATGCCAAAACAACATATACTGAGACGCCAAAATTAGTTGTAAATCTTCACTGCCTTCTCAAGAGAATGACGGTTCTGCAATAGTTACAATCAAATATCAGAATATGCCCCACGTTTATGCAACAGCATCACCTAAGTGCAACATTCCCGAGTAATACCTGACTGGCAAAATGGGGCCTTTTCGGTAGTGGCTGTATGCTCCAATCCAAGGTGATGCTCCCAATCTCCATAAACAAGTTTCTTTTTCTAAAGAAAAACACCAAGGAAAATTAGTCAAGACTTAATATTCTGTGTATCCCTGTTCTTGCAAAATGATGTCCCTAGAAGGAAAGTTTAATCCACCTGGAATCGGCTCAACACAATATCTGAATCTTGGAGGTACTCTGGCCGGCTGAGTGTAACATAAGCAAATTTCCACTGTTGAAAGAAACATAACATCAAATACTCTCCAGTATACGATAAAAGAAGAGCAAGCAATGATACAATTGCTATACGATGCTTCGAAGAGCTAACAAATTAGCATAATCCAAGAAGAGCTAAGAAACCACCATAAATCATACAACTGAGAGATCAATCATAAAAGAAAATGATTGGAACAAGTACCTTTACAAACTGCTCATCAGGAACTTGAAGTCTCTTCTGAATCCGTACTTTGATATCTGACAAAGCCTCACCATCGCGAATAAGGAACAAGAAAGGCTCTTCAAAATACTGGAGGTGCTGAAGAGAGGAAGTAGTTTTAGTCAATTAAAGCAACAACTAAATCATGATAGCTTCCCTTAAAAGGTCTGTATAAATAAGCACAGGAATAGAATTACAGAACATTATAGGATTAAGGATTCATAAAAACACAATACAGATTTGATATAGGTGAAAGGTATTATCCTCCTAGGTACATTTGGGTGGTCAGAAGCCTATATAGTTGACCACACATTGTAAATAGATAATCTCTATCCGTTTTCACTGCAGCAGTAAATTGCAAGATCACTTCGTCTACCAAATTTGATATCTTTAAATATTATAATCTGCCCGCAGCGCATCACATGAATTAAAGGTGAGTACAGAATGATGTTAAAGGATTATGTATTTGATTTGAGGGCGTCTCTGCGAAGCTTTGGTGTAAGCCATATCTGAGATACAATCTCAAGGAAAAAAGGAAGGAGACAAAAAGGAACTGTAGGGAATTCTTATGTCATGTTTTCCATCACAATGACCAATTTTCCAATAAATTCTTTCAAATGAGCATGAAAGCATCAGTAACTGAATCATGCTTATACTATGCACATGAAAATTTTCAAATTCTAGCAATAACCAACTACCAGTAGCCCTGAAGTTCAAGGATTAAAATAGCTTATCTGCTAAGGGCAAGGAAATTCTGAAGAGCTGATCCAAAATATCAAATAACTACCGGTTGTCCTTTCAAGGAGTAAAATGCCAAAAGATATACGTACATGATTGTCTTTGTAGAAGTGATAGACGTGAATCAAAAGGTCATGAGGCCCAGCATTTTTCTCCTCTTCAGGAACCTAAAAAGAAATATGGGAATGGGAGGGGGGCAATAATTTATTTTCAGAAACACTGGATTTCAAGCGCTGTATAAAATAGCAAAAATGACAATAAAATTTCTGAAGAATCCCAGGAGCATGATGGTACATACCTCTTCAATACGAAGAGGTCCATTTTGGTCACTAACTGAATCTATTCTCTCCATTGGTTGATATACCTAATAAACATACCACAAGGCAAGATATTGATTATCCATAAAAGAGCAATTAGAAAAGTCTGAACATTATCTTCAAAGATGTAAATCAAGGGCATGATTGAATTAAGGCACAACATAATGTGTTAGTCTTCGAAACGAAGCGCAAACATACAGGGGGCATAAACGTATCACTACTAAACCCCTTCCAGTCCACTCACATATCGCGACACTGCAACCTCTGATGTGCGAAATCTTTGGCACTATTAGAGGGACATCAAGCCCCATATAACGCTGTGTCAGCCAAAAGTATCTACATCCTCAGTGAAACCAGAAAGCAGGTGCACTGCTATCAATACTCCAACTGTGACATATGATTGGAGCATGGCCTTCAGATAAGTAATATGTGACTGTAACATCGCCTTCAGAAATAATCTGTAAGGCATTAGCTAAATGCATATTCAGTGTAAACCACCAGCATGCCCTTCGCAATCACTGTTATCTACCCTCCCGAATAGATCCATAGTTGTGAGACCGAGAGAACTCACAAGGAATTAGCATTGGCAGAAGGTGGCTGAACACGGACCTGCAATTCGGGCTTGTTTGAAATTGGGCCCAAAAGGGCCTGACCAAATATTGTGCATGGCCAAATGGCCATTGGGAACAGTGGTTGGATCGTGGCGAGGGAAAGAAAAAAAGGCTGTTTCCTTCAGGGCATGGTCAACTATCAGCCTTAACCGTAACAAAAAAAAAATTCTGGGGAATGGATTTGACGCCGTTAGAGCATAACCTGAACACATCCTTCACTCATATTATTGTGGTTTGCCTCGCATCATGAAATAGAATTACATAGTATAGTATATGATCCCCCCAATAAAATTCAGTTTGGTCCTTAACAGACTAGGTACAATCTGTACAGTGCTAGGTCAAAGATCATCCAAACTAAATAAGCTATCAAGATAGTATTCCCAAGTTTAAGACACTCAAGAACAAATAAATCTAGAATGATAGTCTAATGTATCAAAAAATAAGTACCTTGCATATCCTGTGAAAGTGGACCTCAAAAAACCGGAATTCAACATCATTACGAGGAAGCTCGACCTAATAAAAGGAGCAGAAAAAGAATACATAGTGAAACGATTATTCATATACCTTTGAATAGAGGCACCTTTGTTTTCAAGTCAACTTACCTTTGACTTTAAGTCTTCAATCAACTCAAAAAAAGTGCTGCTTTTTGGTGATCGGATAAAGTGAAGCGACACCTAAAAAGTAAGCATTATCTCAGGACATGGTCAAGAAATATAACCACTTACAAGCATCAATTGGGTACCAGCTAACCTCATTATTTGTAGCACTGTGAAAAGCAACTCTCAATGTTTTCAGAGCTTCCAGTTCAGGCAAAGGTATGTCCAATATCTCATAATATAATATGTCACACATCTGCACAATCAAAAAAAGCTCAACAAATGTGAAGGGAAATACATTCCATCAGAACTCCCGGAAAAAGGTTCCAAACCTGATTGTGATGACGTAGCATATCAGAAAGATAATCAAGACCTCTGTATTTGATGTAATGAGGCTTGGGTTGATGAGACATCGGATTGTGTGGTGTAAGACGAATTTTAGAAGGATCATCCACAGCAAGTTGATGAGCAACCTTCTCAACAACATCGTCATACGTTGAGCGTCTCGAACTTCACAAGCAAAAATGTTTATGTGAATGTGACTTGCTGCAAGAAAAATTGTTTGCAGGTAAATATAAGCTCAAAGAATCCAGACACATACAGCTCCATAGAGAAGTCATCTTCTTCTGCCTTCTCAAGCAATCGGAAACGGACAACCTATAGACAATAGCAATATCAGTGAAAACGATAATTACAAACAGTAAGGAACTAATGTCATTAAGACAACCCCAGCTTGGCTTTCCAGGAACAAAAATGTGAATTTAGAAATGCATGCATCCCTTTTAATCAGGCATATGCTGTTAAAACGTGAATGTTAATGCGTGTCAAATTAAAAGTAATTTGAGAAAACATAGAAAGAAGCAATAAAAGTGTTGATAAACCGTAACATGAACAGAAGATCAGTCTCTAAAGTCGCATTTATATTGCTATTTAGACTAGAGTTTGGAATTGAACATTTAAAAGCCCAAAATAGAAATCAAGAGAACTATCTGGCAATACAACTGTAGTAAGAAGTCGCTTTGAAACATTCAGGCATTTCAATATGGCAGGATTGACCGCATGATAATGATGAAAGCATATTTTAAGCGGAAAAAAATAAATACCACCATATATAAATAGACTATTTGACATATTGTTCGTCAAACGTACCCTTACCGAACTAAAATAACGTACATGTTCAAATGGACAACCTAACATCTTTTTTTCCAAATGCACCCTTACCGAGTCAATTAGGTACAAGTTTCTCGCATGCATCCTAAAACTACATTTCATAATTTAATTTAGAGTATGCAAAGAACTTCCATTGCTGACATTATTGATTTCAAAAGGACAACCTAACATCTTTTTTTTTTTCCAAATGCACCCTTACCGAGCCAATTAGGTACATGTTTCTCGCATGCATCCTAAAACTACATTTCATAATTTAATTTAGAGTATGCAAAGAACTTCCATTGCTGACATTATTGATAGGTGGCACATGTTCATACACAGTTTAGTTTGAAGAAAATAAGGGACATGGAGTAATGCAGGGTAGTCGAAAGAAATAACTACTACAAAAGTGTATGCTGCTAAGTCTCGTGACATAAGAATTACCTGTCTATTTTGTATATATTCAAAGAAAGATGACACAGTGGGATAGCGATATTGGTCCATTTTATCGGGTGAACAGCGTTTTTGGTAGCATATTATGTCACCATCTGCAAGCTGCCGGCAGCACACAACAGGTGGTAAGCAAGCAAAGATAATCACAAACAACAACATAATACTATAGTGTCATAATGGTCCAAACCTGGTTCGACTGGAAAGATTCATCAGTGTTGATTGGCTCGCACATGATACTAGGATCATACTTTACTTCCTACAGAGGTGTAAGAGATATGAATAGAGTGCCAGAAAAAAACATTTCAAGATTAAGGTGAAGAACTTATTCAAAATACAACTACTAACTGAACAGTTCCAGCAAAACCAGATCGTTTCTGTTTAAAAATTTTAAGGTAAGAAAACCATATCTAACCTCATACAGTTCAATATCTTCATCAGACGGAAATCCAGCAATCTCATTCAGCCTTTGTACAATATCAGAAGATATCCCTGATGCTTTCACGGAAAGACTCCCGACAAATCTGTTTCATAAACAAGGGTTAATATCTAAGCTTTGTTGTGTTACGAATATATAGCTACTCCATTCGGTTTTCAATCGATGTCGTTAGGACAACCGTCTTAGCTCAAAATGAGCTAAACATGTTGTCCTATCGTCATCAATTAAAAACAGGAGGGAGTACTACAGGGTAAAAAAGAACCTTAGTTCTTCCTTCTCAGGATCGTAGAGCTTGAGGAAAAGTAGTATATCTTCTTTGGCCCTTACAGGAGGAGCAATCGGATGAGTCCCCTATATATATCATAAGCTATGTTAGATGCTACAGAAGCAACCAAGAACAATGCACAGTATAGTTTCGAATACATAAGCAATTTAAAAAGTAGTTGACCGTAACCTGTCCTGAATGAACCTCCATGTACAGCCTTACTTCAAAATTCTGAAATCTGCTCACTGTTGCAGCTTTAAGCGATCCAATCTGCCCCAAGAAACGAAACATTTTTAATTGTGAAACGATAGTAGTAACATAAAAAATTAATGGAAACATAACGCAACAACCAGAACTAAGGGGCATCTTAAAATATAATTGGCTTGGTACTCCAAAGGTAGGTGTGGCACCAATTGAGGAGAAATTGGTGCAACATCGGCTGAGATGGTTTGGACATGTCCAGCGGAGGCCTCCAGAGGCGCCGGTGCATAAGGGGATTCTAAAGCGAGCCGACAATATTAAGAGAGGTAGAGGTCGACCTAACTTGACTTGGGATGAGTTGGTTAAGAGAGACTTGAAGGAGTGGAATGTCTCCAAAGAGTTAGCTGTGGATAGGAGCGCTTGGAGACTGGCAATCAACGTGCCTGAACCGTGATCTTTCTGATCTTTCTTTCTTGCTCAGTTTACCTCTAACTCGTTTTGCACTGTGTCTGGGTGTTCTTGTGTCATTGTTTCTTATGGGTTTCATCTCTAGCCTACCCCGACTTGCTTGGGACAAAAGGCTATGTTGTTGTTGTTGTACTAAAAAAAAGTGGATACCGAAACAGAATATCGATTTGATACTGGCATATTGCTCACCAAAATGACTGGACGACTTAACACATATAATCTGGTGATTGGTTACGATAACCATCATGTCATATCCCTACACTGTTACTGGATGCAAGCGCATATTAATTTCACAAAATTCTATACAAAATAATTGATTCTTTCATTCATCATCGGGTTCCATCCAGGTTCAATCTGTTGGGGGCACGGAGTGCCCTACCCTAGCATACGTAAGGAAGGAGCCATGTGCCCTATATCATCCTTTGTGAAGGCAGATGCAATTATCAAAATTGTTAGGAGAATAATATGAATGTCCATGTCACAACGACTAACATGGTAAAATCAAGACACTATGTAATAAAGTCATGTTTTTACATAGCCAAATGGATATATCATGCAAGAAGCAAAAACTTGTAGCCGAGTCAGACAACTAGTTTATTCTACATTCGACTTACAGCAGTTGATTGCTCCTCGAGAGTTAATGGTCGACTGGGCCTGTAGGTATTGTTCTGCCGTTTACTCCACAACCAAAATCGTTGGCACTGTACTGGGATGCCAAATTCTTTGAAAAGCTCATCCTGACAAGAAAGAATCATGTAATCACAAAACCTTACTTCTTGTCATTACAAAAGTACTGACTAAGAAAAGGCATCCAGATTTGGAGAGAACAATTATAGAGTGGATCCCCAACTATGCACAGAAGTATTAGTGTCCATATAAAAAAAATGCTCAGTTGCATTACTTTTGATAGGAGACTTAAGGGTAAGTGTAGCATGGAACTTAATGAAACAAATGAGCACAGCTTGATTCAGAAATCCACTTCGTAATCATTCGCATTCATATTAATTTGTCTTATGATCATGTTAACCAATTGTAATCAAATTAACGCGCTTTCATGCTTGACTTCAAATGTTGTAACCAATAACTCAAAAGGTAAAAGGACAGTACATCACATCAATTATTCATTTGGGAAGCAGTGTATTATTCTACGCATATATAAGCATAACCATTGCTAAGATATATCCATATACAATCATTAGGCCCTGCAAATAATACCTTGACCTCGTTGATTGGCATGGCTTTAAGTACACGGAAGCTATTAATTTTGTCAAAGTCCAACAAATCGAAGAACACATGTCTTCCAACTTGCTCTGCCAAATCAATATCTCTGGCCACCTGAGTGATTGTTCAAATGAAGCACCAACTCAGAAATAGTCCCATCAGATAACGCAATGAACCAAGTAAAATCAAACCTTCAATGCAGTGTACATGTGAGCCTCAGCTTTCTCCTTTTTCTTATATTCCTTCTCCTCCTGTTCCTTTTTTAGCCTAGTCTGGGAAGGTTCAAATGATATTACGACAAATTCTACAATATCTATGAGAAAAGTGATTGTGAACAGGTAGTACCTTAAGATGTTCTGATATGTCTTCCTCATTCAAATCACATATGATTTTCTCTTTGTCACTTTCACGAATATACACAAGCATATAAGCATTTGAGTGTTTGGTAAACCTAAGTGGGGTAGTATTCAGTCCAGGGTTGGTATGCGGAAGCTGAAACCAAAACAATATTTGCAGAAGAGCATACATTAGTTAAGGCCAATGGAAGAGGTTTTAGTATTTATAGGAGTACCTCTTCTTCGCCGCCATATTGCTCATCTAACGCACGCTTCGCATCTTCTTTCGTCACACGTTCATCATCAAATTTGTACCTAAATTTTGAATTTGCATAAATTTCTAAGTAAATGCATTACACATTATATCAGTGAACACCATACTATTCATGTGGATAAGTCTAATCTTAGAACTGAAGTTTGCTACTGCAGATCTTTCCATTATGATGTTATTATGACTCCAAGAGTTACGGAGATTCTCCCTACGTTCTCAAATTGTTGTCGTTAGAACACCAATTCTTGTTAAAAAAATGAACTACAGTTGCTGTCCTAACGACAACAATGTGAGAACAGATGGAGTGAACATTATATCACCGTTGGCCAAATGAATCAACAAGGTCTCATCATATACACGTATATCACAATTTTTAAATACAAAGTACAGACTACAGTTAACTTTTTTTATTGTTTGAATTGCGTTTTTGGCCAGATAAAAAAAAAAAGGGATCTGAATCTGGTTTAGTCAAACATCTATGTACAGACGTAAGAACAGTTCTAGTTGTTAAATATTGACTGAAATATTGACTGAATGGTACCACTGATCTTGAAGAGTTGGGCGAATATAGGCATAGTAGTGACCTCCTTGACCTCCACCACTATGAACTAATACACTGCATTGAAGAGAAGCTGCAAAGATTAGTATTAAAGAAGCTACAAAGATTGGTATCAAAAAGCTAGTATATAACACAAAAAGTTAAAGTCTCAATCTAGCCAGCTACTGCTGAATAATGAAAAATGTGTTACTGATACGGAAAAATATTAAAGAATTAGGTTTCTCCACATTCCAATATTTCAAAATATGAACACAAACTTCGTGTGCACTCATCTAAAATGAGAACAGAATTACAATTGGCAACATGTGCAATTAATCTATGTATAATATTATTAGATACGTGCAAGGCATTTCGAGAGACAAGACAAAAATTAATACACAAAAATGTGGAGTTTATGGAAGTACCTATGCAGCGTATAGAGGTTACGCACTCCTCTATCAGCTTCTGGAGAAAGATATTTCCCATCGTCTCTATCAAGATCCAATTGGAGTGGGAACTCGTAACGGTCATTTATCTACATTATGCAAATCAGTTTAATCAGTACTAGAATGCAAATAACCTATGAACAAAAAAGTGTAACAGGTTTGCCTCAGATGTTTTGTTTCTCCAATCCTTAGCAGGCTTATAGTTATTTAGTGAACATTTCCACTAATTTTTATTAGCTGAAAAGCCAGCCATTTGAATATTTGAATAGCCCTGCTCCAAACGTAAGCCTTATTAGTTAATATAAACGTGTAAATCACTACAGACTGTTTATTTCCACTTATCAGATGTGAAACCCAGTCTCTTATATATTAAAAGAGGCCCAGTTCGGAACTTCTGAAAGCAAGTCTTGTTCTAAAGACTTGCACTGAATGGCCCATGCAGATACTAAATAAAGGGTAATACTGTTCTGGGGATGGAATTGTTAGCCATTGCAAATTAAAACCAATCGTCAAGCACATCATTAGTTGGTAGCAGTGATTTTCTGGGCACTGCTCAGTTATGTAACATCTGCAGGCCATCAACGAAAACAACATTTTGAAATAGTAAGATATGCCATTTGAAAGACGTGCTCTCACCCTACAGGAGGTACGCCGTACGCTGAGCAGCAGCTGGATGCCCAGGTGGCAAACTGAAATGGGACTTGACAGAATGGTGTCTATAGTATTTTTTGGTACTTTCAAAAATATCTTCTTCTTTTTTGAAAATTCAGTCAAGCTGCAACCAAGGAATACCGAAGTCGACTAAACAAAAAACTACGCCCGCACTCCACGTGGCATTAGATATCCAAATGAAATTAGTGATTATCCAAGTGGCATTAGATATCCAAATGAAATTCTATACAAATGTTATAATGGCTATCGTTCCAACAGAAACTGCTTTCCTGAAAGAAATATGCAGCATAACAGTTGCATCTTTGACCGTGTAGGTTTCAGATGTGCAAGTACATCAGGGCATTGAAAACTATTTTTTTGAACACACACACACACAAAATCGACAGTTCTGGTTTCCCCACATCCATTACAAAGGGCTCTTGTTTGGAAATACAAACCAAGACACACTACAAGAGTTACTGTAGGTTTTAGCCTTATGTGATTTGAAGCATTAAAATGGAAATACAAACATGAAAAGGGAAACCCATAAATAGGCATGATAAATACAGACCTTAACCATTGTCTCACGTGCAAAATCATATTCAAAGCGTTTTAACTGAAGTTGCAAAACTGGTGGGAAGTCAATAAAAAGCATCCCTTTCTTCGCATCCTGTAAAAGATAGAAAAAAAATATTCAAACTACAAAGAAATATAGTTGTTTTTGTTTTAAAATGCATGCCATGTTTCCAACAATCTAAAAGTTACTTAGAAATCAATACTGCATCCTAAATCAGCACTTAGTGTCAGAACTCATGGTCAATTTATATAGCAAATAACAATAAGGTAAATTCAGTAATCTAAATAAAATAAATGCAAGCCAAGCATCAAAATTCAAAACCTATATTACCATGCAAAATAGAATCAAGGAGAGCCTCAATAGATGAGGATGCATTGTTTACTAATTAATCTCGAGATTCTTTGCACTTGTTTTGCACACTTACAGTTCAAAATAAATCTGGAACTATGCTACGATGACAAAGTGAATATGATACATTTACATAAAATAAATTCAATTGCAGTGAGATAGTGAGTTGATCTAACCTGCAGACCATGTTCCTCAGATTGATATTTGTTATCTCCTTCTAATCTTTCCACTTCAACATACTTGTCAAATGACGCATAGATATCTGAGCATCCTTTTACATCAAGAGCGAGATCTGGGAGAAGGTAATAAAAATATGCTATAACTCTATAATCACAACCAAAACACTAAAGGGACTATATTTCAACTTATCGCCTACCATAGAATGACTCTTTTCTAGTAGATTTGTAGTCCACATTAATGCATTCGATGTAGTTCATATGGTGACCCTCAAACAATTTTTGTATTGCTCCTTCCACGCTAGTTCCCTGAGAGAAAGGAATAGATGCGCATCATTGTCAGGGATATTTTTTATTTTTCAGTAAAACTAAATTGCAAACCTTCATCTTATCCTCCAGCTTCTCACAGAGAACCCTATTCAATTCTTGAACATCATGCTGCATGAAGGAATCATAGGTATCCCATCCAAAAGATTTGGTAAGCTCTTTTGTAGCAACACTATTGTCGCTGTGCTGAAGTTTGTAAAAAAGACTTTGCAAGGCCAATGGAATGCTCCCGGAAGGCGTATCATTCTCCATAGTAGGCATATGATATACAGCCTAAAATATAAATCTCAGTAATTAGCACCATATTGAAGCATTAACCATAAAGTAAAATCATAAGTGAAGGGTCCACCTTCCGAAAGTAGGGAATGTGATATAGTGTCTGAAGAAGAGAATTCATGTAACAGGTGGCTCCTTGATTCTTCAGACCAACATAACCAGTCGCCTTTTTGGAATCATAGTTCCAGTAATCAACAATTCTACGCACAGCAACCTCAGCTTCAATAATGCATTTATCATTCACAACAAATCCTTTACTAGAATCATACAGATCCCCCATAGGCATAAAAGAAGTGAAACCCCAGTCACTTTCCCTGGCATTGAATAGGTGTGATGATTCTGTAAGGGGGGAAAAGGAAGCATGTCAGGCAATGACTGGTGGGAAAAAAAAGGATTGCAATTTGATTCCAGTAAAACAAGAGGTTCTATCAGCAAACCAGTAATGAGAAATGTTAACTGCTATATATTATGAAAATTATAGCTTAATAGGTTATTTTCCATGTCTTTCAAAGTTCGTTTAAGTTTGTATATTTTTCTTCCTTGATGTCATCCACCTAGGACGGTCTACCACTGTTTTTGACATTTGAATTAACGAACGCACACCAAAACATTAATGTGTATTATCCTTGCTTTCTTGAAGACACTGTTCTTTCGACTAACATATAATTAGAACAGAAGTCATGCCTTTGTAATGCCAGTCCTTAAGCTCCTAATCAATAGGATGTCGGCTAAGATATATTATGCTACTTTTGCTTCTTTCAAGTTTACACTGAGTTGGGTTCTTTTCTCGCTGTAATCTTCGGCGATTTTCCATCCTGCAGCCTCCAATTTCCGTGTTTCGGAAGTTCAAATAATTAAGCTACCAAATTTGCAGTACAGAAGAACAATTCAATACATATTGACCACAAGAGAAAATGTCAAGACATATACCAACATTGCAGAAAACATTTAACTTTATAGTTATAGATGCCTTCTAACAAAAGAACATTTGCAACATTCAAAAGATTAAGGCAGGTACGCATTTAACTTCACAAAACAAGCAGAACCTTCATGCTGACTAGGTGAATGTAAGTTAACGCTTGTGGAAACCCAAAAGGCAGTTACATTGCTAGGAAACAAAAGGAAAATACTGCAAAATTTAAGCGGGTATCAGACAGGAGGGAGACAATAGGACCTTTTCTGATTGATAATTTGCTGTCTAATTGATTTACCACAGCAAGGCTGAATTGTGCATACCGACTCCAACCAAGTGGCAGCATGTGTGAATCAGCAACATCCAGGTACATTGAAAGGCCATGCACATTATTTCCTCTAGGGAAGACCAACACTCGCCTGCAACCAGTAATATAAATAACTAAAGTAAGCTCATAACTGAAAAATCAACAATTAGAAGCAATGAGCTGTGCATTTCCTCACCACTTGTAATCCCCCACTGAAAATTCATCAGAGTAGTACTTTCTATTATTGAGCTTGAAAAAATTTTCAATGGCCCACGTAAATCTGGTCGTCGAGGCATCTGGCACGAGTTGGTTCTCGACAGTTGGTGCTGATTCTGCAAGAATATTAAAGATCCATTAGCTCTATCAAGAGGGGGGGAAAGGGAGGGGGTAACAGAGCTTTTCATCCTCAGGTATTCATTAAGCCATACCCCACAGTATCAATTGTCAAACGTAAAAGAAAAAACATTGTACCAACTACGTGCACATCTAGCTTCCGGAGTATGCAGTAGTCACTGTGAACCAACAAAACCAACACGCCATGAATGGCACTATAACAGACACTACCACCAAGCCAGAACTGCTGCCACTTTAGTAACTTAAGTGGTTCCTCTGATACTTCGTATAAGTCAATTTGGGCCTGGGCAAAAGAACTAAGGTGAAGGGTAAAATGAGAAATGACCACTGCCCGACAATTGTGGCTAGAGTCAAGTGGGTGACAAGTTAAATGCTTTGGTACGTACAAATTAAGTATCGGCAAACATGGAAGAATGATACAAATGTGCATTAGAATTGTTGAAGGACATATTTGGTTAATCAAATGAAAGGCTGATGTAAGTATTCAACCATTTTACCAATTATGTACGCACCTAGCTTCTTTTACTCTTGAATGTAGGATATTTGTAGAAGCCACATGTGCACTGAGTGACAGCATGGTTCACTATCGTATGTTTTACGACTTTGATGCTTAAATCTAACTCTATCAGGAAATGAACTTCTCATTCTTCATCAATTGCTAGTTTGACAGTGCAGTGTTGCATCATCAGCATCTAGTTCACTCAAAATGAAAAATCCATTAGTTTTCAACTTTCATGGCAGAATCTTTCCAAATTACCTCAGCTCACGACTGTCTCCAAAATAACCAAGTATGGATGAAGATTTATCACCATAACTAAATTCATTCAGAAACTTCATAAATTCTGATTTGTAAGTTGCAAACACGCGTAAATTGAGAAAATTTGTGATGCCACTTTTTTTCTCTCTTGAAAGTTTTGTGTTTGGATATTGTCTGTTCTTCTAAAACACAGTAATCAGGTAACTCCCAACATGCAGGTTATATCCATTTCACAAGTGGCACTTACTTGGAAAAATAAGAGATGGAGACAAAACTTTGCAACAGTGAGTAAAGAAAAAATTGAGTGGCCAGCAAATTATGGGTCAGTTTGGTTCTTTTGCCACTGCTTGCTTTGCCGAGCTGGGCAAGAAATCAGGCATTTGCTTGTTTTGCCTGTTACCTTGGAGCTTGCGACGTCAAGCATTTTGCTTGCCAGATAGAGCTAGCCAGAACTGCTCTCCGTCCCTGGCAAGGCTAGCTTTGCCGAGCAAGTGGAGGCAAGCTAGGCCAGCAAAAGAACCAAACTGACCCTATGATGAAACATATCACATTGCCAGCTTCTTTGAGTACCGAGAGTTCAACGAATTAATATGTGCATCGAACCATTTTTGAGAGTGTGTAACACTGAATTCAATAACTAAGGTCACAAAAACGCGGTACTGTAACTCCAACCACATATCACCACGGACAATAAAAAGAAAATAGTACTACATAAAGCTCAAATAGATGCAATCCAGAACAAACTGCACAAGAGCAACCCTAAAAAAGCCACCGAAAAATCTCACCTTCCATTGGCTGCGGCCCCTCAACAACATCCTGGTGTGGAACAAGCATTTCCTCATCCTGGTCCTGCCGCGGCTGCTGCAAACAAAAATCACTAGAATGGTTCAGGACACGGAGCGGCCACGAGAACATGACCTAAAAACCACCACCGCAGCACCACCCGAATCGAAATCGATCAAAACCAACCCTGGATCGCGAATTCCTCCTTACGAGCCGGTAACTGCGCGTTTGGAGCGATAAGAGTGGCGCGAAGGCGATTGGGGTTCGGAGATTTACCTCGGGGGCGCGGGGCACGACCATAGTAATGCAGCGGTCGGCTCCGGCGTCGGCGGACGGAAAGAAGACCGGATCGGGGCGGCGATCGCCAAGAAGAAGAGCGGATTTGAGACCAGGGTGTGCTAGGGTTTAGGGGAGAGGCGCATGAGGAAGGGGAGAAGGGAAGAGCTGGGGAGAAAATATTGGGAGGGGTTTTCCGGTATAAAGGCTGCGGGGGCGGCGCGGCTTTCAGACTGACTCCAACCGGAGTCCTGTTAGGCACCTTATACTAAAAATAAGTCTAAAGCGGTAGTCATTTTGGGAGTGAAGCAACCCGCGACCGACAAATCGGGTGTCTCGCGGGGCGGACGCATCGCGTCGCCGTCGCCCTCCCCCTACCCTCCCCTCCCCGCTCAACCTTAGGACGCCGCGCGCCGCCGCCCCCGGCGCCGGAGCGTCGCGCCGCGCGCCCCTCCCCCCTCCCCCTCCCCCTCCCCTCCCCTCGCGCTGCCTCCTCGAGCCTCCCGCGCAACACCAGGCTGTTGGGCGTGTCCGGGATGAGCATCGCGCCGGCGATGATAACGGCGGCCGGGCCGACGCCGACGCCGAGGGAGATGCGCCAGCCCCACCTCAGGATGGTGGTGCCGCCGCCTCGCTCTTCTTCTCCCGCCCCGGCTCGCCGAGATCCGCCTCGGCTCCATCCCCGCGCCTCCTCTCCTCCGTCGTCGCCGCCGTCGTGCTCTCCTCGTCCCGCTCCGACTCCCCCACCCCCTGGGCCATCACCATGAACTCCGCCGCTGGGGCGGGCACCGCGTCAACCTCATCGACTCGCCGGGCCACATCGACTTCTGCTCCGAGGTCTCCTCCGCCGCGCCACACGCGCACCTGCCCCCAATTCTTGGACCCGCGTTGGAGACAATCAGTTTTTGGTCACGACCTTTCAGCCTCCATTGCACCCATTGACATGTTTTGATGTGAAATTTGGGTCTGGAGCGTTGGAGTCAGTCTCATAGGCGGTTTGCGGTTCATGAGCCTGCACTTCGGAATTTCGGTCGCACAGGCACAGCGAACCGGACCGCGCTGGCACGGCCGCTGGGCCCATGCGAACAGTGCGCCTATGCTAGATGTCGCCCACGCGGCTGAAACGTCACGATTCCCTCGCCCCTCTGGTCGTCTACTCGTCTTCAACCTCGTCTCCGCCTCCGGGTTCGCCGCGCGCTGAGCACGCTGCCCGAGAATCTCTTATGTGTGCGTGGGTTTATGCTCTCTCGATCTTTTTAGGCCCTCTTTGGAACGCGGATATTTTCCTATTCCTACGATTTTCCTGTGAACAGTCAACTGATTCCTGTGAAATTTCTGTACAATTCCTGTGAAAATCCTACGTTCCAAAGGGGGCCTTACTTGTTTCTCGGACCTAGATACATGGAGGAAGGCGGGCCGATGATGGAAGGCGAGGCGGCGCGGTCGGGGTTAGGATGGAGCGCCACGGTGACCAACCTGACGAAGTCGTGTTAGCGTGGCGACGGAGACGATGGAGCATTGTAGGAGCTTAGGCGGCAGCGGGGTCGTAGCCGTTGGATCAGCGTGGTGGCGGCCGACAGAAGCGGGCTCCGCGACAAGAGCTGTTAGAGATGGTGGTAGAAGGCAAGGCAAGAGAGTCTCATCGGAGATGCAAGGGAAAGATAAGAAGGCAAAAGGTGAGCAAACGCGTGTGGTAGCTACAGAGAGTAACTCCCAAGCAGTGGGGTTGGCAGGACATAGGTTCCCTAAGCTCGACAAGATATTGTCACGTTGGCAGCTCAGTCGTTTCTTCCTCGTGTTGTGTCGTCTCTGTTGGCGGTCGTTAAATTGCCTTTCGACCTCCAACATATCGGTAAATAAAGATTGTTCACCAAGATTATGTGCATAGTAGTTAAGAATTAACATACTATCACGAGTTTTGGTGATATTTGGATACATGAGTAAATAATGGAGGAAACTGGCCCTAACTCGAAGAAAAGTCAGGCTAGCCGGCCCCACCATAGTCCGGCCGGCCCCCATTAGCGTCCAAAGGCCTCGGCCTTCCTCCAGCAGACTATACATGGGCTGAAACTTCATAAACCAAAGCCTGTTCAGCGAGTTTCCACCGACATACAGTCTGGAGGGCTGTTTGGGCCTCAACTTGGCCCTCATTCCAGTTCTGCCGCCCCCACGAAGGAACCGACCTTCGAACCGACACCAGGAGGCAATCTGGAGCGTCCACGCAAGAGGCGGTGGCGAACCGCCACAGTGGACGGCCGGCCGGCCCCCCTAGTAGGTCGGCCGGCCTGCCTTGGCGGCCCCGCCACGTCTCCTTCAGCTATAAAGCCCCTCCTGTCCTAAGGAGGCTATAAATAGTCCCGGTGTCTGCAGAAACAATTCGCACCTCACTGATCCAAGAGATCCATTACTCATTTGTGTAGAAGTAGAGTTAGTATTAGGAGTTAGAGTAGAGTAGAGTAGAGTAGAGTAGAGTAGAGTAGAGTAGAGTGAGAGCTCTTCTCGAGGTTCTGGAAGTCTTCTCGGAGTTTCGGTATTATTCTTGTACTTTAACTCGTGTAGAATTACTCTTTTAGTATTTATATAATTATTTAGTTTATTCTTTATTTAATTTCTTTTAGTAATTATTTTCTATTTAAGTTTATTTACTTAGGGGGTGTTCGTTTCCACCCCTCTAAATTTTAGACCTCTAAAATGAAAGAGAATCTTGTCATTTAGGAGCATTAAATAAAATTTAAAGACAAAGCCTTTTTGACAGATGAATGCTCATTTCGAGACGAATCTAATGAGCATAATTAATCTATGTTTTGTTACAGTGATGCTACAGTAACTTTATTTAATACTTCTAAATAACAAGATTCTCTTTGATGTGACCCCTCTAAAATTTAGACCTCTGGAAACGAACACCCTCTTAGTTAAGTTAGTGTTCATAGAAGTCTTGTTGTGGGTTTCGTGATTGTGTCTAAATAGTATGAGTGAGTGCTTTGTCGAAATAGAATTCGTGCTTAGTAAAAGCTATGCTACATTCTTAGATAGGGCTATTCTCTCGATCAAGGGTAGTTCCTCTAGGGTAGTTGTAAGCATGGTGCTTAGAGCTATATCTATGCATGATTGGAGTCCGTCTTTACGGAGGATGGTAGCCCCACGTGTGACAGGCGTGTTTAAGCCTCTGCAATCCACCACGTTTAAAGGCGGACCAACCGGGTTTTCAATAGCGGTTAGATCCCAAGGAGAACCTGCGGTATTGGGGTTCATCCTAACCTTGGCACGATGGCTATGCTCCGAAACAACATGATTTGTATGTTTATAGCCTTAGCTATAGTACATAATCTTGTAGAATTAATTGCTAGAAGTAAATAGATGGAAGATTAACACATAGGAATCTTTGTCTCTACCTCGTTGTTCTCCCAATGTAACTTTTACTCTCTATTTATTTTCTTGGATTATATGGTGAGTGCCACCCATATATCATGTACCCCTTTTACCCCGTCTTAAGTAAGGTATCGTTATTTTGTACAATAAGTATCTACTTTGTTACGCTTCAACTTCCTATTGCTCTACTTCCCTGCGGAAATTATAAATACGATAACCCTGTACTCCAAGGTGAAATGCTA
The DNA here is from genome assembly GCA_007726485.1 of Eragrostis curvula. Taxonomy (NCBI): domain Eukaryota; kingdom Viridiplantae; phylum Streptophyta; class Magnoliopsida; order Poales; family Poaceae; genus Eragrostis; species Eragrostis curvula. Next base: position 12,246,541 of record RWGY01000009.1, on the reverse strand, counting down.
CAATAGTGTTCCGTGCGCTTGCGGAATTAATAGAATATTAATTATACGCATAAGAACCGCCAACAGTCTCTCCTATGCTTTTTTCCTCTCTCCGCTATTGACTGCAAACGCCAGAGTCTCATCACCGGACATACAAGCATAGCAGAAGATTAGCATAGTGGCGGGCGGCAAGGCGGTGTGACGCCGCGGGCAACGGATGGGTGTGGTGTGCAGGGACAGTGCAGTGATGAGCTCGATAAAGCTGGGGGTAGCATGGCCACAGTCCAGGGCGACGGTGGGGCGTTAGGGCCGCCGGTTAGAGCAAGAGTAGGTGGCGGCAGTGAACTTGGAGGCGGGAGCCACTGAGGGTGAAGCGAGCCAGCCACCTCAAGCTTGGGCTTGTGACTCGTGAGAAGCCCATGGGCTCGATAAGGCTCCTTTATCTTGAGAGAATCGGCTGCGGAGGAAGGAAGGGCATCTGGTGCTAGGCGTCACTGGTGGGCGAGTGGGAGATCTGCTTCATCATTCGCAAATCAAAACGAAAGCTACATGATTGATCATATGTATAAAGGTTTGTAGCAATTCTGATGATTTTGTTCCTTTACCTATGGGAAGCAAGACAATACATTGAAGGCGTTGACCGGCATATAGGCGAGACGATGGCTGGCATTACGATCACAGTTGAGGCATCCCTAGGAGGAGAGCCAGTGGAGCGGTGTTCGACTGGTGGAGGCGGGGGATGTTGTGCTTCTTCTTCTTCTTTTACAAGAATAAACCATCGGCAAACCTCCTGAATCTAGTCTTAGGGAGAACATGTTTGAATAACTTTAGTTGGGCTAGGACATCTTTGGGCCATGAGAAAATTAAGCCGACTCGTATACAGATCCGGGCCTCTCCTGGCCGGATCCATGGTGGTGTGCCCTGGATCCATGGACCTCACCGCCATCCTCTGGCCAGCTGCCTTCCCCTCTACGGGGGAGTGCTTCAAGTCATCACCGCCTTCGTCTCCATGGCGATTGGCGGCGGCATTGGCTGGATCCGCCTCACCGCCACCCCTCACGCCGCCTGCCACGCCGCCCCTCCTCTGCGAGGCTCGCCGTGGGCCTGCCCGCAGACAGGGATCAACTCCATCGACACTCCACCCGCAGCACTATGTTCGTCCTCCAAGCACCGATGCAGACCTTCACCGACATATTGATCTTCAGCGCCAACGACATCAAGCTACATCCTCGTCGATGGTACCTGCTTCCTCGACGTCCACGACGACATACCGTACTCGCCGTCTCTCAATAGGCGCCGATCGCTACGGATACTCAGTTGATTGTGACTCAGAACCAGCAAGTTGTCACATCCCAAAAATGTGAAGCCCAAATGATGTATTCAAACCCTAAATAAAAATGGGTTACGTTTGAATTTCAAACTCGAGCTCTTTTGAATTTTCAAATTCATGCATACATGTCATTTGAATGCACACAGAAACTTTCCCGATTTTTGTGGGAAATTGCCTCGGCCAAAAAAAAAATTCCCAAAAATTCACCATAGACTCAATTCACAGTGATGTAATATCTATGAATTTTTTGCAGAATTTTTGGAGATCATTTAGATGGGTAGAAAATTCATGAACACGTCAGACTGTTTCAGAAAGTCAAAGAAAAAAAAACAGTAAAGGAACTACCTGGGCTCGGCCCATTTAGAAAATGAAAGAAAATAGAAAAGAAAAGAACTTACCTACCGGCCTGCGCAGCCCACCTCAGCCCAGCAGTGACGCAGCCCAGCCCGGCCCAAGCGCGAACCGCCACCGTCGCGTCGTCGTCTCCTTCATCAACGTCGCTGCGCCGCCCGGCCATCGACGCCCCGCCACGAATGCGCGCTGCCCTCTGCCGCCCTGTTGCGGAGCCACACGGCACACATGACCTCCCTCGAACCCTCTCGCGCCGCGCCGCGCTGGAAGCCCTGCCGTCCCCTTCCTTTCCCTCTCCCACTGACAACCGAGGCCGCCGGGAAAAGATCTCCGAGCACCGCCTCACATGTCTATAAAAACCTCAATTGGAGCCTTCCCTCTTCTTCCTCTAGCTTCTGTGATCTCCTAGAGTCTATTTTTGACTGCAACCATGGCTTGAGTACGGAGAATTTCATGCTTTTCCCCAACTCCGCCGCCGACGCCCTTGCCGGAATTTGAAGCATTCCGGTGAGCTCCACCTCAACCTCTCCTTCTTCTGGCACCTCTATGCGATGCTGACCCCTTTTCCCTTGCTCTTATTCCAGTAACTTAGGCAGAAGAATCCTCTAGTCGACACCTCCCCTGTTTAGCCGCCGCCATCGTCGACGTCGTCGCCGCACCCCAAGCCCGCGCGACTGCTTGGTGAGCTTCCTAGTGACTCGTAGATGTTTGCAAGCTAGCATAAACACGTCTTCGCGCTCTCTTCCGAGTAGCCCGAGGTAGCCTCCCCGTCGCGCCGCTTAGGTCGCCGCCGTGCCGCCGCTACAGGACGTCTCAGTCGACGATTCAACCACCAGGAGATAGCTCTTAGGTTTGCGCGTCGCCCTGCACAACGTATCGTCGACGCCCGGCCTTAGCTCACCGCCGGCGAGCCGTTCTTTCACCGCCTGCACTGTGCCCGTGTTGATTTGAAAAGATTTAACCCTAAGCCGACACGTGGCTCGTTCGGATTGGATAGTTTTTGGATTAAACTATTTTAGCCAGAAATCAATAGGAAAATGAAAGAAAAGTATTAGATAAAAATACTAGAAAAATTCCTTATCATTTTAGGACCTTTTGGCACTGCTCATCAGAAACTAATTATAGGAAAAATGTGCTAGGAAATAAATAATTAGTTTTGGCCATGTTATTTAATTTACTAGGTCCACTTTTCCTTCTTATTTGTTAAAAGATTTACTTGCACTTTCTTGCATAGATGAAAACTATGTCTTCCTGTAAAATACTAGACATGTACATGAATACGACTAAGGCCTTGACCTATACATTGGAAGTAGAAAATAAATATAACTCATATGCCATAGAACCTTAAATTTCACTTAATGTATAAATAAAATCCCATATAAACATACAAAATTAATAGATTGTTTCTTAATGTATTTAGGAGCATTTTCTACTGTTTTTCATTAATAAATCACGAGACGTACTTGCGGTATCCCGGATATTAAATTACCCGAAACTCCGTGTTTTCATACTTGCCCCAGGATCAATGACAAGTACACACGGTAATCACAGTGGAACCATAGCCATATCAAAATTCAACTATCAGGTTTATTTGAAATTTACAAAATATTGGCTCGACGGCCGAAGAAGTACTAAAAGGAATAAACACAGCGGAAACACAAAGGAATTCAAATCTCCAGCGTGTGCCCCGTGTTCATCCCAGAGGCAATTGACTGGAAGTTGAACTCCTAGAAAGAACGGCGTCGTTCCTCACCGAGATCCATTTAATTTCTGAAACAAAGTTATCGGAGGCAAGCATGCATGTAAATATTAACAAAAATTATAATTATAAGCAAGGTCAAAGTGAAGGAAAGTATAATGTGGTAAGTTTGCGTAAATGAGCATATGATAAACTAAACTTGATTAATGAAATAATTACTAAATTAAATTGCTTGAATATAAATTGCATAAATGTAAGCACAAGTAAAATATCCTATGAATAAAATGTCGTACTTGACTTCCATGTCAAGTTCCTATCAAAATCATCATCTATACCATTCCATATGTCATTAACCACAATAATCATGATTAATTTTAATCCCAACCATTTCCTAAACACAGACCTATCATTAAGGAGCTTGAGACCGCAAGCACGGCCATTCGAATGGATTATTACTCTGCAGAGTGTGTACGTTGTACCCATGGACAGTGAGTGACCGTCTGTTGGTGTTGCAGGCACCGTGCACTCACGAAGTGTGCACATCGGTATCACGCATGACGTTTTTACTAGTTATTTGTTAACCTTGCCTTCCCTAAATTGCAATCATCCCTCTGAACCTGACCACTAACATCCCAGAGGTACAATTTTCCCTTCTTCATATATGGATAGTTAGGCAGGAAAAGGTACAATTTATTGTATTGGTAAACCTTGAGTCCAAAACCGAAGTAATGGAGGTCCCTCTGAATAACCCAGTACATCGGAAATTATCCATACATTCTCTACTTCTAGAAGGCAAGGCAACATTCAACTAATTACTTAGCCATGGCCGTCCCATACCAGCATCCATGGTCGCACGTTGTTTCCTTAAATCAAGATTCAAATGTACCGGTCCTTATGCGATGTGACGGGTCTCCAAAATCATCATTATCAATCAATCATTAATCCATTTATCATTATCACAACAAACCCGTCAACATCTAGGTTTCCAACATATATATCATCAACAATAATTCCCAATCAACAATAATTCCCCATCAACATAATCCGTAAATTTAATGAATATACATGTGCTTTCATTTATACAAAATATAATAATTCATTTTAGTAAGCTTATGGCATTTGATCAATGTGACAACCCAACCTATGGTTGCAAAAGGGGATAAAACATGGCTCAACAATTGGATAAGATAAATAGGTAATATCTACCATTTTCCCAAATGAGCATTTTTAGTGATATAAATTATGCACAAATTCATCCTACGAATTAAGCACTTAAATGTATTTGTAAAACATAGGATCAAAATGATCAAAGGGTGTGCTTGCCTCGCACCTTTTATACATAGTTCATATGACGATCTTCAAGTGTCGATTTCCCGCGATGTAGTCTTCCGACGATTCACTCACGTGTGCATCAATCCACGATCAAGAAATCCAAATAAAGCCATTCAAGAAGATCCAATAAAATCTACAATAATAAATGCAAATACTTTGAATAAAAACCCAAGAGCATGATCATGGAGTGCATTTCTTGAAAATAAATATGTACTCGGAGTTCGTACGAATGGACTACACGTTATCGCACGTTACCGAGTTCTTATCGATAAATAACTAGAAAAGAGGGCAACTGGGGTTCACACGGTTCTATTCACCTTTCCGTAATCATTTGTCATGGGATATGTTCTCGGCCTTATAACGGCCATATTCACCTAGACAAATTATTTATAAGTTATTTTCTCTTAAAAGGAAAACATGCATATGTGTTATTTAAATTGATTAATGCAAGGTTAACATGATGGTACGCGCAAACATTCATTTACCAAACCCTAGGAAACATGGTGAGACATATATGGCTTATTGATGATGATTGCGTGCATATCTAATATGTGAAATCCATAATTATCCCTACTGGTGAACATGGCGTTGCTTAGTGAAACATGAGCAATTAAATTAAATTACCTAACAAATATTCCTAAGATGATGTACAGATAAAATGAGGCTTTATGTTCCTAATGCATATGGAAAACATTCTTATATGTTAACATATTTATTCCCTATATGTATGCATATGGATGCAACATATTTTTATGAATGTGAGCCGCGAATAAATCTATTTGCAATGCATAAGTAATATGTTCATTTACTGAATTAATGTAAAACTTACACAAAATTATTATTTCAGTCCCGTAGATGACAATTAAGGCAATTATTACATATTTTAATTGTAGTAATCGTATGTAAACCTATTATACGAGTAACAGTTAAGTCTTAATAAAGAAATATGTTATTTCCTAAGGAAAGACATCTAGTGTGTATACAGGCATGTCTATAAAGGTAAATAAAGTGTAGTGTTCTTATTTCCATTAAAACAGCACTAATAGCAGCTTTGGGGTAAGAGGCTAAGTATCTTATTTATAGTGATTGCATGCATATGTATTAGGTAAATAACAATTAATTTCTTATAAAGAAACATGTGGTTACCTATGAGATAAGGTAACTCTATTATTTGTTTTTCTTCAAGTTTTCCTAAGATCAACTATGGGTCTACAGTGGAATTGGGTTCTGAAAAATCTTGAGATGTCACCTAAACTTATTTATTTCTTACATACAAATTTTCCTAATTAATTATTTCTAAACAAAGCACATAAAGATAAGTTATTTTCTTCTACAAATTCTTCCTAAACACCTGTATCATATTATTGCAGAAAAAGGAGTCTAAAAACATAAGTAGATATCCTAGCATTTTTCCTAATTTTTCCAGAGGGTATTTGGGTGTAAAAAGTTTAATTGAAAATGGACCAATCAGGGAGCTACACGTGGCAGCTTAACGTGTTAATCAAATTCAACTCGGGTGCACAGTAACCGCGGCGACTGAATCGCTCGCCGGCGGCGAACTACAGCCCGGCGACGTCGACGTCATGCACCAATCGACGCGCAAAGCCAAGAGCTACCTTCCGGTAGTCGTCTCGTCGGCGATGGCGTCCTGTAGCGGCGAAGCGGCGACGACCTAATCGGCGCGGCGGCGCGGCGACATTGCGACGCAGGAAAGGAGGAACGGCTATGAGTTTATGTGGGTGCAGTAATTCCTACGAGTCACATAGGAGCTCACCGAGCTGTTTCCTGAGGCGGTGGTGATCGGAGATGGCCGGGCGACGATCCGCGGCGGCGGAACAGAGGGGATGTCGACGATGTCACCCATCCGCCTGGAGTTTTGGAAAACGAGCAGGGGCATGAGCATCTGTATCACACAAAGGTACTATAGGGACAACGTATCGACATGAAGCTCACCGGAGAAGCTGGAACTCCGGCAATAGCGGCGGCGGCCCGAAATGGGGAGAACAGAAATTCACCGAATTCCCTCAAAGATGGTGAACATAATTAGGCTCTAGAGGATATAGGTGGCAAGGGGAAACCAGTCGAGCAATCAATTGAGAGTTTTATAGGTAGGAGAGGCGGTTCGAGTTGGGCCATGGCGGTCAGTGAGCGGAGGGAGAAATTGGGGAGAAGAGAGAGTGCGAGTGTCCGCGAGAAGGTGCACAGGACATCACGGCATGCGTAGCTGCTGAGCTATTCTACAGCGCGGCACAGGACGGCGGTGGGCGTGGCAAAGCGGCGATGGCCGGGCGGCGCGGTGGAGTTTTGACGGGAGGACGACGACGATGCTTCGGGAGCGTGGGCTGCATCAGGCCGAGCTGGGCCAGGTTGGGCTGAGCTGGGCTGCACAGGTATGTTTCTTATTTTCTATTTTTGTCATTTTCTAAACGGGCCGAATTACCAATTGAGCCCATGAAGCATTGTATGGTTTTGATTATTTTTAAAGGACAATGAACATCTACGAATTTTGTACCTATTCAAACGTGCTTCGAAAATTATGAAAAATTCCTCGAAATTTATTTACTGTCAAACCTACTTATGGTGAATTTTTGGGAATTTTTGGTCATGCCAATTTCCTATGAAAAATTCGGAAAATTCCTGTGCGCATTCAAATGACATGTATGCATGAACTTGAAAAAAAATTCAAAAGAGCTCGAATTTGAAAATTCAAATAGAACCCATTTTTATTTAGGGTTTATCTATATCATTTCAGGCTTCTCATTTTCGGGATGTGACAGTTCCACCCCCCTTAAAAAGAATATCGTCCTCGAGATTCCGCGAAGGGTTAGTGAGGCTAGTTTTGTAGGTAAGTTTCAAGCGTCGATATCCTCTTCATCTTCGGTATGCTACTCATATGAATGATTTTCACTAACTTGTCCTGACTCTTTCTTCGACATATGGCCGATTCTTTAAAACATCCTCTCGTGTTGCTTCTTTGCTTGGCACGGCTAATTTCTTGAAACGTCTTCTCTTGTAGTATTTCTTTTCCTTCCTAGTTGGTGGAGTATGTTATTTTAAGAAAGAGGAAGTTTAAAAAGAAATCACTTAATGTTTGTTAGCTTTGGTTAGTAAAGATTGAGAAAGGTTTTTCTCCGGCTTATGTAAGGAGTTAGCACGTGATAAAAATGTTTTCAAGGTTAGATACATTTTATGTCCTACCTTCCTTAAATAAGTTTTAACCTATTATTTATTGAATACTTTTAATGCAATTCACCATGAGTAAAGTTAATTCCTTTATCTCCGAAGCTTGGCGATGATGAACCATCTTTATGTAGTCCATCCATCTTCTCTTGATTCAGTTAGTTTCTTGTACTTGGAATATTTCTTCATAAACTTTCCTTTCCTTTCGGACTTCGGCACGAAGCTTCATCTTTCAAGGTGTAATGGAGGTTAACATTGAGTCGTATTTCCCCTCAATCATTGTCAAGGAAATTAGCTTGTTTAGAGCGCTAGCATTACATATGTCTCAACCTTTAGTCTTTGTTGAAAACTAGTGGGTGCATATGATCAAAGGGGAAGGTTGATTTCATTTAACTTTATGCGTAAAAGCTTTCAAAAATAAATTTAGAGTAAGGAAAAATTTGAATGAATCTTGCAAACATTTTATTTTCAACTAAAGACTATTTTAAGACATTTTTGTTTTTAAAAGACCATGACATGATCAAAACATAGGAAAGTTCTCAATGAATTAACTTAACCAAAAATGGAAGTCAAAATCAAATGATATACTAGAATTTTTATGGAATTTGACATCAGAGAGGTTTGAGTATGGGGAAAGATCAATAAGATAGGTTATGAGATAATTCAAATGACATAGCAGTCAATGAATGAAAAATAGTCACTACCCTTCCTATACAAAATAATACCAAAATGTTTCAGGAAGGGTATTCAAAATGACTTAGAAATTTTATTTTAAAATCTATTAGATGAACTTTTCTTGGAGTTGGATCAAAAGTAATTTCAGGAATCAAGTCAATATGAATTCAAAGTCGCGATGAAGGATTGTCAATATATGGTCAAAGCGGTATAGGACAATATAAGTATAGGTAATAATACAACATAATAATTATGGAAATATGGTCGATGAGTCAACTTATTGAAGTAAGATAGGTTGGGATAGATAGGCTAGTTTTTTCCAATGGAATTTTGATGTCAAATAAACGATGAGTAAAGTAAAAACAATAAGGTAGGTCATGAAGTTCTCCTAAAAGTCACGTGAAGGACAGTGACCGCCGCGATGGACATTCGAGTAAGAATGGTAAATATTTCATGATAACAAGATTTACGTTACCTGGATAGTATAGGAATGTATTCCAAGGTTTACAAGATAGCTTCTTTAGAATATACAAAATCAAAGAAATTTTTCGAAAACCAAGTTAATATAGGACAATAGGTTTCTATGTTTCATGGACCTTGGAAATTAAGGTTTTTCTTAGATCAGGTAGAAATTCAAGGTTGATCTTAGAGATCACATCAACATGAATCAAGTGATCTCTTGATTGGGCAAGTCAAGGAAAATATAGTTCTCATTTCAAGGGTATCAATGGATATCAAAATCGATAGACACCGAGTCAATATAATAAGGGAACGTTATCACAAGGTAAGATAGCTAGGCAAAACAATTAGGCATACCAAGCCAACATCGAAATGCTTTAGGAAGGCATTCGAAGATGATCATACCTTCAATTTTAACAATTAGTATTCGAGATAGAAAAAATTAAGGAATGGGGTGGTATGATATTCTCATATCCATTCTCTTTTTAATAGAAGGTAGCAATAAGACATAGTCATTCAAAATAAATCAAGGAGGTTTAGGGTAGCAATGTAGACTTACTTTACAAATGATCATTGGTTGGCAAAACCAAGATCATAAAGTAAGCATGATTTTAAATTTGAGCAAATTGCTACTATAAGATCAGAAGTTAGTATAACGGATAATAATCGGAATTTTGAGATTTTTCTTAGAGGGCAAAGATCATAGAATTGATAGGTAACCCATTGAGGGGATATCCTCATAGATTACGGGTCGTAAAATTCAACATCGATAATTAAATAAAAGATCGGGGTTGAGACGGTTTATATGGAAGGATGTATCAATTAATGACAAAACTTTCGTGAATGCGAAATAATATAATCATGGGCATTTATATGAATTTCAAATCAAAATGGAGGAATATTAAAGCAAACTTAACAAATACTTTAACATTCCCGCTAAACGAGTTCAATGGAATATTGATCAAACGGAAGATTTTGTACTATACAACTATGATATTTCATAAGAAAATTTCGAAATCATTGTCATTTTATATGGAAGTAAAGGATATTCAAGTTTCAAAATGGACGGAATGTACAAATACTCTATGAGTGAAAGAAAAATTAATTAACTCAGAAACACAAGATATTTCATAGAAGTTTCATACGGCGAAAAGGTGCAAAAGAGCAACCATGATAAAAATCAAGGAGTTGGAAAACAAAGATATCATGGTTATAGAAATTAATTCTATCCTTCTTTTGAGTAATTGTTGGTATTTCTTACGTCACAGACAAATCCGCAAGCGCACGGAATACCGTTGTAGCACTTCACCCGTGAGTATTCAAGGGTATCGTTATTTATATTTTCCCAAAGGAACGGTGTGTGATTATCTTCTAGTCTAATTAGTCCAAGGACACGGAGAAGAGCGGTAGATTTGGGTAGAGAGGATTCCTATGGATGAGTTTCTTAGCAAAAGATAAATCCTGTCTCTAATTGCTTACTTCGAGCGCTGGCTTAGGCCTGGTCTGCCAAGCCACTCCGGCTTGAAGCTCTACTATGTACCCGAACGTGGAGGGTTCCTTTGGATGGACAGGGCTGTCACTTCCTGCCACCTACCTCTACAAACCGTGGAGCACACAGCGGACAAAGGCGACTTCCAGCCTAGACACCACGTCTATGCTATCGATCACTACTCTAGCCCCGGCCTGGTACCAATTTGGAAGACTAGAGCACTCCTTGCGGAGCGATGATCCCGTAAACAAGTAAAGAAAGAACTTAATCTAAATACTAAGTACACAATCCAATAGGAGATCAAGAATACTTACTTATGATGAAGATGAACGAACGATGAACGACGAACGAACGATGAACGAACGACGAACGATGAACGAACGACGAACAATGACTATTATAAAGAAGTATTCTCAAAGATACAAGATTGGGGCTAAGTCCTCAAAGGGAGGACTACCCTTCTCCTCTACCCTACTCTCTCCCTACTCTACTAGTATACAAGGGGCTCTAGGCCCTTGGGAGTGGAATGAGGCTCTCCTTCTTGTGTGTCTTGGAGGGGAGGGGGTACCCCTCTATTTATAGGCTTGAGTAGGTCGGTTTGGGGGCCTCCACTGCCTCAATGCACCGCCTCAACGCATTAAATGCAGGCAGAACCGACATCAGGAAGGCGGTGGCGACCAGCCAGAGAAAGATGGGCCAGATTGGCCACTGTAGCAGGTCGGCCGACCTCACTGTAGCAGGTCGGCCGACCCCCCCTTGGCCCATTTGGCCTTGGGCTTTGGCCGAGGGGTCCTCCTTGATGTCTTGTTCAATGATCTTCGTGCATTGGCCCAAGTTGGTTGGGTTTTGTGTGACTTTTGATCCATATCTTGTTGGGCTGCCTGTGCTGATTTTCTCGGAGTGATGTGTTGTGGCCTTCTTGATGTGAATTCCCTCCTTTTGATATGAAATGCACCTGCACTCAAAATCTCACCAAGACTTGTGGAATTTGTTAGTTTTAAGCCCTAACACTATGTTTGGTGTTTACTTTGATTCCATCTGTGCAGGTATTTGACGGTCAAAATCGTGCCGTAACGACCGTCAACAAGACCCCCACACTTGAGCCTTTGCTCGTCCTCGAGTGAAGGTGGAAGATTAAGATAAAGCATGACTTCTTATGGTATGATGCTAGCATACAAGTTATTCCAAGCCATAACTGCACCTGTGAACTTTGAAGAGGCTAACATGCTATCTTGGGCGGTTGAGGAATGGAACGGTCTTGATTCAAGTCAACAATACCCCTTTGCTGAGTAACTTGGATTTTTTTTGAAAGATTTTCAAAGTAAAAGCATAGCTTGTACTCCTCGAATGATAACCCTCAAATCACTCAATGTGTTTGATTCCTCACCAAGGCAATGTGTTTGCCTCCTTTCATCCTACTTCTATATAAGGCTTTATGTGGAGCTTGGTAGGGATGAAAAGGAGCACACTTGCATCACTTATATTGCCAAGTCAAAGAGTGGATCCAAAAGAGAAAACCAAGTCATACAATTTGATCAAGGATGTGCATGGTTGTGTGATGGAATTGGAATGAGGTGGATACTCCTTGATGCGATGATGCCTCTCTCTTGATTGACTTTTATTTGAGAACATGGCTATCACTTCTTTTCTTTTCTCTTCTTCCCTTTTTTTTTCTTTTTCTTTTTCTCTCCCCCTTTTTTTTTCAATCATGCTCAACATGTTTGAGCAGCTCTTTCTTCATTCAAGCTCATGCATATGAGCATTCTTTTTCTCTCTTTTTTTTCGATAGCCATGTCCCTTTTTGCAAGAATATTTAGAGAGAGACATCAACAACAAGAGATGGAGTATTTATTTGGTGGGTGGATGGATGGAAATGGTGTTGCTAACTTCCAGTGTAGAAGGTTAGCATGTTTTATGATAGTGGTGTATGTGCACGAAATCTTGATCAAGAAAGTATGACAAGCATCTCACAAGGGTCGCACAATTTGACAAAGCTCAAAGTAATAGCAAGCAGCATTTTGTAGGGGTTTTCAATATGATCATTATTCGGCTGTGGTGGGAATATAAGATCATTGAGGAGTGCAAAGCTATGGATTTAAAATTTTGCAAGATAAATTCCCAAGCACTCTATGCAGAAGAAGCATGATTCATTTCATCCAACCATATCTCATTCACCAACAACTTAGATAAGCATGGGTTCCTATGAGATTGGTGTTCACAAGCAACAGGTGTATGATGCGAGGAATAAAGAGTATGCAGGCCAACCAAATAGAAGTATGTTTGTTGAGAGGATAACACAAGATTTGTTTTATCATTGAGTTAAATTTTAGTGATTGACTCAAAAGAACATTTTAACTCATGAACTAGGGAGATAGAGTAGTAGGATAGGATGCGCAAACCATCGCCTTGGATGAAGTGGAGACCAAGAGGGATCATGGGATATTTGATTGAACCAAAGGTTCGACCGAACTTTGTTTTCTTGTGCCCGATGGCTCCACCATTGTATGTGTAACATCCCACTCAAATTTAGTCCCTAATCAAGTTACTAATCTCAATTAGTGACAATGATCAATAGAAATCATAGAGAAATGAAAAGGAATTCAAAATCACTTCAAATTGGGTAAATTTCATCCAAACAAGCATTTGAGCTACAACTTTAAAATTTTCTATATAAGTGGACCCAAATGAAAAATTCCTCAGCATCCAGGGGCTAAAAGAGAATTTTGGAGAATTTTGGAGATTTTTCTGCAGAAGTCTAAAGGGTCAATTAAATGCATGAACCTTTTTCAAACTTTAACTTTGAATGAATTTTAATTGGAAATCCAGGCCGATTTAGCAAAAGTGCCAATTGACAAAGTTGTTCCTCTCACTGAAATCTTCCAAACCTGAGTTTTTCGTGATTTTTGGAGCTCGGGAAGATCGAGTTTGAATCAAATCAGTTCAAACCGAGGAAAATCACTGAAATTCGAAAATTCTCAAATGGCACTGTAGCCTGCATGTGTCGCCGCCGGCGACGCCTTCCTCTCTCACTGCCCATTCCGGCCACTGTGATCGCCGTCCTTCCCGTACGATCGCGCCTAACCTCGTCCTCGCCTTCTCCTTCTCCTCTCTCGGTCAAGTCGACGCCGTCGCCCTCGTTTTCCCCTCCCGCACCGAGCCTCCATCGCCGCCATTGCCGCCCCTCCTCTGAGCTCGAGCTCGCCGTCGATCCCGCCCCTCTCTGCGCTTGGTCCCAACGAAGAAAAGGTGCGCTAGGAGCCCCTCAACCTCAAGCGCAACACAAACTCCGGGTTCCCCCGCTCTGCAGCGAGAATCGACGCGAAGACCAATCATGACTGCCGGTTGACCGCCGTCGAGCTCAACGCGAAATCCGGTCATCTCGGTGAGCATCTTCTCGATTCCATGCTTTGGATGATGCATCTCTCACCTGCGCACACCCCCGCGCTGACATCGTCGCCATTCACGCAGTGGAGTAGCCGGAATCCCCTTCTTCCCCGTCGTCGTTCGCCGGACCGCGCCGCCCCTCCGACGAAGTCCCATCTCCGGCCTTCCTCCACGTGCACACGTGCTACGGTGAGCACCTCCGTCACTCCGTGAAGCTCGTGCACGCCCTAACTTTTCCCCTCGCTGCCTCCTCTCGCCGGAACGCGTAGCGCCGCCGCTCGCCGCCGCCGCCGCTCGCCGCCGACCACCTTCTCGGCCGCGCGCACGTGCCCACCTAGGTGCGTTGGAGTCGCCTCGTTGCCCTTTACGTGATGCCGTTGACCATCGCGTGAGGCTCGCCGTCGTTTAGCCGGAACGGCGTCCTCGCCGTCGCCATGTCGCCGCGCACTGGCACTGCTACAGTGCCAGTCAATTTTCCTTTTTCCTTGTTTTTCTCAGATTTTTGGCCAAACTTCTAAATTCGATAGAAATTCGTAGAAAAATCGTAAAAATGCAAACTCAAGTGTTCTGGAATCCTTGAAGTGAGAACTATCCAGTGGTACAACATGATCATCTGAATTCTTTTCAGTTATTTTTATAAAATTCAAAGAAGAGAATCAGGAAATAAATTCTATAAAAAGATCTATAAGTGCAAAAACTCTAAATTTTGGCATGCACACTCCTAATAGGTTCCCTGAACATCCCACCAAGTGGTGTCTTGAAATGCATCTTCTTTTAGGAGTAATTGCATTTTGCAGTTGCTAGGAAAATCTTTTTATTAATTTTGTTCCTGCACCTTTTTGCACCAAATTTTGGGTATGTTACTGTACCTAGGAGGAAGATGCTAAATAAAAGTACCAATGTAATTTTTGATCTTCCAGAACCCTTTTTAACGAATTTTAGAAGAGGATCTCTTTTACGCGTACGGAAATTCCTAAATCCAAGTAATTGTATAAATCACTTTGGACCAAACTGCAAAAACCTGGCGAATGGCCCTGCCAGCATGTTGCATTTGCATCATAGCATCACCATGTCATATTTGTCAAGGAAGTTCCATGAACTATCTTTGATTTTGTATATATTGTGGCATTCATTTAGGAACCGACGCCGGACTCGAGGACTTGGAGATCGTGGCCGAGGAGACCGGCGCTGACCTGAACGTGCTTGAGTGTGCTAACCACCAGCCCCAAGGCAAGCCCCGGTGCACTCCCATATTTGCAAAGTTTCATACTTTCTCATATGTACTGCGCGTCGTGAAATGTGCATTACGTATAGGACTTGATTGAAAACCTAGTTGCATGTATCCCCAGATATTCCTATGGGTTTGGTTAGCTTAAGTTCTACCACTCGTTAGTATGCTATGCTTAATAAAGTAGTGTTGTCGGTAGAAATCGAGTGGTATGGAGACCGCTCGATAATTGGGGTTGGATTTACATTATGTTCTCACATGATGATGGTAATGAATTTGAGACCGAACGGGGAAGTTCATGTGTAGGTGGAGGTGACAAGGCTTGCCTTGTTCGCCATAGCCCCGTTTGTGTCGGTTGAGGACCGTTCGTTGTGGTACCGCTGAGCAAGTTTGAACAGTACCGGATGCATGCTAGGAGAATGGGAACTAGTAAACCTAGTAGCTCGATGCTATATTGTTGGACGTGAACCCACCTCTCTTTTGGTGATGAAGATGGTTATGGTGGAATTTGGGACCGTGTTTGAAGGGAGGGTGCCCGGGTGAACCACGGTTAGACCAGGCATGGCTATCGCGTGGGGAGACGTGTACTCGGGAGAGGTGTTAAGCGGCTCGACTTTATGGTATCTTGTAAAAGGTTGCCGTGCGTGGCTCTTTCGAGTAGCGTGCGTTGTGTATCTCGGGTTTCGCCTGCAGGTGTAAATCGATTCGAATCGCCGTCCCTCGCGGTTATTGAGTACCACTTGTTCACTGTGTCACATCGTAGTAAGAAGTGCACTTGATGATGTTTATATGATGTTGTACTTCAATTAATTGTATTGCAACCATGTATTGCTTAGTTAGGTTGCTAATATTTATATTTATGCAAGAACCCCTTTAATTTGGCTAAAATATGAAAATAAGGATCAATTATTAGTGCCGTTTTTGCAATTAAACTTTACCCCCTGGTCAACCCCCTGCATATTAGAAGTCGGTCTTAGATGGCCAATTGGACGGGTAAGACTTGCTGAGTATTAGTTGCTCAGGGTTTCGATGTTTAAAACTTTACTGCAGGTATTCCTGATTGCAACTTCTGCGGGTGTTGCGGTAAAGTAGTGTGGGAGGGAGAACCGCCCAAGGATTGGTCCATTGAGTGGGTTCCCTCTTCTCCCCGACAGGAGCAAGGTGAGTGAGATCATGTCTACGGGCCGGACATGATTTCATTGTAGATATGTATCGTCGTGTGTTTCGCTTCCGCTCGTGTTTGTAATCGAATTTCGAACTCCTTTTATGTAAAATAAATCGAACTTCGAAATGGAAATCTTATGTTAATTATGGAACCAATGTAATAAGTGAACTTTATGTAAAATTATTTTATTTATGCTTATGTGTGTGGTCTATGCATACTTGCTTCGTCAAGTATTCCCCGATTAAGATCCTGGTTAGCTAACCCCTCATTGATTTGAGGCGGGATGCTACAGCTGGTACCAGAGCAAAGTCGGGTTGTACCACACTAATGAGCATTATTTTCGAAAACCACGCTTACGGTGAGGTACGGTTTAGTCGGCCCTATATAAGGATGTTAGTGGTTTAAGGTGGCAATTAGCGAGTCTTGCTTGAATAGGTTGATTGTTTTCTTTTCTTTTCTGAAATGTCGGCGAGAAAAAGGTAAGGTTTGTGGTTTGGCATGGGTCGATGACCGCATGGCCGATGGCTCGTATGTTGCTCACTTGCTTGGTTAGGCATGGATCGTTGATCTCATGACCTTTTTGTTGTTTATGCTTTATTTTGTTGTTTGTGAATCTTCTGCAGGTACCAACCACGTTAGAGGTCACACCGTTTGCTAGACTAACGCGGTTGAGAGACGTTTTGCCACCGAAACGAAATTGCCAATATAATGGCACCCTTTTCTTTTGGTGAGGAACGAATAAACTAGGTTAATAAAAATGATTGCATTGCATTTGCATTTAGCATGTTCATGAACTCAAGTTGCAAAGAAACCTGGTTGCGTTCGTTAATATCGGAAATTGTAATGAAACAATCCATTCAAACGAATTTGAAAACATTCAAATGAAGAAGTCCAAATCTGCCGCCTGTCGAAATTTTCAGTCAACTTCATCAAGCCATAACTCCTTCGTTTTAAATCCAATTGTCGTGTTTAAGCACTCTATGGAAAGATCTCAGAATTCTCTACAAGTTTGGTATGTAACTTTTTCTGTGATTCGCCCTGGAACCTGACGAAATTTGGTAGTTAGTAAATCGAGTTCAGTCTGTCCAGAACAGAAATTCAGCAGACAAAGGTCGAACTTTGAAATAGCATAACTTCCTCTATACTCATCTGGTTGAGGTGAATGAGTACTTGTTGGAAATCTCTTGAAGTTATCTACAACTTTCGTAACTACCAAATTTTCTGTTTCTGCTTAGAAACTTGTCAGTTTTCGTTTTAGTAATCACTGCCAGTTTTCGACAGATTTGGTTACTTATGTGTTGCAAGTTTTTGAAGTCCATGGTTTGAATTCCACAATTGTTAATCGTTGAATATGCTATATGTTAATTCCTTAACATGTTTTACTGCTGGGCATTATGGTTTGACTTTATCAAACTTGACCCCGCAGATGGCGTTCAACGATATCCTGGCGGAAAACGCCGCTATGGCTGCACGCATCGCCGAGCTGGAGGCTCAGCTCATGGAGTCCGAGCAGCGATGCATGGCGTTGCAGCGGCAGAACGAGCTGTTGAAGGAGGATGTGGATGACTTCCATGGGTTAGTGAAGGACCTCGCTGATGAGAAGGCCCAGATTGCAGCAGAGCATAACGGGGAAGTCAATCACCTTCAGGCGCAGCTGCACGTCGCTCAGGCTAACCTTGCTCAAGCACAAGATCAGATTCAGCACGTGCAGGCAGAGGCTAATGCAGCTCACAATGCTTTTGTTGAGCTGATCCAGATCCAAGTGGCGCACCACAACCCTCAGCCACTTGCCATGGATGACCAGCACGTGGTGCAGGGCGCGTCGGGTGTGGACTACGAGCCACCCGCAAACCCTAATGATGAAGACATGCTTTCCGATGCGGGTAGCAATATGCCACACGAGTAGTGGTCTTCGAGTAGGCTTTGAAGTAGCTAACTAGTGTGTAGGACTTAGGCTAGTAGTAACTTGTCGGTTGACCGAACTTTTCGAGTCCCGCAGCTCGTTATTTTGGAAAGCGTTGCCAGCGGTGTTGTAATCTAATGGTGACTGGTCGGTGTGTTGCAAGACCTTCGCGTAACTTATGGATGTCCCGTGCGGTGTTTGGTAGCTGCATACCGCCCTTTTGTGATGTAACATAGTGGGGAACATCCGATGGTTGCGTTGTAAAGTATATGCTGCAAATGGGAGAAAGTGCTTGTGTAGAAATGGTTGTTTATCGTTGTTTGTCTACGTGGGTTAAATTCTGAAATTTTGCCATGCATGCCTTGTAATTTTATTACAGCATTTTATTGATCATTAAATTTGTATTTAATGGTGCAATGCTTTATGGCAGATGGCAGACCCTCGTAGCGGACAGGTTCCTGCGGAGGAGGGAGATACTTCAGCCCAACGTGATGGAGCACCACCGCCTCCACCACTACCGGGCAGCATGGAGCACTTGCTCTCAACTCAGAACGATCTTCTCCGTCTGCTACTGGGGAACACCACTCGCCAAGCGGGCCGAAATGGACCACCTCCGGAAACAACTTTTGCGGATTTTCTGGCTACTCATCCCCCGGTGTTCACCGAAGGAAGTGAACCGCTAGAGGCCGATCACTGGCTTCGCACCATCGAGTCCAAGTTTGGGCTCATTCGCTGCACCGAGTACCAGAAGACTCTGTTCGCGGCCCAGCAACTCCGTGGGTCAGCGGGCGCATGGTGGGCGAACTATGTGGAGACTCTCCCAGCTGGCTACCAAGTTCCATGGGCAGAGTTTCGTACAACTTTTCGTGAGCACCATATTCCACAAGGTCTCATGGATAGGAAGCTTCGTGAATTCCTGGATCTGAAACAGGGCACCAGCAATGTGCATGAATATTTCCGGAAGTTCAACCACCTGTCCCAATATGCCTCCTACCATGTGGACACAGATGCAAAGAAGAGGGATTGTTTCCGCCGAGGACTGAACACCAAGTTGCGTGATCGGCTGGCACTTCTCTCTAACTGCACTTACAATGAGTTAGTGAGTGCCGCGATCGTGCAGGAGGATGCTACACATGCCCATCAGGAGGAAAAGAAAAGAAAGCGTGTCGGTGGAAATTCATCCGGTTCCGCTCCTCCTCGGTACCGTTTGGCCATCACATCCCCCACTGGACAGCAGTACAGAGCCGCCATGCCACATGGTGGTGGACACCGTGCTCACTTCAATCAGCAGAGGAGTGCTTCTCAGGGTTCCAGCCAGCAGCGCTCTTTTACTTCTCGCCCGTCACAGCAGAGTTCTCAAGTGGTGGCAACGAATCCATACACTTGCTTCAATTGTGGCCGCACCGGTCACTTTTCAAAAGATTGCCGATTCCCGAAGAAGTCACAGGGCAGCAGCAGTAACAACAGCAGCAGGCAGAGCTCTCAGGCATCTGTGAACAATCCCAAGAGTGGCCGTGTCAACCATACTACGGCCGAGGACATTCAGGACGGAGAACCAGTGCTTGCGGGTACGTTTTCCGCTCACAGCCACCCCGTCCTTGTGCTATTTGATTCAGGTGCAACGCATAATTTCATAAGCAGAGCATGTGTGAAAAGGTTGCGTATCACCCCTACCACCCTAAAAGCACCGTATTTAATTACTTCGCCTGGTGGAAAGATATTCGCCACGCAAGGGATTTTTGCCTTGCCTATTAGCTTAGAGGGTGTGACTTATCCGACGAACCTCATCATTTTGGATGGACAAGGCTTAGATATGATATTGGGTATGAAGTGGATGAAGTATCATAAAGCCGTGCTGCACATTGATTCGCGGGAAATCCATTTGGACTCCCCCATCAATGGATCCGCCGTACTTAGGTTGCCTGTTTTACCCACTAGAAGCTCCCTAGTTCACAACACCACCGGTAAATGTCTCGAAGAAATTCCAGTGGTTTGTGAATATCTCGATGTGTTTCCAGAGGACTTACCGGGTTTACCGCCCGACCGAGATGTGGAATTTAGGATTGACTTGCAGCCGGGAACCGCCCCAATATCCCGACAACCGTACAAGATGGCCCCAAATGAGTTAGCAGAGTTAAAGAAACAACTTCATGACCTTTTGGACAAGGGTTTTATTCGCCCAAGTTCTTCTCCCTGGGGTTGTTCGGCACTTTTCGTGAAGAAGAAAGACGAGACACTGCGGTTGTGTGTGGATTACCGACCGCTGAATGCTGTCACCATCAAGAATAAGTATCCTCTTCCGCGGATTGATATCTTATTTGATCAATTGGTGGGTGCAAAGGTCTTCTCAAAAATTGACCTTCGCTCCGGCTATCATCAGATTAAATTTCGGGCTGAGGATATTCCAAAGACAGCTTTTTCTACGAGGTACGGTTTATATGAGTATCTCGTTATGTCTTTTGGACTAACAAATGCTCCGGCCTATTTCATGTACTTGATGAACTCGGTGTTTATGCCGGAATTGGATAAGTTTGTGGTGGTGTTCATTGATGACATCCTAATCTACTCCAAATCAGAAGAAGAGCATGCTGAGCATCTCCGGATTGTACTCCAGAGGCTCCGTGATCACAAGCTGTATGCAAAATTCAGCAAGTGTGAGTTCTGGTTGAGAGAAGTACCTTTCTTGGGCCACATTGTTTCCGATGAAGGTATTTCAGTGGATCCAAGTAAAGTGCAAGAAGTGCTGAATTGGAAGGCTCCTGCATGTATCAAGGATATCCGTAGTTTTCTTGGGCTTGCAGGCTATTATCGGAGGTTCATCCCCAATTTCTCCAAAATTGCAAAGCCTATGACGGAACTGCTGAAAAAGGCTATCAAATTTCAGTGGAGCGATGTTTGTGAGAAAGCTTTTCAAACTCTCAAGAAGCATTTAACCACCGCCCCGGTGTTAGCTCAACCCGATGTCACTAAACCATTTGATGTTTATTGTGACGCCTCTGGCACCGGTTTGGGTTGTGTCTTGATGCAAGACGGTCGTGTCATTGCTTATGCATCTCGACAACTTCGGAGGCATGAACAGAATTATCCCACTCATGATCTCGAGTTGGCTGCAGTGGTTCTGGCTCTGAAGATTTGGAGACATTATTTGCTGGGAAATTTGGTTCACTTATACACCGATCACAAAAGTTTGAAGTACATTTTCACACAACAAGAGCTGAACATGAGGCAAAGAAGATGGCTTGAGTTGATTAAAGACTACGAGTTGGAAATCCATTACCACCCCGGAAAAGCCAATGTGGTTGCCGATGCTTTGAGTCGGAAGTCACATTGCAATAATCTGGTGGTTCGCAAATTGGATCATGCCGTATGTTGTGACCCTAGTGAACCCAGCCTCAGGATTATCCCTCATGGTGCTTTGTATAATCTCGCTCTCATTCCCACCCTGCGGGAGGAGATTATCGCTGCACAAAAGAGAGATAAGGGAATGGAACATATCCGGCGAAGACTAGAAAATGGTGACATCAAATGTTTCCGACAGGACGAGGATGGAGTGTTATGGTTCAATGACCGACTTGTTGTGCCTAAAGATATGGAGCTGAGAAAGAAAATTTTTGATGAAGCTCACTTGTCCAAATATTCCATTCATCCTGGTGGCAACAAAATGTACCAAGGTTTAAAGACCAAATTTTGGTGGACGCGCATGAAGCGCGAAGTGGCACGCTATGTATCGGAATGTGACACTTGTCAGAGAATCAAGGCTGATCATTTAAGAAAAGCCGGTCAGTTGCAACCGTTGAGTATTCCGTCATGGAAGTGGGAGGACATCAGTATGGATTTCATTGTTGGCTTACCTCTCACCGCCAGAAAACACGACTCTATTTGGGTCATAGTGGACCGATTGACCAAGTCCGCTCATTTTATTCCGGTCAAGACTACTTACTCTGCTAAGATATATGCGCAGTTATATATCTCGCGTATTCTGTGTTGGCACGGAGTACCAAAAACAATTATCTCTGACAGAGGACCTCAGTTTGTTGCTCGATTTTGGGAACAGCTGCATGCCTCATTGAAAACCAAATTAATTCGGAGCTCTGCATATCACCCTCAAACTGATGGACAAACAGAAAGGGTAAATCAAATACTTGAGGACATGTTAAGAGCCTGTGTTCTATCAGAAGGTGGTAATTGGGATGAACATCTACCTTTGGCAGAGTTTGCGTACAACAATAGCTATCAGGAGAGCATAAAAATGTCTCCATTTGAAGCTCTTTATGGTCGCTCATGCCGTACTCCCTTGAACTGGTCAGAACCGGGAGAAAGGGTGAATTTTGGGCCTGATTTGATAGTTGAGGCCGAGGAAAAAGTCCGCCTTATTCAAGCAAACTTAAAAGCCGCAAAGTCCCGTCAAGCTAGTTACGCCGATAAGAGGCGCCGTCCTTTGGAATTTCGACAGGATGATCACGTATATCTTCGTGTGTCGCCAACCAAGGGTGTTCAGCGCTTCGGAGTCAAAGGGAAGCTTGCCCCCGCTACATTGGCCCGTTCAAGATTATTGAGAAATGTGGACCCGTCGCTTACCGATTGGAACTACCCGACAAATTATCCGGAGTTCACAATATTTTCCATGTATCTCAACTCAAGAAATGTTTGAAGCCCCCTATTGACGTGGTGCTCGAAGATGTCGAAGGGCTACAAGATGATCTTACCTATTCCGAGCATCCCGTCAAGTGATTGATCAAAGAGATCGCGTTACGCGCAACAAAACCATCACCTTCTATAAGGTTCAGTGGAGCAATCATTCGGACGAGGAAGCCACATGGGAACAAGAGGAATTTCTTAACTCCAAGTTTCCGGACTTTCTCGCTTCGCAATTGAGGTAACGCAAGCAAATCTTTGCAACCCCCTCTTTTCCGCACTTATTGCAAATCTCGGGACGAGATTTTCGTAAGGGGGGAGGGCTGTAACATCCCACTCAAATTTAGTCCCTAATCAAGTTACTAATCTCAATTAGTGACAATGATCAATAGAAATCATCGAGAAATGAAAAGGAATTCAAAATCACTTCAAATTGGGTAAATTTCATCCAAACAAGCATTTGAGCTACAACTTTAAAATTTTCTATATAAGTGGACCCAAATGAAAAATTCCTCAGCATCCAGGGGCTAAAAGAGAATTTTGGAGATTTTTGGAGATTTTTCTGCAGAAGTCTAAAGGGTCAATTAAATGCATGAACCTTTTTCAAACTTTAACTTTGAATGAATTTTAATTGGAAATCCAGGCCAATTTAGCAAAAGTGCCAATTTACAAAGTTGTTCCTCTCACTGAAATCTTCCAAACCTGAGTTTTTCGTGATTTTTGGAGCTCGGGAAGATCGAGTTTGAATCAAATCAGTTCAAACCGAGGAAAATCACTGAAATTCGAAAATTCTCAAATGGCACTGTAGCCTCCATGTGTCGCCGCCGGCGACGCCTTCCTCTCTCACTGCCCATTCCGGCCACTGTGATCGCCGTCCTTCCCGTACGATCGCGCCTAACCTCGTCCTCGTCTTCTCCTTCTCCTCTCTCGGTCAAGTCGACGCCGTCGCCCTCGTTTTCCCCTCCCGCACCGAGCCTCCATCGCCGCCATTGCCGCCCCTCCTCTGAGCTCGAGCTCGCCGTCGATCCCGCCCCTCTCTGCGCTTGGTCCCAACGAAGAAAAGGTGCGCTAGGAGCCCCTCAACCTCAAGCGCAACACAAACTCCGGGTTCCCCCGCTCTGCAGCGAGAATCGACGCGAAGACCAATCATGACTGCCGGTTGACCGCCGTCGAGCTCAACGCGAAATCCGGTCATCTCGGTGAGCATCTTCTCGATTCCATGCTTTGGATGATGCATCTCTCACCTGCGCACACCCCCGCGCTGACATCGTCGCCATTCACGCAGTGGAGTAGCCGGAATCCCCTTCTTCCCCGTCGTCGTTCGCCGGACCGCGCCGCCCCTCCGACGAAGTCCCATCTCCGGCCTTCCTCCACGTGCACACGTGCTACGGTTAGCACCTCCGTCACTCCGTGAAGCTCGTGCACGCCCTAACTTTTCCCCTCGCTGCCTCCTCTCGCCGGAACGCGTAGCGCCGCCGCTCGCCGCCGCCGCCGCTCGCCGCCGACCACCTTCTCGGCCGCGCGCACGTGCCCACCTAGGTGCGTTGGAGTCGCCTCGTTGCCCTTTACGTGATGACGTTGACCATCGCGTGAGGCTCGCCGTCGTTTAGCCGGAACGGCGTCCTCGCCGTCGCCATGTCGCCGCGCACTGGCACTGCTACAGTGCCAGTCAATTTTCCTTTTTCCTTGTTTTTCTCAGATTTTGGCCAAACTTCTAAATTCGATAGAAATTCGTAGAAAAATCGTAAAAATGCAAACTCAAGTGTTCTGGAATCCTTGAAGTGAGAGCTATCCAGTGGTACAACATGATCATCTGAATTCTTTTCAGTTATTTTTATAAAATTCAAAGAAGAGAATCAGGAAATAAATTCTATAAAAAGATCTATAAGTGAAAAAACTCTAAATTTTGGCATGCACACTCCTAATAGGTTCCCTGAACATCCCACCAAGTGGTGTCTTGAAATGCATCTTCTTTTAGGAGTAATTGCATTTTGCAGTTGCTAGGAAAATCTTTTTATTAATTTTGTTCCTGCACCTTTTTGCACCAAATTTTGGGTATGTTACTGTACCTAGGAGGAAGATGCTAAATAAAAGTACCAATGTAATTTTTGATCTTCCAGAACCCTTTTAACGAATTTTAGAAGAGGATCTCTTTTACGCGTACGGAAATTCCTAAATCCAAGTAATTGTATAAATCACTTTGGACCAAACTGCAAAAACCTGGCGAATGGCCCTGCCAGCATGTTGCATTTGCATCATAGCATCACCATGTCATATTTGTCAAGGAAGTTCCATGAACTATCTTTGATTTTGTATATATTGTGGCATTCATTTAGGAACCGACGCCGGACTCGAGGACTTGGAGATCGTGGCCGAGGAGACCGGCGCTGACCTGAACGTGCTTGAGTGTGCTAACCACCAGCCCCAAGGCAAGCCCCGGTGCACTCCCATATTTGCAAAGTTTCATACTTTCTCATATGTACTGCGCGTCGTGAAATGTGCATTACGTATAGGACTTGATTGAAAACCTAGTTGCATGTATCCCCATATATTCCTATGGGTTTGGTTAGCTTAAGTTCTACCACTCGTTAGTATGCTATGCTTAATAAAGTAGTGTTGTCGGTAGAAATCGAGTGGTATGGAGACCGCTCGATAATTGGGGTTGGATTTACTTTATGTTCTCACATGATGATGGTAATGAATTTGAGACCGAACGGGGAAGTTCATGTGTAGGTGGAGGTGACAAGGCTCGCCTTGTTCGCCATAGCCCCGTTTGTGTCGGTTGAGGACCGTTCGTTGTGGTACCGCTGAGCAAGTTTGAACAGTACCGGATGCATGCTAGGAGAATGGGAACTAGTAAACCTAGTAGCTCGATGCTATATTGTTGGACGTGAACCCACCTCTCTTTTGGTGATGAAGATGGTTATGGTGGAATTTGGGACCGTGTTTGAAGGGAGGGTGCCCGGGTGAACCACGGTTAGACCAGGCATGGCTATCGCGTGGGGAGACGTGTACTCAGGAGAGGTGTTAAGCGGCTCGACTTTATGGTATCTTGTAAAAGGTTGCCGTGCGTGGCTCTTTCGAGTAGCGTGCGTCGTGTATCTCGGGTTTCGCCTGCAGGTGTAAATCGATTCGAATCGCCGTCCCTCGCGGTTATTGAGTACCACTTGTTCACTGTGTCACATCGTAGTAAGAAGTGCACTTGATGATGTTTATATGATGTTGTACTTCAATTAATTGTATTGCAACCATGTATTGCTTAGTTAGGTTGCTAATATTTATATTTATGCAAGAACCCCTTTAATTTGGCTAAAATATGAAAATAAGGATCAATTATTAGTGCCGTTTTTGCAATTAAACTTTACCCCCTGGTCAACCCCCTGCATATTAGAAGTCGGTCTTAGATGGCCAATTGGACGGGTAAGACTTGCTGAGTATTAGTTGCTCAGGGTTTCGATGTTTAAAACTTTACTGCAGGTATTCCTGATTGCAACTTCTGCGGGTGTTGCGGTAAAGTAGTGTGGGAGGGAGAACCGCCCAAGGATTGGTCCATTGAGTGGGTTCCCTCTTCTCCCCGACAGGAGCAAGGTGAGTGAGATCATGTCTACGGGCCGGACATGATTTCATTGTAGATATGTATCGTCGTGTGTTTCGCTTCCGCTCGTGTTTGTAATCGAATTTCGAACTCCTTTTATGTAAAATAAATCGAACTTCGAAATGGAAATCTTATGTTAATTATGGAACCAATGTAATAAGTGAACTTTATGTAAAATTATTTTATTTATGCTTATGTGTGTGGTCTATGCATACTTGCTTCGTCAAGTATTCCCCGATTAAGATCCTGGTTAGCTAACCCCTCATTGATTTGAGGCGGGATGCTACAGTATGTGTCGATCAGTGCGAGCTTGTGCATCGTGTTGGTGGGGAGATCTCGAATGTGTGCGTGATGAAGAACTCGAGAGATCTCCCCCACACTTGTTCTTGTACCTGGCTTATTTATTCAAAACAAACAAAAGAATGTGGAAGCAAAAAGGACTCTACCGGGGTTAAAGACCGGGGAGCCTAAATTTATTGAATTCAGCACAATCACTCAAGGCGCATGATATGTTTGAAAGGGAAATAAAAGCGCCTAGTTTATTCGTGTACTTTTCATTATTTAATTTCTTTATTTGATTTTAAATTCTTTTCAACTTTTTATTTTATCAAGCAAGGAGAAAGCAAAAAGATATAAGTTGCGATACAAGTTACCTTAGTGGGGGAGGTTCCCTTCCCCCACACTTGTTCTTTGCTCATAGCCTTGGATTGGGGTGGAACCCAATCGGTGATTTTTAGGTCATGAGATTGACTGGGCTTTGTTGCAGCGCGGTATGATGTTGGCGCATTTGTCCTTGGTGGGTTGCTGCCATCGAGTGTCACAACAAACCTCTAGCCTCATATGGTTGCGGGGGTTGGTCCCAACTAAGTGCATACTCAGTTGTTTCCTACCCCGCTACATATTCATTGGCTTGGGGTTGTGGTGGTGGCACCGCCATGGCTGCATTCCTTGGCCTTTCCGTTTGTAATCCCTGCCAAAAGTACTATTCCTGCAAGCAATCCTCATCCAACTTGGAGAGGGATGTTAGCTCTCGGAGCATATACAAATAAAGTCCCGGTTAGGTGACGGGATTTCATTTGTATAGCCGAGGACGAGAAACACAAGTGAATCTGGACCATGTTTGAGTGTAACCATAAACAAGATAATCCTCATTGACAAAAGCTCGGGGCTTAGTGATGTATGAAACGCAAGCATTGTCTAAAGCTGTAATTCTTAAAGCGGTGTGAGCAATCAACGAGGTGCACTCAACATGTTCTAACCACTTGAAAAGTTCTAACCATTTCTCAATCATGCATTGCATAGGAGAGATTTTGATATTGTAAACCATGGCATAAGGATACAATGCTCATCCTCATAGATAGGTCTAAGATTGCCTTGAGGAACACAAGTCATAGCAAGCCATTCATGCATCAGGCACAAGGTAGGATGTGATATTTTGCCAAAGAGCATGCTTGCGAAGGTCAGGAGTTGTAGAAACAAGTCTTGCAAGCAATGCTTATGAGAGCCTAGTAGTAGACTAAGATTGTTCCATGCAAGCAGGTAATACTTATTCTGGAAGAACCAAAGTAAAACCATTGTCTACTACTAGCAGGGTGCATAAAACTGTATGGCAAGTAGGAGGGATCTTACCACACAAGCAAAATCATCCCACCCTATGGCTTTTAATCATGGGCAAAGTTGGCATTCATACCTTCCTTGTGCAGCAATGCCGGGTCATGTGCTCATGGGAGAGTATAGACACGGTTTCATGAGTGTTGTAGGCTTGCCTCTCCTTCTCGCACACCAAGATGGGATTGGTGTCGAAGAGGAGTCTCGATGTGTCATTTTTATTGTGGTCTACCTCTCCATGGGATCATTTTGCCAACTTTCTCAAGTTAGGCATGAGCTCAATGGAGGGGTATGGATATGTGCCACATCGAGAGTGACTTGGGTTTGAGCTTGTCGCCTTCTTCAACACATTGATGAGCCGCTTGTCGGCTCTTTTCATGGCTGCACACAAGAGCAAGAACACAAGAGCAAACTCGAGAATGGGTTACGTTAGTTTAAGCAATGTGGACCATTTGTCGGTTGCTCTCGCAAAGCTCTTTTTTTTTTCGCAACTAAAGAAAGCAAAATAAAATCAAAAAAATAAAAGGGGAAATCTTTTTCTTAAGTTTGAGATAAAACAAAATTGTAACTTTGAGAGTTTGAGAAGCTCTCAAATTATTACCCCTTTTTTTTTTGGAAAAACAATCGTCTCATTTTTTTTTTGAATGATTTCAAAGAAAAATAAAGAAGAGTTGGAAAAGATTCCAACATAGAAGAAGTTTATTTTGGAAGACTCCAAATGCAAATGGAAAAACCAAAAGAAGGAAGAATATCTTTTTCTTGAACTTGAGACAAAATATAATGAAAACTTTGAGGAAATGCAAGAGCAAGAATTTTGTTGCAAGGGTGCTTGAGTGAAAATGAAATGAAATTGAAGAGTCCAAACACCATTGCATCCAAAAATAAACAAATGACGTCCAAATTTTGCTCAAAGCATTTTTAAACAAAAGGTTGTCTCAAATTCATTTTATCAAACTTGTTCTTACAAAGGAATTTTTTTTTATTTGAATGTGCAAATGCAAAGTGGTTTGAAAAATCCCAAACATGAGTTGGAAGGATTCAAACATGTAAGAATGTAAGTGAATAATCAAAGATGCATTTTCTCTCTTTTTTTTTGGAAAAGTAAACATGTATGCAATTGGGAATTAAAAAATGCAATTTGTTGGTAAAATCAAAGATGCAAAAGAATGCAATTTTGTGGGAAGAGTCCAAATATGCATGTGAAGGGAAATCAAATATGGAGGAAACAAATATGAGATAACTACCGATTATCCTATCGGCAAGGGCATCATCATTTTAAGTCCGATGAGCAAGACTTTTCTCCATCATGTTGATTTGTCAATAAAGTGCCGGAGAAGGACCTGCAAGGTTAGTGCCAACAATATACAAGCACGATATTTGCAATATTTATGATAAACAAAAGCATCTACAACCATCCTAAAGAACATATAGCAATAGAGGAATACAAGGTGGTCGTAGAGAGTAAACATGGTTGTGGCACTAATAGTGGTGGACTCTGGAGGTGTGTCATATGAGCATGTACTTTGTGGTTGTTCAAGGAAAAAGCTATCATGCGCACTGAAAGATTCCTCTTTGGATTCTAGAGTCGATGCCTCGTGAAATTCCATGGCCCAAGGTTTGTCTTCAAGAAGTTCTTGATCAACATCAAGAACGGTGTATGAAGGGCCAGAGGGAAAAGGTTCGAATGGCGAAGAGGATTGTTTGGGTTCATAGACATGAAGAGTTTCATTCAACTCATCCTCTTCATGGGTGGAAAACTTCGCATCCTCATACCAAGTACGCTCGAGCGGCGGGATTGGGATATGAACTTGATTTGCTCGAGTGGTTCATGATCGAGATGAGGTTTCACCAAAGGATTTTGAGTGGTGGTGGTGAAAGTTGTTTTCCCAAGACGTTCCTTCATGTCCTCCTTGAGGAATGGTTCCTTGAGAGGATCGGGAGGAGTAGGAGGCATCTTTTCCCAAATGTAGTTCGAGGTGTTTCCAAAATTTTCAAAACTTCCTTTCTCGAACTCAAAAGGGAACTCAAGAGGTTCATCTTCCTCTATCATTGTTCTTGTGTCAGATGAGGACTCGGGTGTTGGGTCTACCATTGTAGGCACCAATTTTTTTGTTTTTGGCACAACGAGTTCCTCATCTTTTGACTCCGGCTCATCTGGTAAGTCAGCGGAAAAAGGTGTGTTTTCCACAATTCGATCCAAAAGTTCATGCGCTTCCGCTATGGTCTTATGAGAAAAAGATCCACCAGCGGCCGTGTCAAGATAAAGTGCGGTATTGTTGCTCAATCCCGAATAAAAATGTTGCAATAAAACTGGTTCGGGGAGCAACAATTCTGGTCCGGAGTCTGTTAATGAACAGAACCGGATCCAAGACGCACTTAGGATCTCCTCTTCTTCTTGTCGAAAGTTAATTATTTCCGCTCGTAGAGAAGTGATACGAGATATGGGAAAGAACGCTAGACAAAATTTGTCTCGCAATTCCTTCCAATCACCGTTCACTCTCTTAGCGGTATAAGTGTACCATTGTTTCGCCTTCCCATTGAGGGAGAAGGAAAACAACTTCCACTTCAATGTTTCTTGTGTCATGCCATGGATCAATCGGCATGAACACAAATACTCAAACTCTCGCAAGTGTTCATAAGGATTTTCATGTTTAAAACCCGAAAAGGATAGACCTCTTATCATTAAAATATAATCGGGGCAAAACTCATAGCCAGATGAAGAAATTGGGTGTGATGATGATGGTGGCTCTAAGAGATCACCCCATGGAGCAGAGAATGATTGAATTGTAGGTTGTGGCTCCATCATAAATGTTTTTTGGTATTTTTCAAGTAAGTGGGAAATGATGATGAAAGGATAGATGGTGGAAATGTGATGATGGATAAAGGAAAAGCAATAAAAGAAGAAATGATAAATAAAAGGATACAATACGAGGACCAACTAGGTTCGAAGACAAAAACGAAAACCGTCCCCGGCAACGGCGCGAGAAATGCTTGTTGGTATTTCTTACGTCACAGACAAATCCGCAAGCGCACGGAATACCGTTGTAGCACTTCACCCGTGAGTATTCAAGGGTATCGTTATTTATATTTTCCCAAAGGAACGGTGTGTGATTATCTTCTAGTCTAATTAGTCCAAGGACACGAAGAAGAGCGGTAGATTTGGGTAGAGAGGATTCCTATGGATGAGTTTCTTAGCAAAAGATAAATCCTGTCTCTAATTGCTTACTTCGAGCGCCGGCTTAGGCCTGGTCTGCCAAGCCACTCCGGCTTGAAGCTGTACTATGTACCCGAACGTGGAGGGTTCCTTTGGATGGACATGGCTGTCACTTCCTGCCACCTACCTCTACAAACCGTGGAGCACACAGCGGACAAAGGCGACTTCCAGCCTAGACACCACGTCTATGCTATCGATCACTACTCTAGCCCCGGCCTGGTACCAATTTGGAAGACTAGAGCACTCCTTGCGGAGCGATGATCCCGTAAACAAGTAAAGAAAGAACTTAATCTAAATACTAAGTACACAATCCAATAGGAGATCAAGAATACTTACTTATGATGAAGATGAACGAACGATGAACGACGAACGAACGATGAACGAACGACGAACGATGAACGAACGACGAACAATGACTATTATAAAGAAGTATTCTCAAAGATACAAGATTGGGGCTAAGTCCTCAAAGGGAGGACTACCCTTCTCCTCTACCCTACTCTCTCCCTACTCTACTAGTATACAAGGGGCTCTAGGCCCTTGGGAGTGGAATGAGGCTCTCCTTCTTGTGTGTCTTGGAGGGGAGGGGGTACCCCTCTATTTATAGGCTTGAGTAGGTCGGTTTGGGGGCCTCCACCGCCTCAATGCACCGCCTCAACGCATTAAATGCAGGCAGAACCGACATCAGGAAGGCGGTGGCGACCAGCCAGAGAAAGATGGGCCAGATTGGCCACTGTAGCAGGTCGGCCGACCTCACTGTAGCAGGTCGGCCGACCCCCCCTTGGCCCATTTGGCCTTGGGCTTTGGCCGAGGGGTCCTCCTTGATGTCTTGTTCAATGATCTTCGTGCATTGGCCCAAGTTGGTTGGGTTTTGTGTGCCTTTTGATCCATATCTTGTTGGGCTGCATGTGCTGATTTTCTCGGAGTGATGTGTTGTGGCCTTCTTGATGTGAATTCCCTCCTTTTGATATGAAATGCACCTGCACTCAAAATCTCACCAAGACTTGTGGAATTTGTTAGTTTTAAGCCCTAACACTATGTTTGGTGTTTACTTTGATTCCATCTGTGCAGGTATTTGACGGTCAAAATCGTGCCGTAACGACCGTCAACAGTAATAAAATATGATTATTGATTTATAAAAGAATAGTGGAACGGGGTTTGGCAAGGAATTTATGAAAATTCCTGTACTAGTAAATTTCGAAGGAGGTTGTTCAAATAAAATCATCACGCTATGCAAAACGTGATGCAAGGTATGAATGGCATTAAGAGTATTTCTGCCTCGAATGAAAAATAATGGAAATCAAGTTTTTGATGATTTCGCATGAATTTGCTATTGCCTTACTATTGGCATGTCATGCTTGGAGGTAGATCAAGGAAAAATTTGAGGCACTCTAACGAATGAAATATATGCCACTCAGGGGTTAGGGAGTACAAGTTGGGGGCGTAATTAACGTCAGAGCGTTAGAGTCAATATGGTTCGCCATCCAGGTTAATATGATATTATCCTAAAGGAGAATTAGCAAAATTTAAACTATTTATTTTAGTATTATGTTTTATATTTTCAAAATAAAACACCAAACCACATAAAAACACCAAATCGAAAAGAACGAACAAATTGACCACAAATGGAAACTCCGGAATTTTTGAAAACAATTTTCTTGTTAATGATTATGTTCATAGGTCTTTATGGCATAGCACTTTTAAAATGCCATATAATCCTACCTTAATATTTTTCTTTCTACGGCCTATATAGCTATACTTCCTAGGAAATTTTGAAAAGCATAAGGTAAGAGGTCTTAGCATTTCCGTCGCACTCTTACTACATCTTCTTTCTTGTTTCATAAAAGCATATAAAGAATGAAATTAGAGAGGGGGCAAAATCAAGGGCAAGATAAAATACAAGAGAAATTATTTAGGATCAAGGTTGAGGAAAGAGAGCAATATTCTTCTTCTTCTTCTCTCTTTAGCTAGGAAAGAGATAAGAGGGGACAATAATTTCTTGAGATCAAATGAAAATATAGATGAGAAAAGAAACTAAGATTTAGGAAAGGTAGAGCAAAGTCTTATATTTTTCTTGAAAACATTTAATAGCTTTAAAAATATGTCATTAAATTGCTAATGTAATCTAACGACCGATCTATCTAGGGTCAACCTGGAGTCAATATAGCTCGGATACCACCTGCGGTGTCCCGGATATTAAATTACCCGAAACTCCGTGTTTTCCATACTTGCCCCAGGATCAATGACAAGTACACACGGTAATCACAGTGGAACCATAGCCATATCAAAATTCAACTATCAAGTTTATTTGAAATTTACAAAATATTGGCTCGACGGCCGAAGAAGTACTAAAAGGAATAAACACAGCGGAAACACAAAGGAATTCAAATCTCCAGCGTGTGCCCCGTGTTCATCCCACATGCAATTGACTGGAAGTTGAACTCCTAGAAAGAACGGCGTCGTTCCTCACCGAGATCCATTTAATTTCTGAAACAAAGTTATCGGAGGCAAGCATGCATGTAAATATTAACAAAAATTATAATTATATGCAAGGTCAAAGTGAAGGAAAGTATAATGTGGTAAGTTTGCGTAAATGAGCATATGATAAACTAAACTTGATTAATGAAATAATTACTAAATTAAATTGCTTGAATATAAATTGCATAAATGTAAGCACAAGTAAAATATCCTATGAATAAAATGTCGTACTTGACTTCCATGTCAAGTTCGTATCAAAATCATCATCTATACCATTCCATATGTCATTAACCACAATAATCATGATTAATTTTAATCCCAACCATTTCCTCAACAAAGACCTATCATTAAGGAGCTTGAGACCGCAAGCACGGCCATTCGAATGGATTATTACTCTGTAGAGTGTGTACGCTGTACCCATGGACAGTGAGTGACCGTCTGTTGGTGTTGCAGGCACCGTGCACTCACGAAGTGTGCACATCGGTATCACGCATGACGTTTTTACTAGTTGTTTGTTAACCTTGCCTTCCCTAAATTGCAATCATCCCTCTGAACCTGACCACTAACATCCCAGAGGTACAATTTTCCCCTCCTTCATATATGGATAGTTAGGCAGGAAAAGGTACAATTTATTGTATTGGTAAACCTTGAGTCCAAAACCGAAGTAATGGAGGTCCCTCTGAATAACCCAGTACATCGGAAATTATCCATACATTCTCTACTTCTAGAAGGCAAGGCAACATTCAACTAATTACTTAGCCATGGTCGTCCCATACCAGCATCCATGGTCGCACGTTGTTTCCTTAAATCAAGATTCAAATGTACCGGTCCTTATGCGATGTGACGGGTCTCCAAAATCATCATTATCAATCAATCATTAATCCATTTATCATTATCACAACAAACCCGTCAACATCTAGGTTTCCAACATATATATCATCAACAATAATTCCCAATCAACAATAATTCCCCATCAACATAATCCGTAAATTTAATGAATATACATGTGCTTTCATTTATACAAAATATAATAATTCATTTTAGTAAGCTTATGGCATTTGATCAATGTGACAACCCAACCTATGGTTGCAAAAGGGGATAAAACATGGCTCAACAATTGGATAAGATAAATAGGTAATATCTACCATTTTCCCAAATGAGCATTTTTAGTGATATAAATTATGCACAAATTCATCCTACGAATTAAGCACTTAAATGTATTTGTAAAACATAGGATCAAAACGATCAAAGGGTGTGCTTGCCTCGCACCTTTTATACATAGTTCATATGACGATCTTCAAGTGTCGATTTCCCGCGATGTAGTCTTCCGACGATTCACTCACGTGTGCATCAATCCACGATCAAGAAATCCAAATAAAGCCATTCAAGAAGATCCAATAAAATCTATAATAATAAATGCAAATACTTTGAATAAAAACCCAAGAGCATGATCATGGAGTGCATTTCTTGAAAATAAATATGTACTCGGAGTTCGTACGAATGGACTACACGTTATCGCACGTTACCGAGTTCTTATCGATAAATAACTAGAAAAGAGGGCAACTGGGGTTCACACGGTTCTATTCACCTTTCCGTAATCATCTGTCATGGGATATGTTCTCGGCCTTATAACGGCCATATTCACCTAGACAAATTATTTATAAGTTATTTTCTCTTAAAAGGAAAACATGCATATGTGTTATTTAAATTGATTAATGCAAGGTTAACATGATGGTACGCGCAAACATTCATTTACCAAACCCTAGGAAACATGGTGAGACATATATGGCTTATCGATGATGATTGCGTGCATATCTAATATGTGAAATCCATAATTATCCCTACTGGTGAACATGGCGTTGCTTAGTGAAACATGAGCAATTAAATTAAATTACCTAACAAATATTCCGAAGATGATGTACAGATAAAATGAGGCTTTATGTTCCTAATGCATATGGAAAACATTCTTATATGTTAACATATTTATTCCCTATATGTATGCATATGGATGCAACATATTTTTATGAATGTGAGCCGCGAATAAATCTATTTGCAATGCATAAGTAATATGTTCATTTACTGAATTAATGTAAAACTTACACAAAATTATTATTTCAGTCCCGTAGATGACAATTAAGGCAATTATTACATATTTTAATTGTAGTAATCGTATGTAAACCTATTATACGAGTAACAGTTAAGTCTTAATAAAGAAATATGTTATTTCCTAAGGAAAGACATCTAGTGTGTATACAGGCATGTCTATAAAGGTAAATAAAGTGTAGTGTTCTTATTTCCATTAAAACAGTACTAATAGCAGCTTTGGGGTAAGAGGCTAAGTATCTTATTTATAGTGATTGCATGCATATGTATTAGGTAAATAACAATTAATTTCTTATAAAGAAACATGTGGTTACCTATGAGATAAGGTAACTCTATTATTTGTTTTTCTTCAAGTTTTCCTAAGATCAACTATGGGTCTACAGTGGAATTGGGTTCTGAAAAATTTGAGATGTCACCTAAACTTATTTATTTCTTACATACAAATTTTCCTAATTAATTATTTCTAAACAAAGCACATAAAGATAAGTTATTTTCTTCTACAAATTCTTCCTAAACACCTGTATCATATTATTGCAGAAAAAGGAGTCTAAAAACATAAGTAGATATCCTAGCATTTTTCCTAATTTTTCCAGAGGGTATTTGGGTGTAACAAGTTTAATTGAAAATGGACCAATCAGGGAGCTACACGTGGCAGCTTAACGTGTTAATCAAATTCAACTCGGGTGCACAGTAACCGCGGCGACTGAATCGCTCGCCGGCGGCGAACTACAGCCCGGCGACGTCGACGTCATGCACCAATCGACGCGCAAAGCCAAGAGCTACCTTCCGGTAGTCGTCTCATCGGCGATGGCGTCCTGTAGCGGCGAAGCGGCGACGACCTAATCGGCGCGGCGGCGCGGCGACATTGCGACGCAGGAAAGGAGGAACGGCTATGAGTTTATGTGGGTGCAGTAATTCCTACGAGTCACATAGGAGCTCACCGAGCTGTTTCCTGAGGCGGTGGTGATCGGAGATGGCCGGGCGACGATCCGCGGCGGCGGAACAGAGGGGATGTCGACGATGTCACCCATCCGCCTGGAGTTTTGGAAAACGAGCAGGGGCATGAGCATCTGTATCACACAAAGGTACTATAGGGACAACGTATCGACATGAAGCTCACCGGAGAAGCTGGAACTCCGGCAATAGCGGCGGCGGCCCGAAATGGGGAGAACAGAAATTCACCGAATTCCCTCAAAGATGGTGAACATAATTAGGCTCTAGAGGATACAGGTGGCAAGGGGAAACCAGTCGAGCAATCAATTGAGAGTTTTATAGGTAGGAGAGGCGGTTCGAGTTGGGCCATGGCGGTCAGTGAGCGGAGGGAGAAATTGGGGAGAAGAGAGAGTGCGAGTGTCCGCGAGAAGGTGCACAGGACGTCACGGCATGCGTAGCTGCTGAGTTATTCTACAGCGCGGCACAGGACGGCGGTGGGCGTGGCAAAGCGGCGGTGGCCGGGCGGCGCGGTGGAGTTTTGACGGGAGGACGACGACGATGCTTCGGGAGCGTGGGCTGCATCAGGCCGAGCTGGGCCAGGTTCGGCTGAGCTGGGCTGCACAGGTATGATTCTTATTTTCTATTTTTGTCATTTTCTAAACGGGCCGAATTACCAATTGAGCCCATGAAGCATTGTATGGTTTTGATTATTTTTAAAGGACAATGAACATCTACGAATTTTGTACCTATTCAAACGTGCTTCAAAAATTATGAAAAATTCCTCGAAATTTATTTACTGTCAAACCTACTTATGGTGAATTTTTGGGAATTTTTGGTCATGCCAATTTCCTATGAAAAATTCGGAAAATTCCTGTGTGCATTCAAATGACATGTATGCATGAACTTGAAAAAAAATTCAAAAGAGCTCGAATTTGAAAATTCAAATAGAACCCATTTTTATTTAGGGTTTATCTATATCATTTCAGGCTTCTAATTTTCGGGATGTGACAGTACTACTAAATAAATATTTGACTTAAGACATGCATGCTTCTCATGAACATTGTATATTTTTCTCTTATTAGAAATAATTTGGATATCTACATAATGGTTATGTATGTAATTACTATAAGTAAATATATAGGTCTCACCCAAATTTCATGTAGTTACTAATATAATAGTTTGTATAGGTCTTACTCTAGATGTTAAATTAATTAGTTCAAATAAATGAATATATTAGCTATGCATGAATATATAGATACATTGTGCCTTAAGTGGTCGCCAAGCATCTCAAGCTCCTAATTATATGCAGCACACCCCTTGCATACATATAACAACACATATGTAAATTTAGTAAAGAATGATGAAACATTAATAATTAGCTTTAGGGAGATCATATATACATATAACATATATACATTCTATGCACTCTTGTTTTATTTGAACGCTTAAGCTGCATATGCATATGACCCCATGTTCATAATACCTAAACCAAGAAAAATGATCAATAAATATAAATACTTAGGACATGCTAAATTTAGGTAATTTAGTTTAATAGAAATGCATTCTAAACTATGCCATTGATGTGCATAAAGGCATGCATATGTTTATAGCAAATAAATTAATGTTTCAACACATAGGAATGTCTCTTCCTGCATTGAAGGCATATAGAATTATTTTACAGTTAAATCACCCTAAGGATCATTGCCATGTAAGGCCTAGTTTATTTGCTCATATCATTTTGAACGACACCATGTCCGATAATAGGAGTAATTATGGATTTTACATAATAGATATGCACGCAATCACCATCGATAAGCCATATATATATATATATATATATATATATCTCACCATGTTTCCTAGGGTTTAGTAAATTAATGTTTACGCGTACCATCATGTTAACCTTGCATTAATCAATTTAAATAACACACATGCATGTTTTCCATTTAAGAGAAAATAGATGATGAATAATTTGTCTAGGTGAATATGGCCCTTGTAAGGCCAAGAGTGTATCTCGTAATAAACGACGACCGTGGAATAAAATAGAACCACGTAAACCCTAGCCGCCGCTCTTCTGTTTAAACTTTCGGTAGAACCTCGTTCACGTGCAAACCCGTTCATACGAGCTTCGAGTAGATATTCATTTCTCATGAAATGCACTCCATGATCATGTTCTTTGGTTTTTATTTGAGATATTTAAATTTATTATTGTAGATTTTATTGGATCTTCTTGGATGGCTTATTTGGATCTCTCGGTGTTTATCGATTGCGAATTGATACGCACGTGAGTGACTCGTCGAAGGACTACATCGTGGGAAGATCGACATTTGAAGATCGTCAAATGAGATATATATAAAAGGTGCGAGGCAAGCACACCCCCTTGATCATTTTAATCCTATATTTTGCAAATGCATTTAAGTGTTTAATTTGTAGGATAAATTGGTGCATAAGCTATATCACTAAAAATGCTCATTGGGGAAATGGTAGCTACTACCTATTGATTTTATCCACTTATTGGACACTTCATAATCCTTTGTAACCATAAGTTGGAATGTCACATTGGTCAAATGCTATGAGCTTTATGGGATAATCATTTGCTAATTAAGCTTGCTAAAATGAACTATTATATTTTGTATAAATGAAAGCACATGTACATTCATTAAATTTACAAATATTGTTGATGGGAAAGATCTTTGATTGTATATGTTGGAAACCTCGATGTTGACGGGTTTTGATGTGATAATGTAAAATTGGATTAATGATTGTTTGATAATGATGATTTTGGAGACCCGTCACATCACATAAGGACCGGTATATTTGATTCTTAATTTAAGGAAACATCGTGCGGACCATGGATGCTGGTATGGGACGGCCATGGCTAAGTAATTAAGTGAATGTTGTCTTGCCTTCTAGAAGTAGAGAATGTATGGATAATTTACCCGATTTGGTAGTTATTCAGAGGGACCTCCACTACTACGGTTTTGGACTCAAGGTGCGCCGATACAATAAATTGTACCCTTTTAACTCCCGCCTAACTATCCATGTTTGAAGGAGGGGAAAATTGTACCTCTGGGGTGTTAATGGTCGGGTACGGAGGGATCTTTGCAATTTAGGGAAGGCAAGATTAGCAAACACTTAATGAAAACGTCATGTGTGATACCGATGTGCACACTTCATGAGTGCATGGTGCCTGCAACACCACAGACGGTCACTCACTGTCCATGGGTACAGCGTACAAACTCTGCAGAGTAATAATCCATTCGAATGGCCGTGCTTGCGATCTCAAGCTCCTTAATGATAGGTCTTTGTTTAGGGAATGGTTGGGGATTAAAATTGATCATGATGGTTATTGATATATGAAATGGTATAGATGATGATTTTGATAGGTACTTGACATGGAAGTCAAGCATAACATTTTATTCATATGATATTTTACTTGTGCCTTACATTTATGCAATTTATATTCAAGCAATTCAATTTAGTAATTATTTCATTAGTTGAGTTTAGATTATCATACGCTCATTTACGCAAACTTACCACATTATACCTTCCTTCACTTTGACCTTGTATTTAATTATAATTTTCGATAACATTCACATGCATGCTTGCCTCCGATAACTTTGTTTCAGAAATGACGTAAATCTCGGTGAGGAACGACGCCGTTCTTTCTAGTTCAACTTCCAGTCAATTGCCTGTGGGATGAACACGGGGCACACGCTGGAGATTTGAATTCCTTTATGTTTCCGCTATGTTTATTTCTTAAGGTACTTCGTCGGCCGTCGAGCCGATATTTTGTAAATTTCAAATAAACTTGATAGTTGAATTTTGATATGGCTATGGTTCCACTGTGATTACCGTGTGTACTTGTCATTGATCCTGGGGCAAGTACGGAAAACACGGAGTTTCGGGTAATCTATTATCCGGGACACCGCACAAGTCTGGCTCCAGAAGATCCGCCACCCAGAGGCAGTGTCTATGCCTACCTTATGCGTTCGGATGAAGTACAACCATATCAGATTTCTCCGACGATGAAATTTCTTGCAGGCACAAGACCCGTCGTCCAACCTCAGCTAATGTAGCGAGGCCCCTCCGGCGACCTTCCGGCAGCCAGCCCGTCGACAAGAGTTCTTGGGCTTCATTGTTGTTCCATAGGTTTCTTTTGCCATGTGCTTGACGTGTCCGAGTCTGTTCGGATGTGCGTTCGTTACATTGGCATGCTTGTCGGTCTGGTCACCGTTGTACTACACTCTTCTTGTTAGAGTGCATGTTCTAGGGTCATGTCACCCCTAGGTCTGTAATTTGTCTTTGATGAAATACAGACACCCTAAGTATCCAAAAAAAAAGCCAACTGGTATACATTAAGAAAACACTTACAAGCCTATGTGAGCTATTCAAAGATCGACTCGTTGAGGCTTGCGAGCTCGAGGTTAGGCTCAATCTCGGCTCATTTCCCCTCGAACCTGCAACAAGTCGATTTTAAGCCACTTGTCGAGTTCGAGCTTCTTTTACAACCTTATGAAGATTGAAGGAGGAAGCAAGTACTTCATCCGTTTCATTTTAAATGTCATTTTAAGAACAATATGTCATGGGGAAATTGCGTTTTAACCATCATTCTGAGGGTCAATTGCGATTTTAACCTCGAATCTGCGTTTTTGCATTTTTACCATCACTTTTTCAAACCGAAGGTACCGTTTACCATCACTTCCGTTCTCCCGTCAGATAGAACAAATTGGACGATTAAAAAAAAGAAAAAAAACAGAGGAAGACGAAAGTGCCCCCACCAAAACTCTACTGAGTCGTTCCTTCTCTGCCGAAACGCTATCGAAAACTCTCATCCTCTCCCTTCCCGTCCCCCGAAATCCTAACCCTACGCGACGGCGGGAGGCGGGCGGGCGCGCGACGCTGTGCGCGGCGTGTGCGGGGTGGGCAAGCGGCGTGCGCGGCGGGCGTGCGACGCTAGTGCGGCGCGGGCCAGGGGCGCGCGGAGTGGGCGAGGGCCGCGGGCGCGGCGCGGGCACGCGACGCTGGCGCGATGGCTGGACGAGGCTCGGGTGCGCTTTCTCAACGCGCCGCCGCTGCGCACGCCTGCACGTACTGCCGCCCCGCGGTCGCCTCCTCCCCTGTTGGCTACAACTTCCGTGAGGGCGCGCACGAGGACGCATGGCCGCGCAGGGGCGCTGCCTGGCGCGGACGTGCAGGGACACCCGTGCAGCCTTGAACACGTGCAGGGACTGATTCAATTGCAGCTATCATGGACTCGATTGGCATGAGAGTTAGCTCGATTTGAGCAGGGAACAAGATCCAATGGGACAGGATTGAGTTTGTGGTCATTGTTGAGATGGTGGTGTAGTAGTCAGCTACCTAGGTACTGTTTTTAGCTAGGAGAAATGAGCAAAAATTTCATGGTATTTGATGTGAATTGTTCGATCTTCAAATAATTGATCGATTGGACAGCAACTGCTGCTTTTGTTTCAATTCAACCTTGGCGACATTGCTGCTTATACAGCTCCAGTGGTGTTACAACATGCATCCAAATCTGTCTAAATTTATCAAATTTTGTCAAAATTTAAAATTTATGGTAATATATTCGAATCTGTTACATTTTTTTATTCAAAAATAGCATATACCTTCAAATTCTGTTGTATATGACTTTCATGTCTAAAGTGATGGTAAAATCACAAAAGGGCAACTTAGTCTTTTGCCTCACCACTTAACACCGTCAAAGGGCAGGTAACAGACTGATGGTAGAATCTTTGCTAAAAATGATGGTAAAATCACAAAAACACAGATAGGAGGTAAATCACAGTGACACAACAAAGAAATAGTAAAAACGCAATTGCCCCATATGTTATATTTGTATTAGGTGTCATTCTTC
Organism: Eragrostis curvula; assembly: GCA_007726485.1. NCBI lineage: Eukaryota > Viridiplantae > Streptophyta > Magnoliopsida > Poales > Poaceae > Eragrostis > Eragrostis curvula. Next base: position 12,203,929 of record RWGY01000009.1, on the reverse strand, counting down.
TTATAAATGCATCTTCTCTCTATTGCCTCCTCTTTCACTACGCATTGTTTTCAACAAACTTTTATTTTTTTTTGCTCAAGCCCGAAACAAAAGACGAATTGAGGGGAGTACTTGGAGGTGTTCGTTGCATAGGGTCTAAACTTTAGAGGGGTCTAAACTCTAGATAAGCTATATTAAATAAAGTTTAATTACAAAATTAATTACAGAACACTGGTCTAATTCGCGAGACGAATCTAATAAGGGTAATTACGCCATGATTAGATGATAGTTGCTGTAGTATTAAGTATTACTGTAGCATGACTGTAGCAAAATATAGATTAATTAGGCTCATTAGATTCGTCTCGTAAAGATGTACCCATCTGTAAAAAGGTTTTGTCATTAAACTTTATTTAGTACTAGGTTCTTTTTGTTTAGAGACCTCTAAAATTTAGCGCTAAAAGAAACGAACAGGGCCGAAGAGAAAGGCAAAGCTACAGTGACAGCTACTGGCCTACTTCCGCTTCCTACTCACATCCCTACCACACGGACCACCTCGAGATACGCGACATCACCTTGCTCACACGCCACCGTTCCGGTTTCATCAATGCCCGCTGCGGCTCTCCGCCCTCTCACCATTCCAGAGCGGCGCAAAAACCCGTTCTAGCCTCCTCGGCGCGATCGCCTGATTCCAGAACCTTCCAGAAATTTCTGGAGGAACACTGCGGCATGGAGGGAGTGACGGAGTTGGGCTTGTCGAGAGGGTGGGTAGCCGCCATATTGGACGAAGGGGACGCGGAGGGGGAGGGGGAGTTGCCGAGGAGGTCCGACCAGCCGGTGCTGCAGGTGGCGAGTCTGGAGTCGGTGCGCCCGAAGTCGCTGGAGCTGCAGTGCCTCCTTAAGCTCTCCGACGGCCTCCACTGTGTGGAGGGCTCGCTCTTCTCCGAGCTGAACCACCTTGTGAGTGACGGCGTCCTCCGCGCTGGCGCCGTGCTCCGCGTCCTCGAGTATATCTGCACCAACCGGCAAGACCGCAGGTGAGGTGACCGATTTCTGCTGAGAAAGGAAAAGATTTTACCTTTGAGATTGATGTGGTGGAATATGGCGACGATCTAGTTGGCCCTGCCATTCCCAAGGCCCTAGTGCGATTTGGTAATAAAAAGATTTCTCTCTTTTTTTTGGAACGGAAAGAACGAACTTCCATTAAACCTTGCTTTGCCGCAGAATCCCGCGCAACCAAACACCAAAAACAGTCAGAGAGATTGATCACAATGGGATCATCTTCCACAGAGTACTGCTCGCTAAAGCTGCGAGGGAGCCACAGTATTAGAAATTCTGGGTTTAGCTATAATTTGAAAGCTAATGAAATCTTCCTGAGCAAACACCGCAGTTCTGAAATAAGACCTCCCAGCGTCGTACTCAGTAGTTAAAACCGAAAGCTTCACCTGCACTGCATCGACTTCCAGTTGGATATGACCCATTCCGAGCCTCCCTGCATCTCTGACGCGAAATAAACATGCTATCACCTCTGCATGGAAGTCATCAGTCAGGTGAACATAACCCCATTCTCCTGAATTTATCTCCCGGTGGAAAAATCCATTACAGTTAATTTTCAGAGTTCCCTGCGGCTGCTTTTCCCACTGTTCTGTACTCTTCTCACGAACAGGTTTATCCTTCTGAAAGAAGTTCTTTTTTGTGTTGACGGAACTGAAATAAGTTCTTTATCTCATCAGGAAAATACTCAATGCTTCTCGCAAGGTACCCTATATCCTTCTTCAGTCCTCCCTCCCTATTCTACCACGACCAAAAGCTGACAATAACCTTTGTTTTGTTAGGTTCTGTCATGTTTAAGATTGTTCTCACTGCTTCTCTACCGATGCAATCTGTGCCATCAGTTCACGAATTGCCTCCAAACCAGTTGAATCCATGCTTCTTGACATCTGAACATTTGAAAAACAAATGCCCCCCATCTTCGCATTTTCTGTTGCACATCACACATCTAGTATTCAACTCCATCCTTTGCTGTTAAAGATTAACACGCAGTGGCAATGTGTTATGGGCAATGCGTCACACAAAGTGTTTAATTTTATTTCGCACTTTTAAATCCCACACTCGCCACCAGATATCATCAACTTGTTCTGTTGTGTGGCTAGACAACTGAGCCCTCCCTGTCTGCCTTCTTTCAGTTGTCGGGCAAGGAAAATACTATTGTAACTGCCAAACTAATGTTCCGTGAGCCAAAACATGATTCTCTATTGATGACAAAACAATGACCTCTAAAGGGGAGGTACTATAAGCAAAATCTATTCCTCCAATTGGTATCTTGAACTGCCCTCGACCATATTAGACAGACCTTGGAACACAAATGGTATACATGCAACCCTACTTGTGGCATCCCGTAATATGTTGTTGCTCATAGTTTGAGTGTTCAGTACGGCATGCCAAATGCTAATGATGAAGTCCTTATTGACTTGAATGGTCTGAACTAGACTAATGAAACAGGCTATGAAAAAAGAGTTCAATGTTTGAGCTGTCTGCCGCTCCGGTTGTATCATCTAAACCGTTATTATTTCAGCCAATGCTCGATTTTTCCTGAGTTCATGATGGGGTTTAAACATTTTGTTGTGTTATAAACCACACGTTGGGCAAAAGTAGATATAATTTCGGAGATTGCTCAGTAACATAAGAAGTGAAACTTTTGTGTCATCCTGACTCCTTAGGTCGTAGAATTTCACTAATCCCTTTGTTTATGCTAAGTTATTTGTTTTCTTTGAACATGCCATTTGCTCTAGCTAATTTTATGTTCTTGTCCTGTTTAGTTCTGCTTTTTCTTAGTTGAGTTTCAGGGATTATTGTATATTTGCATGCGACGATATAATTAAGCAGTGCATTATGTATCCAGGTTTATTATTGTTAGGAAAGTTGAAGTAATAAAAATTCAATGCGGACTAATTGGAAGCCCCCAACTCCGTGACAAGTTTGAAAGTAAATCTGAGCAGTCTGCTAGAACAGCGACCAGTGCTGATCCACCTCTTTGTGAATCCTATTCTGGTGGCCTCTGCATTACATCACCTTACATCAATGTGGAAGATCCTAACATACTGGAACTTCACGGGACTTGTGATGGATTCCATTCTCCTGAAAAAGGTGTTGCTGGTTCATCTGCTGCGACTGTTGCAGAATCTGTCGTCTTGAAATCTGTTGCACAAATTAAGGATAGAAATTTGGGATGCTCAGATAATCAGAACCTGATACCTTGCATTGCCTTAGGAAAAGTGGAAGGCGCTAACAGTTTGGTACGTAACGGGACTGTTAGCACGGTTGGTTCGTTGATTGCTTCAAAGACAGAACCTGTCATTTTGAAAACGGTTGCCCAGATTAAGGATGAGAATTTGGGATTCTCAGTTAAACAGGGCTTGATCACTGTGAAGGCTATTCTGACATATATTAGTACCGACAATTTCTGTTATGCCGTTTGCCCTCTGGTGGTGAATGGTAGGGAATGTAATTCGAGGTTGGTAGGTAATGTTGATGGCACGTGGCACTGTGACATATGCAAACATAGTTTTACATCAAAAAGTTGTGATTACAAGTTTGTGCTCGTCATTCAGATTAGTGATGCCACTGGTAAGACTTGGGCTTTTGCGTTCCAAGATGTTGCTGAGGAGATATTTGGACGCACAGCAAAGGAACTCTACTTAATGAAATGTGAAGAGCAAAATTCCGCGGAATTTGATGATATCATAGGTAGTGTCCGGTTTCATCAATATTTGTTCCAGTTGAAGGTTGAAACGGGGGCATTCGATGGCAAGCAGGTTATGAAATGCACAGTTGTTAAAGCTGAAAAGGTAGATCCACCAACTGAAAGTTCAGAGTTTGGCTGCTCCAATGCTGCTAACGTAGGTTTCTCCATTCTGAAAGCTCCATCAAGATGTCCTCGAAAAAAGGGAGCCCTGTCGAGAGCGCGCGCTTCCCACACAGAACGTACCATAAGTCCTGGTGATGCAATGCATTGGTTCTCTGCAGATCAGCTCGATCAGCTACAAGGAAATACTTATGGCGTCATGCCTGCTGCAGTTCTTGCAATGCCAAACCTTCAGGCTTGCAGCACTTGTGGATTTGCACTTTTTTGGGCACAAGGCACAACTGCCCCTCAGGTATGGACAGAGCAACAGCCTGCAGCCGAGGGCTTCATATATGGTTCTTCTGTACTTGGCACAGGATTGAAGACTGTCGAGGCCAGTGGCATGTCTGGGAGTTCCAAGTCATAGACAGGAATCTAAAGGCTTTTAAGCATTTCCCTGGGTGAGTAATTTTGTGAAGCTTTCTTTTGGTCAGAGGAACAGAACCTCTACGATGTCCTTACAGTTCTGAGACTTCCACGTTCTGTCTGGATACGTATGATGTCTTGTAGCTTCAAGCAAACCATGTATGCATTAGTGCATCAGTACTGTATGATGTCTTCAAAGACTACGAAATGTACTATACTTGTGTTTATATTGCTGTCCTGATCTGAAGATCTGAACTTTTGGAATGCTGTTGTCGCACCGTCTACGACACGACAATCAGCAGATTGACTTTTGAGCTTATAAGGGTTGCATATGAGACGCAGAATAGTAGAGGAATGAGGCATGCATGATATGCAACCCATTCATGCTTCATTTCTTCCCTTTTGAGAGGGAGAGAGGTCTGGGTATTGGCTCGAGCTGCTCGGCTTTGACATAATGGGTGCGACATCACGAGTAGATGGATGACATTTTGGGTTTGGTCAAGATCCTTGCCATCCGTAATGCAAGATGTTGAAGGCTGAGTAACAGCGAGGCCTGATCAGATGTTAGCATATTATTTAGGTAGATTTAGGCGGAAGAGAAAAAAAAAAGTAAAATTAAAAGCTTGCCTTGCGTTGGTAATGGGCCGAAATGGCCGTGCGTTTTGAACTAGGCCTGGAAAGTAGACGCTTTCGCGTGGGAGTCCCCGCCGCTAAATACTTCTCCCGCGCTAGCCGTAGCCGGCGGTCTGGTGACACTCCGTCTCTGGCGGGCCACGCGCTGCTCCTTCCCCGGCGACGTCTGGCCTCGACGGTGGTGAGAAACCCCCGCCCTCCGTTCCTCCCTCTAGCCTTCGCTTTCCACCTCACCTCGGTAAAAGGCGGCAACCCTAGTTTTCCGCGAGCAGGGGTCTTCCAGTTCTCGGCGCGCGTCCTCCTCCCGACGACCCGCGGCCCGGAGGTTCTTCTTCGTTCCTCGCCGGCATCCGACCGCCCCCGCGCGTGCACACCTCCAGGATTTCGATCAGGAACTCGATCCTTCACCGACGGTCCCCGACCTCCTCTTCCCTTCCGGCTGCCCACGCTGCTCCGATCGAGAAGGTGAGTGCCCTCCGGCCCCTTGCTCCCCCACCCACTCGGAACCCTAATTCACCTTCCCTCTCCTGATGTTCGCGACTCCGATTCACGGGTTTCCCTTTCATTCGTTGGTATGGCTTGCGCTGGAACTTCCACTGGGTTTTACTTGGGTTCACGAGTTGATTTATTTCGGTTTCGTTCGTGGCGTATCATGCAAATTTCGACTAGTGACGAAAGGGGATTGGTATCTGTGGCAATTAGTGAAGAAATTGTCAGTGGAATTTTGATTTCTGACATAGTTGGACGCAGATATGTTAGTTTCCGGGTTGAGATGATCTGTGAATTTTTGTTAGCATGAGTGGTCCGCTGCATTTCAGCTCTTAAATGTATTTGTCTGAAAACACATGTATTTGTATGAAAACATAATGTGTTGTTTCCGAAGTTTGATTGATAGAAACGAACATTTCTTCAGGTCTTCAGGTAGTTGTGAAGAAAATTTGGTCAGGGAGAGTTAGTTCTCGTTCATTTGTCAGTACATTTGGTGATTGAGGAGTTGTAAGTTGACGTGAGTTCTTGGATTGCAGGCAGGCTGCAGCGACTGAGGCGTCGCCAATCCTTTTGAAGTTCAACATGGAGGTATGGATGTCGTTTTTCTTTTTATGCTTTACCCGGATTATCTTATATTCTAACTGAATTTTTTGTTATGTTTCTAGAAGGCTACATTTGGGCCGCTGGACATCACTGGTATGTAATGATACAACCTCTTGACTTATTGTAACCACTAACCACAAACTTTGTAAATTTGATAAATCAAATTTCAGGTCTTCTTGTTTCGCTCGTGCTCACATGGGCAACAAAGTAAGTATTTCTAGTTGTCTACTGTGATGATTTAGGAGATGTGTCCCATGTAAACAAATTAATTTAGCATATGTTGCTAATCGATTGATGGTGGCATTAAATGTTTATACGGGACACAACTGGATTCTCCTCACACCATTATTTTCTGCTTATTAATTTAGCCTAACGCTTCACTTTGTTGATTTTATTTGTGGAAAGGAATCAATGGAACATTCGTATTAGTTGGCCTTGGTTAATGTTATCATGGATTTTGGAATATGAATTTGTTACCGGATCAAGAGTATGAATGGATTCAGTAATATGAGTTTGCGACGGATTCAAGAATTTGAACGTGTTATACATGATTGAGCTGTTACGTATGGGCCTTCATGGAGGTTTTCCTTGGTTAAAAGCATGTGGATGGAATTTTTAGCATGCTAGTTTTCTTTCCTTTTGAAATACTAGCAATACTACTAGAGGAACATTAAAGGTAACAGTATGAATACCTGCTTTCTTTATTGATTAGTAAAGCCCAAACTTTGTATCTCCATTTTAGTTGGCATGAATACTACATATTTTTTTGCCTAAAATGGGAAAAATCTTTTCACAGAACTAGAGTTCAGAGTGTTACACGGGCGTCAGTCACAGTTGGTGACATGCTTACCGCGCCGCTTCTGGGAGTGCACGATCATGGTCATGCTGCCAAGAGATGTCAGTATTGGCTTTTGGCGACCTTTTTTCACAGCCTCACTATGATAAGCTATGTATGCAAGGATCACGGCCCATCCGAGGGTCTTTGGGATTGGATACTGTTTTTCAAATGCTTAGGTCATTTGCTCAATCTGATTGGCAGCTTCTTGCTGCTGATACTTCTGGCTCGCCATTATCCTATCACTGAGGTACGGGTAACATATGTTGTATACATCTATTCATTTAAGCAATAATGTAGTATGAATTAACGCGAACTTGCACACTTGCTTATAACTACAGGATCTTTTGGTCGCTGGAATCATTGTTGGCTTTGGCTTTATATCATATCTGTTGATCTTTTTTACTGACAAGATGTGCCTTGAGGGAACTATTGTATGGGAGATCATGCTTATTCCCATCACTATGTGTATGCATGCCTTGCGCTTTGCAAGTCAGGTTTGATCTCTCTGAGGAACTTTTTATTACGTGCCATAAGTTTGCTTCGTATAATGTAAAGAACCTAGTTGAACACAAAATTGATGCTGAAGCTTATTTTAGCACGATAAGAAGAATATACATGTAATTGTTCTGCTGAATAAATAATGGAATCAAGAGGTGTTTGTTCTGCTGCAGTTCGGATTACACACAATATGTCAATATTTATAGTTTTGTTGTGTTTTGTTTACATTTGTTTTGTAATTTCGATATTAATGCAGGGACAATCAACAAGATTTGAGTTGATACCGTTCTCAATTGCACTGTTAGGGGTTATTCCTGGCATTTTTATGCCTCATCCCACGGGAGACATCTGATGCATCAGGTGTTTTATCAGCTGTCTTTGAACAGCTGATGAAGCACCTACCTTTTAATGTAAGGACAAACAGTACTGCCAGTATGAACCATGTAGACATTGTACTCAGTAACTCACTTTCTTTTCTTGCGTTTTCCCTTTTCTAGATAGCTACTCTGTTGAGTGCAGTTTCCAGGCTTGCAGATGCCATTTTCATGTGGTCTGACAAAACAAGAGACACTGGTAACTTCTTCAGAAGCATCTTACAAGAGTGCTTACTGTGACATCCTTGAGATGGGTAAGCCTATATCCACCTTGGGCTAGATTAACTCCACAAAACCATCGTACTTGGGTAACTGCAGTACTGAATGCTACTGCACTGCTTTGTTATTGTCCTTGGAATGCTGCCGTCATATGCAAGTTTCACTATGAAGTGAAAGCCCTATGCTGTTCAAACTAAAAACTTACTAAAGGAAAGGTAGCTAGCTTTTGAAAACTGAAGTCACAGAATGGCTTGCCCTTGGCCATAACAAAAGGAAATGAACCTAGCTTCGTTACAAAATTCTTTATCAGTAGTGTTGCAACTTATCAATGAAGACTTTGCATTTGTATGTTTTTTAGTTATGGCTTTTATCTTTTCACCTCAAAATAATTCTTCTAGAAATGATGAATCTTCTGAGCTATCAGAAATGGTGAATCTTCCGAACTATACTCCGTATTAGTTATGGCTTGCATGCTATGAAAATGCAAATGAAACTATTAGTCGGCCAAGGAAATTTTATATTCTAATTATTGTCATCCTGAAGCTTATATTCTAATTATTGTCATCCTGAAGCTTGAAGCAGTAAATTTATCTTATAGTGAATCTTGGTTGATTTGTGTCCAGACATTGACGGGTCATCTGAAATTCTGAATATACCCCGAAATGAACACTTTTGAGCTAACATATGCGTTCTACTTCCTTGTTTCAATCAGGTGAACGAATGAGCGGTGGATAGTCACTCAACCAGCTCAAATTTTGCTACGTGCTAAAGACCTTGAAACTTTTTGTGCTGTGCTCAGATCAATGGTGTCGAGTCTTCCATCTTGTGATCTGAGGTGTATAACTGCAAAAAACAGACACTTGTGTACCAGGAACATAAGTAGGCGCCTTTTGCTTTGAATAGGTCGCCAACTAGTGTGGCATTTCCCATAAACTTGTATGAACAAATACATGAGATTTGATTGGGGCTTGTTGCTCATCCAGATGATTGCGGCTTCATGTGGGTTAGGCAATGGGAACGGCTGCCTCGACGCCAAATTGTACCCTGATTGTTTGTTACACCAAATTGCACCCTGATTGTTTGTTACTTCTGTCTACAAGAGAAAAATGCAAGTTTAGAGGTGACAATGCTTGATGCAGTATTGCAGATATTGTCATTCTGACAGAACTGAGCTTAGAAATTATAACAGAGTACCGACACCAAAGCCACCGATTAGGAAGAAGCGTTGTTGTCAACAGACGCGGAAGCGGTACACGCCGCCAAGCAGCCACACCGCCGCAGGATGCTGCATCTCGCGTGACGTGACAGAGCTTGGTTTGCCGCCACTTCGAGGTACATGCCTAGTCCCATCGTTTGTTTAGTACATACCTCTAGACAGGAGGAAAAGGGGGCACAAAACTGGTTGACTGGTTGGAGAAAAGTCCGCTCTCGGCACGATAGTGAAGCACTCCTTGTTTTCTTGCTTGGCATCCCATAATCTACGGAGATTTCATTCGAAAAAAAAAAAAATCTACGGAGATTCTGTCACGACCGTGCCGGACGACACACAGAGCGCCAAGACCAGTGGCCGTCAAGTGGCTAAGTGGGCCGAGTGAGCCTTGTAAGCGGGTGAGTGTGTGGCGGGCTGTGTCCCGAGTAGCCTATATATTCAGTAGAGACAGAGGAAGATGCATCGCATTATGTAACAGACAAGTTATTCCCTAAACCTCAATACTTCTTCTTCCTTCCCAAGCAAACCGGAAACGGTCTTCTCTCCATCCGAATCTCGTTGGTGTGCTGCCTTCGTAGACTAGGATCGTTACATTTGGTATCAAGAGCCTGTTCGATTGCTGGATCTCGTAGCCTTGAGTTGTAAAATTCCATTCTGAGGTCAGTGATTTGGGGACGAATTTCGATTCCATCGAGTTCATCCTCGAATTCTGTAAATCCTCGGGGGTTAACTCGGCGAGGAGTGTGATCGTTCGTGGAGCTGGCCAAGAGCAAACCTCCCACCCTCACCACCCGGATGACGAAGGTTGAAGGCGAGATGGCGGCGGTGACGGCCAAGTTGGATCAGATCCTCAAGTCCGTGGAAGGAATTCCGGAGTGGAAACCGAAGGTTGATGCGGCAATTGAGCAGGTTACCCGCTCTGTTGCCGACCTGGATTCTCGCATCGGAGCTCTCGAGGCGGCCCAGTCTCCGTTTGAGCACAAGCAAGTGGAGGCCGATGCGCAGGGAGGCGGCGTCATCTTCACCAACCTCAAGTTCAAGGAGCCCGTCAGCAACAACCATCACAGCAGTGGTGAGCCGAAAATTACGATCCCACCCAAACCCACTCCACCTACTGGATCTGGATCCTCTTATGAGTATGGTTCTGGTTCTGGTCATTTCTCTCACCACAAGGAGTTTCGTATGCCTAAAACTGATTTCCCCAAGTTTGATGGTGAGCATCCTAGAATTTGGAAGGATAGGTGTGAGAAATACTTTGCTATGTTTAAGGTTCCTGTGCATCTGTGGGCTCAGTATGCAACTCTGCATTTTATTGGTATGGCAGCACTATGGCTGCAGACATATGAAGCTCAGCACACTATTGATAATTGGGTGGAACTGTGTGTGGCTGTGGAAACGAAATTTGGCAAGGACATGTATAGGAACTATGTCACCGATTTATTGGCTATCTCACAGACTACTGATGTGCGTGATTATCATGCTCGTTTTGAGCAAGCTATGCATAAGGTTCTGGTTCACAATAGTGCTTATGATGATGTCTTTCTTGTGAGTAAATTTCTGGAGGGACTCAAGCCTGATATCAAGAATGTAATTACTCTGCATAAACCCAGAACTGTGGATGCAGCTGTCTCTTTGGCACTTATGCAGGAAGATGTTATTGAAGCAACAAGGAAATTCAATCCAAGACAACACAGAGACCTGCCGAGGTTCTCAAAATCACCACTAGTTTCAGTGCCAACTACTGACACTAAAGGAATTCTGGGGACTGTTCCTTCTGAGGGCAAGTCATCCCAGCAATCAAAATGGACTGAAAAATATTCTAGCCTGAAGGCAATGCGCCGAGCTAAGGGAGAATGCTTCAAGTGTGGGGAAAAGTGGACTGGTCCTTCTCATAAATGTCCTACATCCATTCCATTACACATGATGGAGGAGTTACTGGAAGTGCTGCAATTGGAGGATGATAACTCTCCTCCAACTGAACCTGAAGACACTAGCAGTGATGAAGAGCTATTGAGTCTTTCTTTCTGTGCAGCAGCTGGTACTTCTGGAAAAAAATCTATGAGACTTCATGGTTTGGCTAGGAAACAAGAGTTGCTCATTCTTGTTGATTCAGGAAGCTCCAGCAATTTTATTAGTGCAGCTCTGGCTGAACAAATGCAGTGCCAGTTCACATCTATCCCTGAGGCTAAAGTGGTGGTAGCTAATGGAGATCAAATGTTGTGTAACCAAAAGGTTGATCAGTTTACATGGCTTACTCAAGGTCACACATTCTCAAGTGACTTTCGTGTTCTGCCTCTTTCATGCTATGACTTGATCCTTGGTATGGAATGGCTTGAAGAGCATAGCCCTATGTGGGTCCATTGGCAGAAAAAGAAGATGAGATTTACATATCAGGGTGCTAGGATTACATTGAGGGGTGTTAAGACCTGCACCAAGAGCTGTCTGAAAATTTCTGGGAAGAAGTTAAAAGGCCTCATCAGAAAAGGTGGTCTCCATCAATTGCTGCAGCTATGCCCTGCCGAGAATCCTACTGCTGCCTCACCTGTACCTGTACCTATCCAGCAGTTGATTGACTCTCACAAAGAATTGTTTGAAGAGCCCTCTAAACTGCCACCCAAGAGAGACTGTGACCACCAAATACCTATTTTACCAGGTGCTAAACCTGTTAATATCAGGCCATATAGGTACTCTCCAAGCCAAAAAGATGAAATTGAACAGCAAGTGCAAGATATGTTGAAGAAAGGGGTCATTCAGCCTAGCACCAGCCCTTATGCTTCTCCTGTGCTATTAGTGAAGAAAAAGGATGGTTCATGGCGTTTTTGCATTGACTACAGACATTTGAATGCTGTCACTGTGAAAAACAAATACCCTCTTCCAGTGGTTGATGAATTATTGGATGAATTACATGGTGCTGCATGGTTCACCAAACTGGACTTACACTCAGGGTATCACCAGATTCGTGTCTTGGATGGTGATGTGCCTAAGACAGCATTCAGAACACATGATGGTCATTGGGAATTCAAAGTTATGCCCTTCGGGCTAACCAATGCTCCTGCCACCTTTCAGGGTATTATGAATACTATATTTGCTCCCTTGTTAAGACAGTGTGTGTTGGTGTTTATGGACGATATATTGATCTATAGCAAATCTCTGGAAGATCATGTGACCCATCTGCAGGCTGTTTTTGATATTTTGAAGCAACATGAGTTTTACATCAAGAAGAGTAAGTGCTCTTTTGCTCAAGAGCGACTTGAATACTTAGGGCATATCATCAGTTCTAAGGGAGTAGCAACAGACCCAGCTAAAATTGATGTTGTTCAGAAATGGGCTGTTCCTGGGAACATCAAGCAACTAAGGAGTTTCCTGGGGTTAACTGGATATTACAGGAAATTCATCCATCAGTATGGGATTATTAGTAAGCCTCTTACTGATCTTCTGAAGAAGAACACTCAATTTGTGTGGACTGATCAACACCAGCAGTCTTTTCAAGCCTTGAAACAAGCCTTGGTCTCTGCACCTGTGTTGCAGTTACCTGATTTTGCTAAGCCATTTTCTGTGGAAACTGATGCAAGTGGGTTGGGTATTGGTGCTGTCCTTACTCAGCAGGGCCATCCCATAGCATATTTAAGCAAATCATTGAGCAAAAGATCTCAGGCATTGTCTACATATGAGAAGGAGTGCATGGCAATACTCATGGCTGTAGAGAAGTGGAAGTCCTATCTTCAGCACAGGGAATTCACGATTGTCACTGATCACAAGAGCCTCATTCATTTAAGTGATCAGAGACTGAACCAAGGCATGCAACATAAAGCTTTTGTGAAGCTTTTAGGTCTTCAGTACAAGTTGGTTTATAGAAAAGGTCTCGAAAATTCAGCTGCTGATGCTCTCTCACGCAATACTCCTGATCTGGAATGTCATGCCGTGTCTATGAGCAGACCTAAGTGGTTGGAAGTGGTCATTGAGGGTTACCAGACTGATCCTGCTACTAAGCAATTGCTCACAGAATTAAGCATTACTGGAACCAATGATAAAGGTTTCTCACTCACTGATGGCTTATTGCGCTATAAGAATAGAGTGTGGTTAGGTTCTCACACTGAAGCCCATCAAGCTATTCTCCTTGCTCTTCACTCTAGTGGATTGGGTGGACATTCAGGTGTCATGGCCACTTATCACAAAGTCAAAGCTCTCTTTGCTTGGCCTAATATGAAGAAAGATATTCAAGCTTATGTAGCATCTTGTGCTGTTTGTCAGCAGGCCAAATCTGAGCATACTAAGCTTCCAGGAACCCTACAGCCTCTTCCTGTGCCAGAGCAAGCTTGGAACATTATCAGTTTGGACTTTGTGGAAGGTCTGCCAAAGTCTCAACGATTTGATACTATCCTGGTGGTAATTGACAAGCTGTCCAAATATGGCCATTTCATACCTTTATCACACCCGTATACCGCTCTTACAGTGGCACAATCCTTTATGGATCACATATACAAGTTACATGGATTACCTCAGGTGATAATTTCTGACAGAGATAAAGTATTCACAAGCACTCTCTGGCAGGAATTGTTCAAACTCTCTGACACCACATTGAACATGAGTTCATCGTATCATCCTCAAACGGATGGACAGACCGAGAGGCTCAATCAATGTCTAGAGACTTATCTTCGCTGCATGGTGCAAGCCTGTCCCAACAAATGGTCCAAGTGGTTGCCGCTCGCAGAGTATTGGTACAACACTACTTTCCACTCTGCTTTGGGTCGCACTCCTTTTGAGGTACTGTATGGCCATCCTCCTCGTCATTTTGGCATTGTTCCTGGTGATGCATGTTCTGTGGAAGACCTGGAGCAGTGGCTCAAGGACCGCTCCTTGATGACTCAAGTGATTCAAGACCACCTGTTGCGTGCACAACAGCGCATGAAAGCCCAAGCTGATAAGCACCGCATGGAGCGAGAGTTCGCTGTGGGTGATTGGGTTTACCTCAAATTGCAACCGTATGTTCAGATGTCAGTTGCAAGGCGTTCTAACCAGAAGTTGAGTTACAAGTACTTCGGTCCCTACCTGGTACTTGAGAAAGTGGGCAAAGTCGCATATAAACTGCAATTACCCCAGTCGAGCAAGATACATCCAGTTGTGCATGTGTCGCAACTGAAGAAGGCCCTTCCCCCATCAACTGAGGTGAGTTCTGATGAAGCTCTTAATTGCATTGCTACTGATGAGGTTCTCTATCCGGCAAGGCTTCTTCGTTCTTGTCTGCACAAGGTGGGCAATACAGCTGTGTGGTATGGCTTGATCCAGTGGGCAGGACTTCCAGATGATTGGGTTACCTGGGAGAATTTGCCAGAGTTGAAGCAGCGCTTTCCTCTGTCGTCAGCTTGGGGACAAGCTGAATTTCAAGCCGGGGGGAGTGTCACGACCGTGCCGGACGACACACAGAGCGCCAAGACCAGTGGCCGTCAAGTGGCTAAGTGGGCCGAGTGAGCCTTGTAAGCGGGTGAGTGTGTGACGGGCTGTGTCCCGAGTAGCCTATATATTCAGTAGAGACAGAGGAAGATGCATCGCATTATGTAACAGACAAGTTATTCCCTAAACCTCAATACTTCTTCTTCCTTCCCAAGCAAACCGGAAACGGTCTTCTCTCCATCCGAATCTCGTTGGTGTGCTGCCTTCGTAGACTAGGATCGTTACAGATTCCTTGCCGGAGAGTCCGGTTACTCCACGTACAACTAGTGGCCTTTGAGTTCCGAGTTCCGACGTCTAAGCTCTTGCTGTGACCGACCCTTGTAGTTTGTTAATGAACGAACAGAACTTGTGTATAGTGATATAAAAACTAACGTGATCATATATATCAGGGCAAGACCGATATGTCCTTGCTTGTTTCTGACCTTTCAGAATCCATGGCCGCCAGCGGCCTTTCAGAAGAGGGAGAGGAGCACCGCACTTTCGCGGGGAGGCATCCATGGGCAGCAGAGTGCATGGTTGTTACATTAGGCACTACGTACGTTATGCATGTTCGTATATGTGCTCTTGTTTGCTTGCCAAATCTATTTTAGTTTCCAGCAACCCGAGTTCTGGGTGAAAGTGACAGGCGTGGAGGGGCTCGACCGGAGCACCGACGCGGTGACCGCGCCCATCTTCAACTTCACCCTCCGCGTCAACTACGATCATGGCTCCCTCGGCATGCCTGTCTGCGGCAAGGGTGGCAGCGTCGTGGTGGCGTACGCAGGCGTTCCGATGGCGCACTGCGCTCTCCCCGAGTTCTGCGCGTGGCTTGACGTCGTCGCGTCAGTCCCCATCGTCGCCACAAGCGAGGGGCTCGGCCTGCCAGGCGAGGCTCATTCGAGCGCATGGAGGCTCATTGCCTGTGCAACTGTTGTGCACGGCAATGCTGCATGGCATGGGCGATCAGCTGGACCGGCCATTTGTCTGTCCGGTCCTCAAGTAGGTACACATGTCAAAGAAATGTTAGTAGTTTTAAGCTCAAAAATGGCAAACAGAATTGTACAATGAGTCCAGTGCAGTTAGATAAGTTAACATACCCACTCTGTTATTCAGCATTTGATGTTGGTTATAGGACAGGGGAGTACTCCGCTGCCATAGAGACCGCCGTACAATTTTTTCGAAGTACATGGGTACAATTTTTTTTTCGAAGTACATCTATTTACGAGCGTGTGATTTTTATTTGGAGTTCGGATCATTCGGAAACCCAAAGGGCCCTTTAATTGTTAGGAAATAGGAAGAACGTGATCTTATTTTTCAAAGGCAAAATTACATAAACTAACCATAATCACTTGAAGTTTGAGATTCACCACATAACATGTTTTGTTCTAGATGCCCACCCAGCTACATGGTATATTATTGTAAAACCTTATTCCAATGCTTCGATATAGCTTATTTCTTATATTTTCGTGAGAAAATTAAGCACATAGCAAAACTAGGTGCAATGTCATTGAAGCTATAACTAGCCATTATTTCATCGAAACTTATAAAAAGTATGAAGACTATATTCTCACAAAAGTTGGTGATTTCTATAAAGACTCTACCGGCTACTTCAAACTACTGAAAACATGTTGAATCAATTAAGCATGTGTATGTTGGGGTGTTTTTTTTTTACAACAATATCCATTAAAGAGGTACGTACATATTTGCAATAAAATTGAGTTATTGTAGGTACTATGCAAATAAAAATGTGTATAAAAGAAATAAGTCTAAAAATTTGTCCTCGAAGCAGATTCTGGCATAAACATTGAGGGGAAAAGTGGAACGAAAATTAAACTCCATTATAATTTGAAGGTAAAAACGAAGTCTTCCAAACTAAACAATTTGCCATCCGTAGCGGGATGCACGGCCGGACAACACGGTGCCACAACATAAAGCTAAATCTAAATGACTAACCCGGCTTTGTAGTCCATTATATCTCACTTACATATAAATAAGGTTTCTTGTTCTCATCCACCATTGTCACCTTATAAAGGATTATATTTCGCGGGATATCGGTGTCAGCGTGATGGCCTTCGCCGTACGTCTTCACGTCTACTTCAAGCTCGAGCTTGCCCGAGTGCCAGTCCGACGCCATGCGGTCGCGGAGGCGCGGCGACAGCCCCACCCCGCGTCCCCGTGCGACAACGTCGACGTCCTTCTCCCAGCGCCCCTCCGTGCAGTCCCTCGTCTCCACACGCGCCCAGCCGAGCGCGACGCCCGAGTACATCACGGCCACGTCCACGCTGTCGACACACGTGTTGTTCAGCCGGAGCGTGACGTTGAACGACGGCGAGACCAGGCGGCCGGCGCGGCCCGGGTCGAAGCCACCGTAGCCTGTGAGGTGGATGGAGCGAGACGGTTCGCGGTGCGTCAAGAGATATATGGCGACGAGACCAAACACTAGCAGCGACGAAACCGTTACGCCCACGGCCATAAATAAGCATTCGTCCTCCATGATTGCGGAACACGCGGCCGAGCACCTGCCGCGGCGGCGATCTCCAGGCGCTAAGTGATAGGGCACGGCAGCCGCCGCTTCTAGGTCGATGCCCGCACCCATTGTTTGTTGTGTTCAGGGTCTTGTCAAACAGGAGAAACAGAGAATACGGAAGTGGTTGAAATAAAACTTCAATACTGCACGCGCGATCTAAGACGAGACGGCATCGTGTTTATGTTGGTTGCGAATATGCGTGGAGTCCTTGTCTAGCTAGTCCGCAAGATATACAACACGTATCCAATAAAGCATACGGTTGTATACATCCTTCAAATCCTGGTCTAGCTGGGCTAAACTTTAGTTTTGTTCCTGACATCTCGCGGTCGTCCCCTCGTCACAGCAATATCGATCCATGGCCGCCGGCCTCTTGGAAGACGAGACCCGCGGTTCCGAGGAGGGGTCCTTTCCGTGGGGAGGTTGTATCGGGATCACACTCTCCGTTGGGATATTCCCAGCGTTCGCGCTCCTCATCTGTGTCCTCCTTTACTTCAACGTCGAGGATCCCAAGTTCTGGGTGAAGCTGTCCGGGGTGCAGGGGCTCGAACGCAGCGCCGACGCGGTGACCGCGCCCACCTTCAACATCACCGTCCGCGTCGACAACCAAAACAACCACCACCGCGAGTTCTGCGGCAAGGGAGGCGGCGTGGACGTGTCGTACGCCGGCGTGCCGCTCGCGCACGGCGAGTTTACCGAGTTCTGCGTGCCGCCGGGGGTCGTCGGCTCGGTTCCCGTCGTCGCCACGAGCGAGGGGCTGGGCCTGCCGGATGAACTTTACGAGAGCATGGAGATCCAGCGGCAACGGCATGAACGTGTGCCACTGGCGGTGCACGTGCGGATGCGTGGGATGACTGGCACCGGCAGATCACCGATTTTGGTGTGGTGCACCGCAGTACTGCATGGGCAACCAGCGGGGCCGTTTGTCTGTCCACTTCTCTATATGAGTGCAGATGGAGTATATCCTTATCCGGGAGATAGTCCAGTGATATCCGGGAGCTAGGCAGGTCTTTTAATTTTCTTGTTTCCTTGTTGCTTTTGTTTGATGAGAAGATAAATATATATGTTGCGGTCAATGTGCGAAGAAAAGAATTTCTGAACAATCGTATCCCACTCCTTGACTGAGTGGAGGTCGTCGTTGCCATTAGATTGTAATAATCATACATATGATTAATTTTTTCTCCACAATGGCTGGAGGAGGTATTATTTGTCGCTCTCGTTGTCCATAGCTCGAGCAGTCGGAGTGCTCCACAAGAGGCGCCGTGCTCGCAACAGTTAAAACGAATTGCAATGGAGATGGCGGAACCCGTTGGCAACAAAGGGCCTTGGCGAGCTCGCTGCCACATGGCGGCCATGGCACTTGGCGCGGTAGTGGCAGGGCAGCTGCGGGTGACTCAAACAGTAGAACACGTCCCAAACTTCGCATTCTGAGAGGCCCAAGAAAGGATTGCCTCTATCTTTTAGATGAACATCACAGATTTAGACTGATGTGAATGTTGAACCATAAGTGAATTGTCCATCTTTTCCCATTAGTTTAGGTTTTTGGATGTAATTGGTTGGTGCATGCAACTCAATATGGTATCGAGCCAGAGGTCTTGAGTTCAAGTCCTGGTGACCGCATATTCCGCTGCGCCGTTCCTATTTCCACGTTTGCCTTTCTCCATCAGCTTAGACTTTTAGGTGTAATTGGTTGGTGCATGCAACTCAATAGTGAAAAGACGCTTTTCTGCTGTTGCAATTATCAATGGATGGGTCTAAATCCGAAACTTGTCACTACAAATACAAGTTTGCAAAAAAAATAAATTATTGTTTGGCATTCCAGAGATCACGGAGATTCCTTGCCGGGAGAGGAGTCCAGAAACTCCACGTCCAGTTTCAGTTCCGACGTGTAAGCTCTTGCTACGTACGGTCCACCTTGTAGTTTGTTTAATGATCGAACTCCTATTTGATTTCAATGCGTAGTGAGCGCCAAAGGCTAACTTGTATCCAAGACAACACGTATAGTGTTATATCAAGCCAGAGAGATAGTACAATCGTTTGCTGGTTTCTCACCTACTATATCCTAGTTATTTTTCTCCCGCGGCCGTCTCGAAAACGACATCTATTGAAATAAATGTAAAACTAAATAAATATATGATATTTGTAAAGATATTATTTAAAGGCGAATCTATGAATATGATGACCTAGGTGTCCCAAATAAACTAAATATTGCAAAACTTGTCAATGGCCAAAGTTTTTAAAATGTATCAAAACCTTATCCGAAACAACTATGGTATTTAATGATAAGCTTTTTTTTTGTTATTTTTCTTTGAGTGATACCAGCATTGATAACTTAAAATGGCATAAAAATTTGATACCATAGGTAACAAAATTTTGTACAGACAATTAAGTTATAGCTTTGTTATCACTCTGTGCATTTTCAAGAACCGTAGAGCATGGAGTCGAGGCATCCATTGGTGACCCGGCCGAGAGCCTAACAGTTAGCGAGCGCCGTCCAAATGTCAGTTCGCCACGCCACTGTCCAACTATTCAACGTAACGTAACAGATGTTGTTTTGAATTTGGACATGAATTATTGTTGCTGTGATTTAGCTCCGGACTCCCTACTAAGTTTCAGAGTCTAGTCCGCAACAAAGACAAACAAACAACCCAATCGAAGAACGTAACTTGCATTGCTATATCCAACGCCGCTGTATCCACAAAGCTGTTATATCGGCCCTCTATCATCTTCGTGAATATCAATTAATGGGCGCTGGCCTCTTAGACGATGAGCGCCGCGTCTCCGTGGATGTCCAGACGAGGGTGGCAAATTGGATCATAGATAGGTGCATCGCCCATTGCAGTATTCTTAGCGTGCCTGCTCCTTATGGTTTGGGGCTGCTTCTACGACTTCGCGCCACCCGAGTTCTGGGTCAAAATTCAAGGCGTCGAGGGGCTCGACCGGAGCACCGACGCGGCGACGGCGCCCGCCTTCAACGTCATCCTTCGGGTCAACTATGACCTTAGCGTCGGCCACAACTGGCCGCAGCTCTGCGGCAAGGGAGGCAGCGTGGTGGTGTCGTACGCGGGCGTGCCGCTCGCGCACGGCGACCTCCCTGAGTTCTGCGTCCCTGTCGGGGTCGCCGGCTCGGTCCGCGTCGTCGCCACGAGCGACGGGCTGGGCGTGCCCGACGAGCTGTACGAGCGCATGGAGAGCCAGCGCCAGCGGCATGGACGCGTGCCGCTGACGGTGCATGTGCAGATTGACGAGCTGACAGGCAGCAGCGGATCACCTACGCTGCTGTGGTGCACGGCAATACTGCACGGGCAACCCAAGGGGCCATTTATCTGTTCGATTCTCAAGTAGATGCAGTATATTTTGTAGTACTACATATTTTTGTTATGTATTGAAGCGGTTCGCCTCATGATTTATCAGAGCCAGCTGGTTCTGTCGTCTCAGTTTGTTCAAATTGGATGGGGCGTGACTTATGGTCTAGCTTGAGTCCGTATATGATGCCCGCGAGCATCAAAATGTATTTACCTGGCGCCTGCGAGTGGACTTCAATATTTTGCATTTTTTTTCTTGCACCAGTCTGTATTATATCTACTCCCTCCGTTTATAAATATATTACGTAATTGATTTTTTTTATTAAACTTTAACCAACAATATAGATTTAAATAATTACTTTTCGAATGTGAAATGAATAATTGGATTCACCATCAAAAGCACTTTAAAATTAACTTATATACTTACTATTTACACAAATATTAAGATGAATGGTCAAAGAAACAGAAAGAATCAACGGTGTTATATATTAAAAAAACAGAGGGAGTATTACCTAATACTTTTACAGTGAACACCACCGGATTCAATATTCTTACATATTGTTCTAGATACAACAACATGCTGATTAACGAGAAAAGATTACACCATTGTTCAAAAGTGGGCGCACCACTTGATTTTACTGCCTCGAACCCATTTTTATCAAAAAAAAAAAAAAAAAAACTCTCTACCCCCAAATTACTCTGTACTTCTGAAAAAAAGAGGAAATTTACATGACATGTTTGAGAGATGTAAATTTCCATCAACACATACTGTTAGAGTGCCAATGAAATTGTCTATTCTACATCCAAGCAACACATTTGCTTGTAAAACACACTTTATAGGTATCTTCCACTCTGCACTCACAAACTGGAGACCTAAAATACACAGTCGCTCATGTCTTACGGCTACCGTGACCTAAAGACGATGCTTGGTTATCCTTCTCGTCCATCATCCTAACCTTACAGGCGATCATACTTTGGGGAGGATCAGTGTCAGCACGACGGCCTTTGTGGTAAAACTTCACGTCGACGTCAAGCTCCAGTGCGCCCAAGCTCCACTCCGATATGCCATGCGCTCGCGGATGCGCTGCGACAGCCCCACCCTGTCTCCTCGCGCCACCACCTCCACGTCCCTCGCGCAGTTTCGTGGCGCAACGCGCGCCCAGCCGAGCGCGACGCCCGAGTACATGACGGCCACGTCCGCGCTGTCGACGCACGCGTGGTTCGTCCAGAGCGTGACGTTGAATGACGGTGAGACCACGCTGGCGGCGTGGCCCGGGTCGATGCCGTCGTAGCCGGTGTGAGGTGGACGGAGAGGGAGGGGGCGCGGTGCGTCAAGATAGACATGCCGATGACCACAAGTGCCGACAACAAAGCCACGATTAGGAGGCAGCACTTGTTGCCAATCCATGCGGAACACGCGGCAGACCAGCCACCGCCGCCGTCGCAGGATGCTGCATCTTTCATGGCGTGGTAGGGCTCGTTCGCCGCTGCTTCGAGGTCAATGCCCAATCCCATCGTCGTTTGTTGAGTACGTACCTCTTACAACAGGAGGAACAGGGGGCACGAAAGTGGTTGGGAAAACGTCAGCGAAATCGAAATTTCGGCACGAGTGGAGTACACCTTGTTTATGTTGTTTGGCGTCCGAGCGTCGACTACGGAGATTCCTTGACGGAGGAGGAGTCCAGAAACTCCACGTACAACTGATGGCCTTCGTGTTCTGACGTGTAACCTCTTGCTACGATCCACCTTGTCGTATGTTTAATGATCGAACATCTATTTGATTTGAATGTAATCAGCAAGAAAGGCTAACCTGTATCCAAGACAATAATGCTATATAAGCTCTAATCAACATGGACGTATCTGTCAATGCCAGACCGATAGTACAATCGTTTGCTAGTTTCTCTCACCTACTATACTAGTAGATTTCTCAAGGCCGCCTAAACATATCTGCTACATCCATGGGCGCCGCCGGCCTTTCAGAAGACGGCGAGGAGGCACCGCACTTTCGCGGAGAGGCATCCATGGGCAGCAGAGTGCATGGTTGTTACATTAGGCACTACGCGCGCTATGCATGTTCATAACCCCCCCCCCCCCCCCCCCCCCCCCCCCCGCGTCACCATCATCCAAAATTTACACTAATTTCGATATCCACCATTAGGATTTTGCTAATGATTCTTGTGTTTGGCCCCTCCTATCCTTAAAACCTGAGCAATATAGCTTGCTTGGCCCCTCCCAAGCTCCAAGTCTAGCTCCGTACATCACTAATAGTAAGTTAGTGCTTAATTAACCTAATCTCGTGATTACTCCTTAATTTCTTTATTAATTTACATGCTAAACCTGACTTGTGTTCGACAGACCACTCGACTCTACGAAGTGCACTGCTAGTCCCTTGCTGCCTCGTGCCTGTACTCCGGTATGCTTCATGGATTTGAAGGGAAGAGAGCCCACGATTTGGGAATTGGGTGGGATATGTAAATATCCCCGTGCTCATTTTCAATGTGGACAAGAGTGTATGGGTTGCGGTTCTAGACCTCTTCTTGAGGTTACCTCAGACAACCAGGGATGGGGGGGCGGGGGCCTAGCCCCCCAACCCCCCCCCCCCCCCCCCCCCCCCCCCCCCGCCCCCCCCCATGCTTTGCACCCTTAAAATCACCATGTAAATTAGAAAACAAGAACTTGGTTTGGTCCCTCTTATGAGTCAAATTTTGTTATTTGGCCCTCTTCATCATCAATTTCTGGTTCCGCCCCTACATGTCTCGTTTAGTTGTCACCAATGCCAGGCTAAGCAGGGATGAAGCTACATCCAAAGGGGCTTTTTAGTAATACATATTTATTTGTTATGTTGAGCCTCATGATTTATCACAACCAGCCAGTTCTATCGTCTCACTTTGTTCAAATTGGTTGGAGGCATGACATATTGTTGTCTCGCTTGAGTTATGATGTCCGCACACGAAATTGTATTTACCTTTGCACCTTCAAGTGCATTTATATATTTTGCATTCCGTCTTGCACTGCATATACTATACTCTATCCATTTTTAAATTGTTGTTGTCATTTAGTTTTTGAGCTATGTTTGACCATCCGTTTTATTCAAAATATTTTAATGATTATATATTTTGTTATGATTTATTTTATTACTAAAAAATTTAAAAAACATAGCTTAAAATTTTACATATCTATTATTTAATATAATATTTTCAATAAGACGAACGATCAAACGTAACTAGATTTTTTTTTTTGAGAGAACTGCCCGTCACTAGATTTCAGTCTCAAACAGCAGGGCAGGATTCAGAGAACATGACTATGGTCCAATGAGCTTTCTCCCCGAAATAGCAAACTAAAGCAAAGTCTGATATCCTGGTTGCATCTCAGAAATTACTCTGCGCGTCCAAATTACAAGACGTAAGACGTGCTTGAGAACTGTGTAAATTAATTTCCATTAAGACTTACTGTTATACTACCGACGAAATTTTCTACTTCAAATCAAAGAAACACATTTTGCTTGTAACCCGCACACTGCAGTGCACTCATGTTTTACAAAGGTTACCGTGACCTAATAACGATGCAGGAACATCCTTCTTGTCCATCATCCTAACCTTGCAGGTGCTCGTACTTCGGGGAGGGTCGGTGTCAGCCCGACGGCCTTTCTGGTAAAACTTCACGTCGACGTCAAGCTCCAGCTCACCCAAGCGCCATTCCGACGCCATGCGCTCGCGGAGGCCCTGCGACAGCCCCACCATGCCTCCTCGCGCCACCACTTGCACGTCCCTCGCGCAGTCCCGCGGCTCCACGCGCGCCCAGCCGAGCGCGACGCCGGAGTACATGACGGCCACGTCCGCGCTGTCGACGCAGGCGTGGCTCACCCGGAGCGTGACGTTGAACGAGGGCGAGACCGCGCGGGCGGCGTGGCCCGGGTCGATGCCGTCGTAGCCGGTGAGGTCGACGGAGACAGAGGGGGCGCGATACGTCAAGGTAGACATGCCGATGATCACAAGTGCCGAGAACAAAGCCACGATCAGGAAGCAGTGTTTGTTGCCAACCCATGCGGAACACGCAGCCGAGCAGCCATCGTCGTCGTCGCAGGATGCTGCTTCTTTCATAGCGTGGTAGGGCTCGTTCGCCGCTGCTTCGAGGTCGATGCCAAAACCCATCGTCATTTGTTGAGTAATACGTAGCTCTTCTCTCAAAACAGGAGGGACAGCGGGCACGAAAGTGGTTGGGAAAACGTCAGTGCAATCGAAATTTCGGCACCATCTGGTGTATGCCCTGTCCGTTTAAATTGGTTTGCGTCTCAGTATCCACGGAGATTCCTTGCCGGAGGAGGAGTCCAGAAACTCCACGTATATACCTTTCAGTTTCAGTTCCGACGCGTAAGCTCTTGCTACGGTCCACCTTGTAGCTTGTTTAATGATCGAACTCTTATGTGATTTCAATGCGTAGTGAGCGCCAAAGGCTAACTTGTATCCAAGACAACACGTAGTACTCTAAGTTCTAACATGGACGCATGTATCAAGCCCAGTGTTTTAAATAGCGGGCTAAAGCCTTTAACGGTTGATGTCCACAAAAGCTAACAAAGACTATAACGGTGGCTATAGCAGGCTAAGCCTATTTAGGCCACCTTTGGATTGTAGGAAATTCAAAGGAAAAACGTAGGATTCACAATCCTAAGGATTATGGCACTGTTCATGCCTTTGGATTGCAGGAATTGAGCGTAGGAAAAACAGAGGAAAACTTCCTATGCAACCTATTTCATAGGAAAAACGTAGGAAAAATTCCATCCACTCCAACAGGGGCGGAGCCACCTTGATTCCTGGGTATTCCCAGGAATACCCAACTTTGTTTGGCAAAAAATCAAGTATACATAGTGCCTAACATAAACGAGAGCTTTTGATTTATTGTCTCTTAATTGGATGGCTGCGAGATGGAGGAGGGAGAAGGCCACCCAACATAAACGAGAGCTTCAGAGCCCCTGCCCCTCCTCCCCGAGTGTTTCAGCTCCTCGGCTCGGTGGCTTGCTGTCCGCCATGGCCATGGCACCAAGATGAGCAGCGCTGTCCAGATGAAGAAGAAGGCCACGAACAGATATGGGCCGGTTTGAGGAGTCATTGAGCCAATGGGCCACTCAAATTGACTTGCAACATGGCCATGCCTGCTGGGCTGCTCTTGATCTCATGCCCATACGGACATGCATGAAGATTTTATTTATTCTTTTGTTCTTTTGTGGGCGGCCATGAAGGTTAACATTGCATAGTATTTTAACATATACATAATCTGAAGAAATAAGCAATTTTGAAAAGGAAACTGAACTGAAATTTGGATTTGCAAGCCGGCTACGGTTATATTTGACCATCATTTGGTCAGTGTTTGTTTTGGTCCCGACGCAGGCAGCTTGCTGAACCAAGGACGAATTTCATGGAGCACGCAAATTTTCTTTAAGTATTCTGTTATTTTCCTTGTTTAATGGATATTTTAGCTATAACAATGTGTAACTTCGATTATGGCCGGATTGCAAACTTTTTACTGTAAACTATTGCACTTGGATAATTTTTTTTCTTTTCTGAGATGGGAATACCCAACTCTCAAATCCTGGCTCCGCCACTGCACTCCAACCTCTTTCTTTTCTTTCCTTTGCTTGTCATAGTTGATAATCATATGCTTTCCAATTCCTGCGTTCCAAACGATCATACTCTTTCAATTCCTATGTTTTTCAATCCTCTATTTTGCACCCGCCATCCTATCTTATTCCTGCGTTTTTTCCTATTCCTGTGTTTTTCATTCCTGCGTTTCAAAGGAGCCCTTAGCGGTTTCAAAATACCATTAAGAAATTAGTTAATAATTAGACAAAACATGGCACCAATGAATTTTTATGGGCTAAAATAGGACGATGGCTTCATGCCCTCATTGTATCATCATTCAAAGTTTTAAACACCTTGATCTTGTTGGCTAAATCATCTTTAAAAGTTCCAAACGACATGAAAAGCTCTGTGCCTTCACCGCACCACCATTTAGCCGGCTAAATCACCTTAATTTAGCGGATTTAGCCGGCTATAGCGGGCTATGAGACTTAGCGCTAAGCGGAGCTTACCTTAACCCCTCGTCTCCCTAGAGGCTATAGCGGGCTATAGCGGTGGCTATAGCCGGCTATTTAGAACATTGATCAAGCCAGACAGATATAGTACAATCGTTTGCTGGTTTCTCACCTACTATCCTAGTTTTTTTTTTTTTTTTTTTTTTTTTGCGGCAGTCTAAACATATCCGCGACATCCATGGGCGCCGACCTTTCAGAAGAGGAGGAACACCGCACTTTTGCGGAAAGTCATCCATAAGCAACCACTTCCTCCGTTTTTAATTATATGATACCGTTGACTTTTTTGTTGAACTTTGATCAACAATATATATAAAATAATTAGTTAATTAACGTGAAATGTATATGGTTGGATCTATCATCAAAAACACTTTAAGACTAATTTATACATTTAACTATTTACGTAAATATTTATAAATAAAACAAATAGTCAAAGTAATAAAAAAAAGTTAACAGTATCATATATTTAAAAACACCCGGGTGGCGTTAGCTTTCCCGATTTAAAAAACGGAAGGAGTATGTTGTGCTTGCTCTTATTCCTGCTTTTTTCGGATTTCTATGTCATAACGTAAGCTTCCGGCAGCCCGAGTTATGGATGAAAGTGACAGGCGTGGAGGGGCTCGACCAGAGCACCGATGCGGTGACCGCACCCACCTTCAACTTCACCCTCCGCGTCAACTACGATCATGGCTCCCTCGGCAAGGGTGGCAGCGTGGTGGTCGTGGTGGTGTGGCGTACGCAGGCGTTCTGATCGCGCACGGCGATCTGCCCGAGTTCTGCGCGCGGCTTCATGTGGTCGCCTCAGTCCCCGTCGTTGCCATGAGCGAGGGGCCGAGCCTGCCCAACGAGCTGTTTGAGCGCATGGAAAGCCAACGCCAACGGAACGAACGTGTGCCGCTAGAGGTGCGTGTGCGGATACACAAGCTAACTGGAAACCGAGGAGCGCCTGTGCAACCGTGGTGCACGGCAACACTGCTTGGGCAACCAGCCGGACCATTTGTCTATCCGGTGCTGATGTAGTACGGAATTTGCACTATATATATTACTAGTATAAACTGACAATATTTAGAGTCTGACGATCCATATTGATTTACATCCCAACCTAATACCACTAATATTCTTGAGCAGTATCAATAATACAAAGACATTTTAAAAATAAATAAATAAATAACAAGCTTGTATTTGTACTGAAAAGTTTCGGATTTAGATCGCATCCATTGATAATTGCAACTGTAGAAAAGCGCCTTTTGACATTGTCTAAATTTGTGACGTTCATCTAAAAGATAGCGGCAGTCCTATCTTGGGCCTCTCTGAATGGGAAGTCTGGGACGTGTGTTCTACTGTTCGAGTCACCTGCAGCTGCCCTGCCAAGCGCCATGGCCGCCATGTGGCAGCGAGCTCGCCAAGGCCCTTTGTTGCCGATGGGTTCCGCCATCTTCATTGCACTTCGTTTTAACACTTGCGAGCACGGCGCGCCTCTAGTGGAGCATTCCGACCGCTCGAGCGACGGACAACGATGAGCGACAAATACTACCTCCTCTAGCCATTGCGGAAAATAAAATTAATCAGATGTATGATTACAATCTAATGGCAACCATCTCCAATCAGTCAAGGAGGGGGCCACTAGACTGATTGGAGATGGTTGCCACTAGAGATTTATCTTCTCATCAAACAAAAACAACAAGGAAACCAAAAAAAACCCCTCCTTGACTGATTGGAGATGGTTGCCATTAGATTTATCTTCTCATCAAACAAAAACAACAAGGAAACAAAAAAAAAAAAAAGACCTGCCTAGCTCGTTACACCTAAGAAGCTGTTATCACTTGACTGTCTTCCGGATAAGGATATACTCCATCTCCACTCATATATAGAAGTGGGCAGACAAACGGCCCCGCTGGTTGCCCATGCAATACTGCGGTGCACCACACCAAAATCGGTGATCTGCCGGTGCCAGTCATCCCACTCATCCGCACGTGCACCGCCAGTGGCACACGCTCATGCCGTCGCCGTTGGGTCTCCATGCTCTCGTAAAGTTCATCCGGCATGCCCAGCCCCTCGCTGGTGGCGACGACGGGAACTGAGCCGACGACCCTGTCAAGCCCCAATTGAGCCGGACAGAAGAGAACGGCGAGAAATACAGTTAAAGAACAAACTCCACAATGAAACACAAGCAATTCCGCGGCCGAATCTCGGTTGATTTGATTGATAAGCTGAAGAACAGCAGGAAAGCCTAGTTACATTACCCTAGACCTAGATAACTTTCCCCTTTCTTACTTGTCTCGGAAGGAAACTGAGGCTTTATAGCCGATTACAGCAAAGCGCACGAGCGCGGTAAATATTTGAGTTACAGACGAAAAGTAAAGTGAACAGTAATTTCAGACAGTGAATAGATGAGCTTCTCCAGCCGTGCCATTGTAGTAAAACGGTACAGCTTCATCTGAACCGTTGAACTGGTTTTACTTGACCTCTTCTTATCCGGCCATGAGACGACGGGGCCTGACAATCCCCCCCCCCCCCCCCCCCCCCACTTAGAGTGCACTTGTCCTCAAGTGTATTTCTCTGGAAACCACGATTTGAGCGTTGCCCAGTAAAATAAAGGAAAAGATGATTGTATGAATTTGGCATCCTCCCATGTTGCTTCTTCGGCTGTCAGGTTTTCCCAATGAACAAGCCACTGACTGACCACCACTTCACCTCGAGGGACAGCTCTTGTACTAATGACTTCCTTTGGTGATGTCTTAATGTAACCATCCTTGGTAACAAGGGGTAAGTCAGGCGATGGAACTGCTTTCTGACCTACATGTTTCTTCAGTTGACTCACATGAAAGACATTGTGGATCTGAGTTGATTCAGGCAACTGGAGTTTATATGCTACCTTGCCTATTTTCTCCAACACCAGATATGGCCCATAGTACTTTGTTGCCAGCTTCAAGTTGTGTCTGATCCCAAAGGCAGCTTGCCTATAAGGTTGAAACTTTAGATAAACCATGTCACCAGGATTGAATCCATAGAGTGCTTGAAAGGGTGTGCATTTCAGAGAGGTGTGATAGTTTGTGTTACACCACCATTCAGCCAGAGGTAGCCAAGAGCACCATTTCTTAGGTTCTTGAAAAACCATGCATCTTAGATAATTCTCGAGGCATTGGTTGACTCTTTCGGTCTGACCATCGGTTTGTGGATGATGTGCAGAAGAGTAATGCAGGGATATTTTCAAAGTCTTTGAAGATGTCTTGCCAAAGTTGACTGGTGAAAATTCTGTCCCTGTCAGTTACTATTGCAGATGACATGCAACCTGAATATGTTGTCAATGAATAGTTGAGCCACTGTTTGGACAGTATATGGATGAGATAATGTTAAGAAGTGGCCATATTTTGTCAACCGATCCAAAACTACCAGAGTAACATCTTTGTCATTTGATTTTGGAAGTCCCTCTACAAAATCCATGGAAATTTGTGACCAAGCCATACCAGGTATTGATAAGGGACTGAGCATACCAGGATAGGAACAATTTTCTCCTTTAGCACGTTGGCAGATAGCACATTCTGTGACAAACTGCTCAACACTTTTCTTGAGGTTTGGCCAATAAAAAATTCTTTTGACTCGCTGATATGTTGCTCTTT
This sequence comes from Eragrostis curvula, assembly GCA_007726485.1. Classification (NCBI taxonomy): domain Eukaryota; kingdom Viridiplantae; phylum Streptophyta; class Magnoliopsida; order Poales; family Poaceae; genus Eragrostis; species Eragrostis curvula. Next base: position 12,173,855 of record RWGY01000009.1, on the reverse strand, counting down.
GTCCAGAATGCCCTCCTATAGCTGAAGAGTGAAGAGCATGTAAGAGTTTCAGTTTAAGGTCAGGGAGATCACCAACATAAATTCGACCCTTATATCTTAGAATGCCAGCATGTAGAGAGAATCCCGGAATGGAATCATGCTTGATTGCCAACTTGGTGAGCATGTCCTGACAATGACTGTCAGTATAGTAGCTTTCTCAATATCTTCAGTCCATGCTGGTTGTACAGTTGAAATAGCAGCACAAGACAATGAATTTCTTCTTGACAATGCATCTGCAGCAGTGTAATCCCTGCCCTTTTTATATTCGATTGTATAGTTGAATTCAAGGAGCTTTAACATCAACTTGTGCTGAACTGCAGTAGTAAGCTTCTGGTCCATCATGTGTTTCAAACTTTGATGGTCAGTTCTGATTACTAGTACATTGCCAAGAAAATAGTGTCTCCACTTTTTGAGAGCTTCAATAATAGCTAGGGCTTCTTTGTAATAGGTAGATTGAGCTGCAGCTTTAGGGCCAAGAGCTTGACTAAAATAGGCAATAGGTCTTCCCTTTTGCATTATAACTGCTCCAATGCCATTCCCAGATGCATCAGTTTCTAGGGTGAATGGTTCCTCAAAATTGGGCAGTGCCAAAACAGGAGCTGTTGTCATACATTGTTTAAGTAAATTGAATGCTTCAGTTTGTTTCTCTGTCCATGTGAAGAAATTCTTCTTTAAGAGATCATGTAGTGGACGACAGATCAGGCCATAATTCTTAATGAACCTTCAATAATACCCTGTCAGGCCTAAGGACCCTCTTAACTGAGTAATAGTCTCAGGAATAGGCCACTGCTGAATAGCAGAAATTTTTTCTGGGTCAGTAGCAACTCCTTGATCATTGATAACATGTCCCAAATAGTCCACTTGTGGTGTAGCAAAGGTGCACTTGCTCAGTTTAGCAGATAAACTGTTATCTCTCAGAATTTGAAGTACTATCTGCAGGTGATGCTTATGTTCTTCTGCATTTCTGATGTAGATTAGTATATCATCGAAAAACACCAAGACGAATTTTCTGAGGTAGGGTGCAAAGATCTTGTTCATGAGGGCCTGGAAGGTAGCAGGAGCATTTATTAATCCAAAGGGCATGACAACAAACTCATAGTGGACAAAATAGGTTTTGAATGATGTTTTGTGAATATCAGCAGGATGCATGTTGATCTGATAATAACCAGACCTCAAGTCTAGTTTAGTGAATATCTTTGCTCCATATAACTCATCCAGTAAGTCTTCTATTACAGGAGTTAGGAACTTGTTTTTTATTGTCATAGAATTCAGAACTCTGTAATCCATGCAGAGCCTCCATGTACCATCTTTCTTCTTGACTAATATAGCAGGAGATGCATAGGGACTAGAGCTTGGTCTGATGAACCCATTCTTGATCAATTCTTTGATTAGTCTTTCCACCTCATCTTTTTGTTTGTGGGGAATCCTGTAGGGCCTGACATTAGGTGGATGACTCCCTTCTTTCAAAAGGATTCTGTGATCATCTTCTCTAGCTGGTGACAATGTATCTGACTCAGGAAACACATCTTGATAATACACCAATAGATCTTCTACCAAAACAGGAATTGTGTGACTTTGAGATGAGGGTTCAGCACTGATTGAGGTGATGTGAAAGACATACCCAGAAGTCCATTTTGAGCACAATTTGTCCAATGCTTGGGATGATATGAAGCTTAGGCTTATTGCATTGCCAGGGATATTATGATCAGGGAACTTGATCACATTTTGCCCATTTTTGTTGATGGAGATGTGCCTGGTTTGGAAGTCAAGGCCAAGAGGGCTGTGAGGAAGAATCTAGTCACAACCTAGCACTATGTCATGGCCCTTGAGTGGCAGTAGTGTGAAGTCATTGTGGAACTTTTCACCATGAATAGAGTAGTTGCAGTTTCTTAAAATGCCTCCAGTTTCTAAATATCCCCCAAAAGCCACCTTAACTCTCTGAGTGTTCATTGGAGTGATGGGAATATTACATTTACTTGCAAAAGAGGAGTCAATAAAAGTGTTTGTACTGCCATTGTCCACTAGTGCAATAGCTTTTTTGCCTCCAATATGGATGAGGACTGAGAAGGTATTCACTGAAGAATCACCTTGAGCTGCTTGAGATGAAAGCATCATGAGTTGCTGATTATCTTGCATTGGTTCTCCTATAGCATCTTCATAGGCATTTTCCTCTTCAATCAGCTATTCAACAGCTAGCCAATTTTCAAGGCTCATAGCCATGGCATTGACTGTCCTTCTGAATTTGCACACATACTTGTGTTGAGGAGTCCAAGGCTCATGACAGCCCTAGCATTTTCCTGTTTCCCTTTTCATTTGAGCTGTAACTTTGACTGCATTCTGTTGTGCTTGTTGCTGATTGTTGATATTGTTTTGCATTGCAGGGTTTTGTCTAGCCAGAGGAGCAGATGCTGCATAAGCATTGTTTCTCTGAAAGTGCTGATACTGTGTGGTGATGGTTCTTCTGTTGCTTGATCCTTGTTCAAATTCTTTTGCTTTCCAATATGCTTGGCAAAGTGTGATTGGATTATGAGGTATGAGTTGATGCATGATATCTTCTCTGAGACCAGCAATGAATGCTTTCACATAATAAGATTGGGTCATTTCAGGATGTTCCCTTTGCACTAAGGCCATGTTTTCTTCAAATTTCAACATATAATCATGCACTGAGCCTTGCTGTTTTAACTGCTGAAACTGCATAACTACTCCATAAGTACTGACAGAGGAGAACCTGTCCAAAACCATACGACAGAAGTTTGACCAAGTGATGTGGGAGGGTGGTGTTCTTATACCCCGCCACCAATTGTCAGCAGGACCTTTGCAATGCAGAGCGGCCATAGGCACCCAAGTATCCATTGGTACGTTGGCAAGCAGAAAATAAGATTCACACTGTCATAACCACCCAACAGGATTGTCACCAAGGAAATGAGGGAAGTCCATTTTGGGTCTTGCAATTGATAAATTGAAATTGCTAGCATGGTAAGGATCTCTGGTTTCAGTATGTGTTTTATCATTTTCTTGTTGTTTGTCAAACTGAGCAGTAGGTTCAGGCATGCCACTTTCAACAGTAACCTTAGCTTTTTCAGGGGAATACACTTGCTTGGTACCTGATATTGATGCACCTTGATCCTCTAAATTCCCAAACTTGATGGGCTCATGGTGTAGAGTGATTTTGCTAGCTGCTTCTTGTCTTTTCAGGAACTCCATCTCTTCTGCAGTCAGCAAGGTTGATGCTTGAGGTTGAGGTATGGCACCTGCAGACCTATCCGCACTTGGTGGTTCACTTCCAGCATTGAATTGCAACAATAGTTTGTGAATGGAATCCACTTTCTCATCCATAGCGACCACACGGTTCTTGACCTCCGACCCTGCAAGCTCGAGTTTGGACAGGCGTTCTTGAGTGGATTTGAGATCCACTTTCAGATGTTGCACCGCCGCCAACGCCTCCTTGCCTGGATCACCTGCAGGTTCGCCCATCTTGATCGCGTGCGAGGTTCAGAACAAGTTCCTCCCCTTAAACAGCACGGATCTTATCTACCGCCGCCAGTACGAGAGACCGGCCTTGGAGATTTTACCCACGAACTTGTCGTGGAACCTGAGCTTGAATCCCGTACTCCTCCGTCGTCACCACCGCTGAACTATTTCCTCGCAAGTTGCAGGGAATTTACACTGAGAACAGCTTCTAGCGACTGCCTGAGAAACCTGAAACCTGGTTAGAAATTCTCGCTGATTTGAAGGGACAGGTGTGGAGATCTACTTGGGATTTTACGGGGGAGACTGATGTAGCTCACCCAACCATAGCAGAACGCCTGAGTGGGTGGGAAAAGGGAGGGGGGGGGGGGGGAATTTGGCCAAGAAACGAAGGCTCTAAATGCCAATTGTCAAGCCCCAATCGAGCCGGACAGAAGAGAACGGCGAGAAATACAGTTAAAGAACAAACTCTACAATGAAACACAAGCAATTCCGTGGCCGAATCTCGGTTGATTTGATTGATAAGCTGAAGAACAGCACGAAAGCCTAGTTACATTATCCTAGACCTAGATAACTTTCCCCTTTCTTACTTGTCTCGGAAGGAAACTGAGGCTTTATAACCGATTACAGCAAAGCGCACGAGTGCGGTAAATATTTGAGTTACAGACGAAAAGTAAAGTGAACAGTAATTTCAGACAGTGAATAGATGAGCTCCTCCAGCCGTGCGATTGTAGTGAAACGGTATAGCTTCATCTGGACCGTTGAACTGGTTTTACTTGACCTCTTCTTATCAGGCCATGAGACGACGGGGCCTGACAGACCCCCGGCGGCACGGAGAACTCGGGGAACTCGCCGTGCGCGAGCGGCACGCCGGCGTACGCCACGTCCACGCTGCCTCCCTTGCCGCAGAACTCCCGGTGGTGATTGTTTTGGTTGTCGACGCGGACGGTGATGTTGAAGGTGGGCGCGGTCGCCGCGTCGGCGCTGCGTTCGAGCCCCTCGACCCCGGACAGCTTCACCCAGAACTTAGGATCCTCGACGTTGAAGTAAAGGAGGACACAGATGAGGAGCGCGAACGCTGGGAATATCCCAACGGAGAGCATGATCCCGATGCAATCTCCTCCCCACGGAAAGGATCCCTCCTCGGAACCGGGGGTCTCGTCTTCTAAGAGGCCGGCGGCCATGGATCGATATTGCTGTGATGAGGGACGGCCGAGAGCTGTTGGGAACGAAACTAAATTTTAGCCCAGCTAGACCTGGATTTGAAGGATACATATACAGCCGGCCCGTATGTTTTACTGGATACGGGTTCCGTATATGTTGCGGACTAGACAAGGACTCGACGCCGATTCGCAACGAACATAACAAGATGCCGTCTCGTGTTGTGGATCGCGGCGCGCGTGTAGTAGAAGTTTTATTTCTTCCGTATTCTCTGTTTCTCCTGTTTGACAAGACCAGAACACAACAAACAATGGGTGCAGGCATCGACCTAGAAGCGACGGATGCCGAGCCCTATCACTTAGCGCCTGGAGATCGCCGCCGCGGCAGGTGCTCGGCCGCGTGTTCCGCACTCATGGAGGACGAATGCTTATCTATGGCCGTGGGGGTAACGGTTTCGTTGTTGCTGGTGTTTGGTCTAGTCGCCATATATCTCTTGACGCACCGCGAACCGTCTCGCTCCATCCACATCACCGGCTACGACGGCCTCGACCCGGGCCGCGCCGGCCGCCTGGTCTCGCCGTCGTTCAACGTCACGCTCCGGCTGAACAACACGTGCGTTGACGTCGCGGACGTGGCCGTCATGTACTCGGGCGTCGCGCTCGGCTGGGCGCGCGTGGAGACGAGGGACTGCGCCGAGGGGCGCTGGGGGAAGGATGTGGACGTCGTCGCACGAGGACGCGGGGTGGGGCTGTCGCCGCGCCTCCGCGACCGCATGGCGTCGGACTGGCGCTCGGGCAAGCTGGAACTTGACGTCGACGTCAAGACGTACGGCGAAGGCCATCAAGCTGACACCGATATCCCGTGGAATATAATCCTTGATAAGGTGACAATAGTGGATCAGAACAAGAACCTCTTTGATATGTAAAGTGGAGATATATATAATGGACTATAAGGGCTAGATTTAGCTTTTATGTGTGCCTCTGTCGGCGGCTGTCCACCCGCGAGTAGAGTAACAAATAGACAAATAGTTCAGATTGAAAGGATTTGTTGTTACCTTCAGTTTATAATGGAATTTTCGTTCCAATATTTTTAGGTTTCTGCTCGAATCTACTCCGAGAACAACGTTTTCTAGACTTCATTTCTATACATTTTTATTTGCACAGAACCTCCGTTAATAACTAGTATTATTACTGACATTTGAATCTCATCTCTCTCATATCCGGACACGTTGACACCAGAAAGTAACAACGATTCAAACCTAGAACTCCGGACTTGGAGTGGGGCAGTACATTTTCTTATTCTGAAATACTGAAACAACATATATTGGAGAAGCGCTATTTCTGAAAAAAAAAAAGAAGCTCAGTTAGATATGCCGCAAACTAATGTCCCCGCTGGTTGGCCAGGCAATACAGCCGTGCACCACAACAAAATCAATGATCCGCCGCGGCCGGTCACTTCACGCATCTGCACGTCCACCGCCAGCTGCACGGGCTCCTGCCGTTGCCGCTGGCTCTCCATGCTCTCGTAAAGGTCATCGGGCAGGCCCAGCCCCTCGCTCGTGGCGACGACGGGAACCGAGCCGACGACTCCCGGCGGCACGCAGAACTCGGGGAACTCGCCGTGCGCGAGTGGCACGCCGGCGTACGACACGTCCACGCTGCCTCCCTTGCCGCAGAACTCCCAGAAGTTGTTCCATTCGTTGTCGACGCGGACGGTGACGTTGAAAGTGGGCGCGGTCACCGCGTCGGCGCTGCGGTCGAGCCCCTCGACCCCGGACAGCTTCACCCAGAAGTCGGGCGTCTCGTAGTTGAAGTGAAGGATGCCATAGATGAAGAGCACGAATCCAGGCAAAAACGCAATGGCCAATGCTGGCCCGATGCACTCTACCCACGGATTCCTCTCGGAACTGCTGCGGGTTTCGTCTTCTGAGAGGCCGGCGGCCATGGATACTTTGCTCCGATGATGAGGGACGACGTCTGAGAAACGTCGAGAACGAAACAAAAAATATATCCACTCGACTTGGATTTGATGGATACAACCACGTCGATTAAAAGCATGTTTTGTTGCATATCTCGCGGATTAGACAAGGACACGCCATATAAACGGAGACGAAACCAACATAAACACGGTGTGGTCTTAGATCGCGTGTACAAGTTCCTTTGATGCATATACATATATAATCCCCTGTTTCTCGTCGAGCACACGCTTGTCCACCTCCGTGTCTCCTACTTCTCGCGCGCGGTACAGAGTGCATGCGTGAACGAACGATGGGACACATAGAAGAAGCGGCGGCGGACGAGCCCTACCATGCCGTGAAAGCCTACCCGCATCACATAGCAACTGGCGATCGGCGCCGCAGCCGGTGCTCGGCCGCGTGTTCTGCACTTTTGGAGAACGAAGGATGGTTCATGCTCGTATTTACAGCCGTGACGATGACGGTAATGTTGTTGTTGGTATTTGCCGTCATCGCCATATATTCCCTGACGTACCACGCACCCCGTTACTCCGTCCACCTCAGAAGCTACGATGGCATCGATCCGGGCCATGCCGCCCGCCTGGTCTCGCCGACGTTCAACATCACGCTCCGGATGAACAACACGTGCGTCGACAAAGCGGACGTGGCCGTCATGTACTCGGGCGTCGCGCTTGGCTGGGCGCGCGTGGAGCCACGGGACTGCGCGGAGGGGCGATGGGAGAAGGATGTCGAGATCGTGGCACGGGGACGCGGGGTGGGGCTGTCGCCGCGCCTCCGCGACCGCATGGCGTCGGACTGGCTCTTGGGCGCGCTGGAGCTTGTCGTCAGCGTAAAGAAGTACGGCGAAGGCGATCACAAATATATCCCAAAAAAAGTGATCCTTGATAAGGTGAAAATCATGGACGAGACCAATAACTCTTTTGTGGATACGTAGAGTGAAGATAAAGCCTGGATTTGAGCCTATATTGCTATTATGACTCTCCCAACATATGACTTTGTACAATGCTACTCTTAGTAAGACGGACTCGCTAGTATTAATCTTATTCTTCTTCTTTTTCAAAAATAACAATACAGACGCACTCACTCACACGCATAGGGACTCTATGAACGCATACATAAACTATACCTCTATGAGCACCTCCGAAAAACTGAGGTGGCTTGATCTTGAGGTTTACGTATTGACGGGGACATTGCCTCCCACTAGCTGTAAATGGAACATCACAAGAAAGGTAACTGTATAAGTTATGCTCAAATTGCTTATTCTTCTTTATTTATCGATTTTCAGCACACAAAATGAAATAATGTTGAACGCTCTCTTCCAAAACTCGTCTATCTTTCTCTCCACACGCATGAGCACCAGGCTGCAACAAGCCACACCCATCTCCACCTGTGGGCCTCCTCCTCTTGCTCATGGCAATCCATCATCCTACTCTTCCTACCGGCACCCATCGGGTTGCATTCTTCCATCATCCTACTCTTTATGAATGTCTCATAGATGAAATCGCTTAATTTCTTTGGCAACCGGTGAGGTAAACAGTCTACCATACGCGCCCCAAGTAGAGCGGCACAATCTTTTTGTTCTTAGCACCAAAGTTTTAAATCGCGGGCTATAGCATTTAATGGAGGCTTAGCTTTAGCATTTTTGTAAAAAAAAAAAACATGTAATTTATAGCTACGAAATGAGGAACTTGAGCAAACATATTCATATTCTCACACATAACATCACTCCCATAGATAAGTGTTCACTTAAACACTTGTCTAGGTCATAAAGAAAAATATGCAGACATCAAATAGCCCATCATATTAGTTCATAACACTATCAGGCACAATATCGACACTAGTTCTATTGACTAACACCTTTTTAGCTTTTATTGCCACTAAAATAGGCTGCCCTAAAGCATGTAACACAACTATTCTTCATAATAACACCCTTAGCATGTAACACTAGAATATGCAATATCATAGCGGCAACATCTTCAAAAAGGCTACTCCAGTGTAGCTATTTGGGACCTTTTATGCAGGGCGACTTGCATGATTCAATTTGTAGATAAGTTCACTTGCCATTAAATTTGGCTCACTTAATCTAACTTAGCCTACCAATCGACCATCATCAACATTTTTAAACAACTATATCAATATTTTTGTAAACTTGTGTCAATATTTTTAAATAACAGAGTCAACATTTTTGTCGAAAATATTGACATATCACATCTAAAATGTTGACGCAGGGCAAACAAAATGTCGACAAAATTTTTGAAATTCAAAAAATATTCATATTGAATCTCATTATACACAATTAATTGTAACAAAAATGTAGGTTCAAACGGATTCGAAAACATACTTCGTATTGTTTAGGAGCAAAATACGTTTAAGGTTTGAAAAACATTTCTTTTTTTTCCCTCTTTGTACCACCCCAATTAGAACGCACCATATGCCAAGATATGATCCTTCCCACTTCCCACCTGCGTGAATCTCAACCATTGCATGAATTTGAAACACTGTTTTTTTTTATCCTACGTCAAACTTTATGCGAATTGAGGAATAAAGATTAACTTTGGGCCTTACCTCAAAAAAAAGATTAACTTTGGGCCCAATCTGTTTGCATACATCGCCTCACTTTACAACTTGCAATTTGTTTGATGGGCCAACTTCCCAGACATTGTTATGAGCAAGAAGAACCTAGTGCACGACCACACAGCCCAGCGCAGCCCAGTCTTGTCTCGATCCCCCACCCTAACAGGCAGGCGGCGATCTCGGACTCGGCGTGTTCCTCCCTTCCGAGCTCCAGCACTTTCACCGCCTCCTCCATTCCCCTCGAGCTGCGCCCCCGACCCCGGCTCACGAACCACCCCAACCTTTCAAGCCTCTGTGCCAAACTACTCGCCGTGACCCTCAGCCATGGCGGAGGAGGCGAAGCACCTGGAGACGGCGCGGGCCGACCGCTCCGTGTGGCTCATGAAGTGCCCCACCGTCGTCTCCCGAGCCTGGCAGGAGGCCGCCTCCGCCTCCGCATCGAGCTCCTCTGCGGCCGCCGAGGCTGGCGGCGCCAACCCTAACCCGGTCGTTGCCAAGGTCGTCCTCTCCCTCGACCCCCTCCGGGACGACCAGCCTCTCCAGGCAAGCCTCCTCCCCATTTCGGCCCCTTCATCCAACTCTTCCCTCGCTGCTGATCCGTGGCTTGGGCCGGTCAATTCATACCTGATTTGTACAGTAACTTATACGTAACTGTGGAGATGTGATTATTGAATTTATCATGCTAGTATCTGATGTTAGGGGGAGGTTCAGCGAATTCATTGTTGATGTGCTCCTGAGAGCTTTGTCGATTTCAGTTTGACAGTCCTCTTAGATGATCTTTTGGAAATATGTACGTTAGAACCGAGTTCATCCTGTGATGACGCTAATTTTGACCTTCAAAGTGATGCCAACTGAGCTCTAGTAGGATAGTTTCTCTTCTGAATGAACTACGGAATCTCTCTCCATAATTGGACAGCTCATTTCGTCGTAAGGTCAGGCCAGAACAATTGATTTGTCCATTTCGAATAATTTCAGATACAATCTTTGAAACAACGTCAGAGGCATGACCAGGTGATAGCAAACTATAGGTGTATCTTAACAATTTCCCTCTGTTGTTTCTATTCCATCGATATGTTATACTATGTATGGCACCTTCGGTCACCTTCCGAAACATGTGGATGATACATAGTCCTTTTTGAAAGTCCTCTCTTTTCTTCATTCAACCTCGGTTCTTAGTCTGTGTGTCGAAGGCAGTTGTCAATGCCCTCATAGTGTTGGGGAGAAAATCATGTTCATTCTATCACTGTAAGAACATCTCCTGTCTTAACCATGTGGTCTGAAAAATGTGGAAGGGTTTAACATAATGTAACTCCACAACTAACTTGCAATATCAAGTATGCGATACGGCGACTTACAATGTCATGTTGCCCCTTTTGGTGGTTAAACATGCTTGTTGGAAATCAGCAGCAGAAATAGTTTGGTTCTCAATTTTTGTGTCAATTTCGGCTGTCAATTTCAAAGCCTACACTCAGTGGTACGAAAATGAAAAGGATGGGCTTTGTGCAATTCATCTTTTTAGCTTCGATAGATAGAATAAATGTCTCCCCAGTCATGAGTATTTTCCAGCTATTCTACTCATTCTCAAACAACTCAAATTGTGTAATCTCCTTTTCTTCCCTATGCTATGGTTTATCTCTTGTTATGAACTTAGATTCTTACACTGCATTGATGACATAACAGTTCAAGATGGAGATGACTCAAACGGACAATGGCAATACACCAAAGAGTTACTCTCTGAATATGTATAATGATTTTGTGCCGATGTGCATATTTTCTGAGTCTAACCAAGGTTGGCACCATCTTACCTTTCATTTTCTTCATGACATTTGCATATATTTTCTTTTTCCATCCCTGTCTTACTTTTTAATAGACAATGTTGAATTCTCATCTGTTGTCAAGGGTTGCAAAGCACTGCTTGTTCTAAGTGTAAGCTTTCTAAATGTAAGCTTTCTAAATGTAGGGTTAAATGTAAGTTTATATACTGACTTAACCAGGTTTCATTAGTTTGAATGGGTTATGATGTAAATTTGTGACCAAATTGTGTTTTGAAGACTGTCTCAATGTCTGAAACTGTACCACATCATCTGTGAAGGTTTAATCGTTGGTCACTGCATGCTAGCTAGTTCTATTGAACAATCTTCAGCATTAATCATTAATCAGTAGGATAGCTTACCATTTGAGATGTCTCGATGGTTTAGAGTCTAGTAGTTTATAATGTCTAACATACTCATCATAGTTGTGAACTAGTCACTTGGCTGCTTTAAAAATCTTTGGGTCCAAAACATCTGTTGTAACTGGCAATTTATTAAATTACTGAGGATGTTTCCAGAAGTCTGTAGACCAATCCAATCCTAGTATTTCTTTTCCATGTAGTGAAATATTTCGTTCAATAAGTGTGTATATGATCTATAACTTAGTCTTTAAGCCTCTAACCAATGTTTTAATTATGCTTTCTTTCCTTTTTTTTAAAAAAAAAATGCGGGCTCATTGTGCGAGTCTTGGTATGTTTCAATTTCCGTACTTTGTTCCATTTCACTGTATGGTGACTTATGCTGTCTGCACCATTGCATAGGTCTTTGTGTGGCATACTAAGTTTGTTGCATGATATATCCCATATATGAGGTCTCTTAAGCATATTTTGGCATTAACATGTCATGTATGGAAGTCATGAAGAAGTTAGGGACAACTACTAAAGTTTGGCCATATTATACCCATATTCTCCTGCTGAAACCTTGGTGCAAATAGCAGAATATCCTGGATCACAAATGACATGCACTCCTTTCAACTGATGTTGTGAGAACCATACTATGTTTCGTATTTGAGTCATCATGGATTTATGTTTCTAAAACTCTTCAGAATATCCTGGATCACAAATGACTTCTTGGGCTTGTGCATATGCATTTTGAATGAAAAATAGTGCAGTAGGGGTCACCCCTCCTCTTTCATTTTTCTTTTAAAAATTAATCATGAGTGAGTTCCCCCCTTTATCGCAGGTAAACTTGCATGTGAAGGGAAAGTTGAGCATAAATTTGACATGAAACCACACAGAGAAAATCTTGCAGAATATGGAAAATTATGCCGTGAGAGGACTTCAAAGTTTATGACTAGAACAAGACAAGTGCAGGTGACTTATTTAGTGATGATTCTTTTTACCTCTAAAGTTTCTGTTAAATGTTTCTAACTTTCTATTAATTTACCACTTCCTGAACTGCTTGTAGGTACTTGCAGATGACAGTGGAATGCGCATGAGACCCATGCCTGGCATGGTTGGCCTGATACCTTCTTCTGGCCCATCAAAGGTTTGTAATTTTTATACTGGATGCTGTGTTTTGAAGAAACATCTTATATTCTTATAGACTATGCCATTCTACCAAAAGATATTTGTGGAGTTCATATTGGTTAGCTACTCGGAGCAAGAACATTGCAGAATTCATTTTATTCTTAAAAATTGCATTTGCTTCTCTCACTTTATTTTTTGTTTGTCAGGAGAAGAAGAAGACAATACCGGCAAAACCTTCTGACATGAAAAGAACACGAAGGGATCGCACGGAAATGGAAAATATCCTATTTAAGCTTTTTGAGAAGCAGCCAAATTGGTCACTAAAGCAGCTAATGCAAGAGACAGACCAGCCTGAGGTAATTTTTCTTCCCTTTCCCTAAATTCTGGTTTGCTGCTGTAATCACCACATTTCTGATATCCAAGCAATCACTTAACATTCAATTCTGCTTGATATTTTGATCCTATGCAGCAATTTTTGAAGGAGATCCTGAATGATCTCTGTGTCTACAATAAAAGAGGACCACATCAAGGGACGCACGAGCTCAAGCCTGAATACAAGAAGTCTACAGGGGACAACGATGCTACTTGAAGTCTGGCGTAACTGTGCTAGAACTTCTTTCTCCGATTTGCTGGACATGAGTTCTCGAGTCTTGACCACTGGGGACTCCAACCTGTTGCTGCGTACATGTAGTATCTGAAGCTTCATTTGGTTGTCCTGTCACGCAGTTTGTATTCATGAGCAGATGTATCTTTTATGCCACTGGTTGCCTTATAAAATATCAGAGTTTCAGAATGTTGTCTCACTATCACAATTCTGTATATATATATTGGGAGCTCTTTGGTCTGGTGGAAATTGGCGAAGCAAAATGATCCCCATGATCAATTAAACAATGTTGACCTAAGAAAACTATATTTTCTACCTACAATGCTCTTCTTGCAATCATTTTGCATACTGCATACGAGTGCAGGGATTATCCTTTTTTTTTCAGGAAAAATGTGAGGAAGGTATAACTTCAGAAACTACAACTTTTTAGTAATTCTGATGCTCGGACGCTCAGTCGTATGATTGTTCGCATCTAACCTCGTGTGTCTGTTCTAGAATGTATATAATGACGCTAGCCAAGACTGGTAGCTAAATAAGCATGTAATGTGCGATTGTGCTGGTGGCAAGGGTGAAGATCCTTGAGAGGATGACGGTGCTGTGCAGAGCCTGGTTCCTGGTTTTGACATTGTTGCAGGAAAGGCTCTAATGTGGTACTAATGCTTAATGAGACCATGAGTCCATGACCAATGTGCAATCACTGACAAACCAATTGAGATGGTCTCTCTCTATCCCTTCTTTTTTTAAAAAAAATGTAAATAAAAAGGTGATATAATCATCAACTCCTTGGGCCTTGTTCTCGGTTTCTGTCAATGAAGCTAACGCTCCGAGTAGCAGACGACGTATGACTATCCGTTTGGAATGGACATTAGGTGTCAAAATTTCCCGAGGTATATTCAAATAGTACTCCACTATCTAAAGTACCATATGTCCACACATTCTCCTGCCAGTGTCACCCATCAATTGATTTGCCCGTCTCTTGAGCTCCTGGCATTCAAAAATGGAAGCAGCTAGCAGTTCAGCACGATTCTTTCGATGATGGCACCGCGTGCATGCTACTGGATTCAGATGAAGCCAATAACCTGCAGGTCATCTTTTTGAGAGCCGTATGGTGATCACAGTACCGTGTGCTCCTTCCCTTCAGTACCGAGTGATTGGCCGTGAGCTAGCAATTGATTGCTCATTATTAGCATCGCGTGTCTGAAATTCAACAGCGCAAACTACAAAGCTCAATAGCTGACTGCTGAACCATGGTAGTCTGAAACTCAACTCGTCAAGGCGCCACGCTGGTGCTGCAGCCCCTGTCAGTTTCCAATGCATTTGTCTCATCTCATTCCCACTTCTTAATGTATCGTTTCCTGTGTCTGTGTCTATCTCTCTCTTCCTTTACTCTTCATTGTTTTACGTGCCCATCAATTTTTTCATCTCTCCTTAATTTCTGCACCTAAACCTAGAACTACATATAATTTGAAACGGAGGGAGTATCATCTAGTGAAAGCGCTGCAATTCTTTTGGATTTCAAATGAACATCAGGCAAGATGAACACTGACGCTGGTTTCCTCCGTATGCAGAAATCTGCAAATCGTTTGGATTTCGTCCTTATCAATTGAAATTTCATCCTTCCCTAATTAAGCTATATTTTGCTACAATGATGCTACAGTAACCATCGTTTAATCACGGCTTAATTATCCTCATTAGATTCGTCTCGCAAAATAGCCTAGGGTTCTGCAAAAAAATTTGTAATCACACTTTATTTAATACCTTTAAATAACAAGATCTTTGATTAAACTTTAGTCCTAAACAAAACAAAACGAACACGGCCTTATCTGAAGATTTCGCCTGCAGCTAGCCGATTAATAAAAAATGACTTACTAAGATTGCCAAAATAGTGTTACAGCGAGCAATTCAACAAGCTCTTTCTTCTGAGTCTGGCTGTCAATGTTCTCTGCAGGCAGAATCTGCCAGCCGTAGCAATTTGACCCGACAAGATGTTCGCCTGCGCACTGCCATGGCGAGGAGCCGGGGAAACAGGAACTGCCAGAGCCCAGAGGGGATTGAGAGGACAATGATCTTTTCCTTACCTCTCCATCATGGGCCGCAATACGAAGCTGGGCTGCCGTTAAAACCTCCTGCTACGGAGACAGTGGTTGCGCCGCTCTCGCCGTCGTCTTCGCCTCGGGCCGCCGGAGTGGCGGCTCTGCTGCCCATAAGACTGACTCCAACGCTGCTGCCCACCTAAAACCTATAATTTTGCTCAAAAAAAAACTAAAACCTATAATGGATGAAAACGGTACTCAACATACAACATCCAAAATCTTCCATCTCCAACCGAAGTCCCATCCTTAAACCCAAATTCTTCTTCTCCGGCGACTGCACGGCGGCGCGCCTCCTCCGCCGCAGACACCTCCTCCCGCTTGCCACGGCGGCGGCCACGCTCCTGCTCCTCGTGCTGTTCGTCTTCCTTCCCGCGGCCGCAGCCACGGCCTGCTCGCGCTCGCGCGGCCGCGGACGAGCCGCCGCCGATTCCTCACGCCTGCCTCCTCGCGCACGGGCCGCCACCGCCTCCAGCTTCCTCCTCCCGCGTCCTGCTCTGCATCGCCGTCCGCGCCCTCCGCGTGGTCGGGAAACCGAGGCCACATGATTCGGACTTCTTGCAAAATCCCTGCTGCGTCTTCTCCCACTCATCTTCTTCTCCAGCCTCAAGGTACGTGTGTCTCCATCTCCTCATCCTCTCTCTTCCTCATCTTCTTCCCCAAGATTTGGATTTCGGAAATCTAGAATCCAATTTCAGCTGAATTAAACAGCATTAGAAAGCTATGATTTTAGCCAATTGCTAACCATGCCTGAGAAATTCATCTTACGTTGCAGCCAGGCCATGGCTTCCACCATCTCCTTCTCTCCTGCCAACGCTCAGATGCTCCAGGCTAGGAGCAGCCACGGCCATGCGGCCTTCGCTCAGATGCGGCCATGCTCAGATGTTGCCGCGCGAGGACGTCGCTGCGCACGCCCGCGCCCCGCGCTCTGCCGCGCGCTGTCACTGCGCCGTGCTCGCGCCGTCCCCGCCATCCGCCACCGCGGCGATGGGGAGCAGCTCGCCGCCACAGCCCCCGCCCTAGCCGTCGTGTCCTCCGCGCCGCAGCAGGCCGTGCCGGCCCCCGAGGAGAGGAAAGGGAGGCTACGGAGCTGGCGCAGCGGTGGCGCGAGGAGAGTGACCGCGAGGAGAGGACAGGCAGGGAGAGGTCGAGACGAGTTGACGATGACGACGACGAGCGGGAGGGAGGGAGGAGGAAGAATCACGACGCGGAAGGATAGGGTCGCTCGCTTCGGCGGACTATTTGTGGGGAGCCGCCTCTATCAATCCAAAACTGGATGTTGCTTTGGGTATTTGGGTTGGAGAGGTGTTTTGGACATTTTGCACCCCATTTTGAGTATAAGTCTTCATATAGTTCTTGGGTTGGAGTCAGTCTAACTTCAACTGGACGGGCTCGGCAACGCAATAATTTGGTCAATTATGCACGCGTGCACATATCCATTCTGCGTCTGTTTTGCACAGATCCTAGAGCTCCATGGCCTCCCGCCGCTCTCGGCTCCGACTTCATGTTTTTCTAGTTTGGGTGCCGGGGATGGAGAATGAGTTTTCTTGCAAGCCAGCGGCGGTGAGCCACGGAGAGGATGCGGTCGGTCTAAACAGGAAAATGCTTTCAGAGAACTATCATTTGTCCGACTTTTTTCCGACCAAGTGTTTTAAGCCATTTGATTGATATATGAACCACCACCCAAGTGATTTTAACCATTAGATTTCCTAATCGTACAAAAGTCTAAAGAAACGAGCTAGGGGATGGGGGACCGCCGGACCAGAGCCGGCGAGGTCGCGGCAGTCGCGCTATGAGAGTTTGTCAATTTATCAAAAACCACCCTGACTTGTATCGGCGATGCAATTTTTACACAAACACCCCTAGTTTGGATCGGGATCCAGTTATTTACACAAAACCATCTAGTTACTAATCGCGATTCAACTATTTACATAAAACCCTTTCGTTTGAATTATGATTATTAATCGCGATCCAAATATTTACATAAAACCCCTAATAAGATCCCGAGTATTGCAAATAGTCCCTATTGCGGTCTTGCGCGCCTGCTTTCTCCCCCGAAATCCCGCGTGGCTCCGGTGACGGCCGCCTCGTCTCGGCGCGCCTCTCCCAGTTCGCCGCCTGATCTTCCCACCGGCGCCTCATCGTCCCCCGTAGGCAAAACACCGAAGTCACACCTCTGGTGGTTTCGAGGTGTTCTTTTCCGGACCGGAATGAGAAATCCGGCCACAACTGCCGCCCTCGCCGAATCGGCGGAGCTGGTCCTGCCGTGGCTGCCGCCTCAGGACCTCACCGCCGCCGCGTCCTCCTGCCGCACTCTTCGCGCTGCCGCGTCCGCCGTCACAGCGCGGCGCGCCGCCGACGCGGCCCGCGGCCTGGAGCCGCTCCCCGTCCCCTTCCACAACGCCGTCGACTCGAAGCCCTACGCCTACTTCCTCTACACCCCATTCTCCCTCACCGGCCCCTCCTCCACCCGTGCCCAGCCGTGGGGCTGCTCGCGAGACGGGCCTCCAGAGCCCACCTGGCCGCGCCCCAACCTCGACGGTTTCCCGTCGGCTGTGTGCGGATGCGCGTGCTCGGCGGAGGAGTGCGGCGGCCCCGAGTGCGCGTGCGCCGACGAGGAGGCCGATGCCGGGAGCTCGGGTTCGGAGGCCGGGATGGGGAGCCTCAGGGAGTGCGGCGACGAGTGCGCTTGCGGGCCGTCCTGCGGGAACAGGCGGACGCAGCGCGGAGTCACGGTGCGGCTGCGCGTCGTGCGCCACCTGCAGAAAGGGTGGGGGCTGCACGCCGCCGAGGCTATCGGCCGCGGGCTGTTCGTATGCGAGTACGCCGGTATGCGCCCATTTCAATATCTTTGAGCTTCCTGATTTTGCAAAACAACTGATGTGTGATCACTTGGCCGTGCCCATATGAAAAATAAGCAAGAACTCCTTTCTTTACATTTTTGCTATGCCAAGATGCTTTGATGCATTGCAGATAGGATTTAGTTATCGACTAGCTATCAACCTGCTAAGGGCTGATGCACCAGGGCAGAGAAAAATAGACTTGCTGTCACTAGATCGTTAGTCATGTTCATACTCTTGAATTGTCGTAGATACAGTGTTATTACTTGTTCGCCTGCATTTTCAGTTAGTTGATCATGTATGTGTTGATTTGCATTTGTTTTGTTTGTGTCACAGCTGGAACGAAAAAGATTTCACTTTATTGTATGCTAGATGGCAAAGCCTTGTTAGTTGCTATTCCACCTGTGGATTCATGTCTGAAACAGTTGCAGTTAGGTTGAATCAGAGTTCAGAGAAAAATAGACTTACCCTTGGTAGATTGTTAGTCATGTTCTTACTTTTGAATTGTCATAGATACAGCGTTATTACTTGTCCACTTGCAATTTCAGTTAGTCCATCATGTATTTGTTGATTTGCATTTGTTGTGTTTGCATCGTAGCAGGAAAGAAAAAGATTTGGTTTGCTGGATTTATGTCCAAAACATTTGCAGTCAGGTTGGATAGGAACATTTGCAGTCAAGTTGGACTAACAGAATCAGGCTTTTGGGTGTACATTTCAGGTTTAAAGAATTGTTCTTGAGCTACATTAAAACTTCACTATTGGAGAAGATGTAGTCAAGCTATTATCTTGCAGGCTCACCTAACTTCATGTATTCCCTCATCATCGAGTTTCAGGGAATCCCGCACAATTGTTCTCTTGTGATCCTTTGTCGTTGGTTTATCAGGTTGTTGTAGGATTGACTGAATTGGTTTTGTTTGGTCGGGCGAGCTTAGTGCTCATATAAAAGGAACGTTCTTACTAGATCACTTCATATTCGGAAAGGGAATGGCTTGCTGGGGTTGTACGCTTATTTCAAAATATAATAAACGCTGGTATTGTATGCTTAGGTTCAAAATATAATAAATGCTTGGGTTGTACGCTTATGTTGAATCTTTGATATTACCATTTTCCTTTTACCCCCAGCTTCTTGTTTTTATTATTGGAATGGTTTCCATAGTTTTGATTGCATTTATTCATATCTGTGATGTCGATGGTTAAAATCATTGAAGCTTACTTCCGTCATATTGGGATGGTTTCCATAGGGGAGTTCTTGACAACCGAAGAAGCACGGAGGCGGCAGAGGCTATATGATGAACTTGCCTCTGCTGGTAAGCTCTCCCCTGCCCTCATTGTCATACGAGAGCATCTGCCGTCTGGGAAAGCATGCTTAAGAGTCAACATTGATGCAACGAAAGTGGGAAATGTAGCTCGTTTTATCAATCATTCTTGTGACGGAGGCAACCTGCGGCCAGTGTTGGTGAGGAGCTCCGATTCTTTGCTCCCAAGACTCTGCTTCTTTGCTGCCAGAGATATAGTGGAAGGGGAAGAGCTCACCTTCAGTTATGGTGATGCCAGACTTAGGCCAAAGGGTTTGCCGTGCTTTTGCGGAAGCTCAGTGTGTTCTGGTGTACTTCCTTCAGAAGAAACTTGATACGTTATTTCCATCATTTGTAATGCTAGTCAAGCAAGTCCCTCTTTTTTTTGTGTGCGCATCAGGAGAAGTTTCCATGTCACATTCTTTTTGCTCATGCCGTGATGTGTTGAAAAAGGGCGAATGGTTAAATTTTTGGGGTTGGAACTGAAGATGTTCATAATATACTTTGTCGGCAAATGGACACGCGTTTCCTGCTTCATTCGATTCCATTTTGACTACGGAAGTTCTGAGGAGCCTCATTGAGACTCGTTTGGTGCACTCACGCTTCCATTTTCGTTTCAGCTTGTCCAAGGGTGCTTGTTTCCGATCTGCAACTTGTGGCTTCTCCCAGCAGTACAGCACTCTGCTATGCCGTATGGTTCAAACTCGAGGAAGAATGAACCACTTACGCAGCGCCGCACCGTGATCGTCCTGAGTTGTGTTGATGTTTTCACTTCACTAAACATGCAACATGCAGTGCAAACTCATCACTTGCCTCCCCGTGGAATCCGCGTACGCAGGCGGCAGGCGCGCGAGCGGCGTGCGTTCCCGCCCTCCGCGCGACACGGCCCTCATAAATCTTGCGTGGCCAGGCCACCCGACGAGGCAGCTAGCGCGCGCTTCGTCCGTCACCGCGCGGGGCCTTCTTTATGCTCCTCGGCCGCCCTGTATCCCCCGCGCGCGCGGGCGCACGCACGCACGGAGTACGTGCTTTGTCGCGCGCAAATGCAGCCGCCCGGCAAGCGCGGCGGCTCCGAGCCAGGCCCGGCCCGCGCGCATCAGTCCGTGGAGGAGGCGCCGGCGGGGCCCGGGGCGCCGTGCGGCGCGTGCAAGTTCCTGCGGCGGCGGTGCGTGCCCGGGTGCGTGTTCGCGCCGCACTTCGGCGGAAGCGGCGGCGGCGTCTCCGGCGCCGGCGCGGCGCAGTTCGCGGCCGTGCACAAGGTGTTCGGCGCCAGCAACGTGGCGAAGATGCTGTCGCGGGTGCCCGTGGCGCTGCGCCGGGACGCGGCCAGCACCGTCTGCTACGAGGCGCAGGCGCGCATCGCCGACCCCGTCTACGGCTGCGTCGGCACCATCCTCGCCCTGCAGCACCAGGTTATCTTCTACCCGAAGCATAGGTCGACGTGCGAATGATCTTGATACAACCACAACGACGAACGTGCATAGGTCGTCTTCAATTCTCACTTTCCATATACTCCTACAACAACAGGTAGCGCTCGCCCAAGCCGAGCTTTCCATTGTGCAAACTGAGCTCCTCAACCGCAGGCTGGCCCTGGCGACCGTGCATCCGTCGACGTTACCCGGCGCGTCGCCGGCGAGCCAAATGGTGGTGAATTGCGGCGCTCTTCCGCAAACGGTGGATTTCATAGACATTGATCACTCGTTGAGGGGCCTGCCACCTCCCCTCCTGCCTTTGCAACCACCACCGCAACAGGAGGAAGAGAAGGAGGGGGGCAGGCAAATCATGGACGTTTCTTGGGAAAATAGGAATTCTTGTGACTGAAGTTTAATTATCGTGTCTTCAAGCATATTTAGTTTTTTTGTTGATTTACTAACTCTTATATTAAGCGTATAAATGGTGAAATGCCCCAATGAAACAGGCTACCTCAAATTGTAACTCTGATAAGGATAGAAATTAGGTCATTGATCCAGCACAGCACATGATTGAAGAAAGATTTCTAATTCCACGTTAGCACTGTTAATCAATGTTTTTAGTACATCACTAATGAAGAAAGATACAAGGATCGATCGTACTCACTCCAAGCAATAAACACCATCCATAGTAAGGAAAGAAAATGAAAGAAGACGAATCATGCCACTCTCTCTGATCCTGAATATGAATTCACCATTTGGATTTCACACAAGAATTAAGGTGGAAGTTTTTTTTTTTGTGATTGAATTAAGGTGGAAGTTAAAGTGACCACTGTTGCGCATATATTATTTTTAGAGTTGGACGGACCACAAGTTTGCAATACTGATTGGAGCGTATCTAAATAGGGGCATACATGAAAAATCCGTGAAGCTGTGAATACGACTAAATGGACATCATTGGTTGGACCTATGGCAGTATAATCTGTGTAAAGTGAGACTAATGCTTCTCAACTTGAGGTTTAAGCTATCTCAAACCTCGATTGGTTTCTCCAAAGAGACAATGGGCTTCAGATTTACCAGTCGATCGGTTGAGCTTCGCTCCGTAGCAAAATGATCGTCCTACATTTTTAATTTAGACAGATGCTATAGTTTTATACAACTGGAAGAAGTCATCCGATCAATCCACTAAGACTAATCGTTCATTTTGAATTGCTCGCTGCACTGTCTTCAATCTCTAGTAGCACCTACTCTTTTCACTCACTGACGAAATATAAAGCAAAGTGCACGCTCAACTCTCGCACGTGTAGCTCTTCCCAAATGGTGCTTCGGCCGCCTTCCTCGTCGTGCTAATTGATGAGGGCAAACCGCCTCACTGGTGCCCCCCCCCCCCCCCAAATTGAGGTCCTCTGGCGAACGTCACGGTGTGGTGAGGTCACTAACCGATGTGTCTTTGCCTGGCCTGCATGTCAGTAACCACACGGCACAAGTAATAAAACAGAGGAACTGTCCCCACTCCCTTCGTCTTCATGTCAGTACGCCCTTTTTCAATGACGCTCCCACCGTTGAGCCTGCCTCCCTCGCCATGCTATGATGGAGCAAACTTACCCCATCAATGCTCTCCTATCACCAACGATTGGTTAGTAGCGGCCTATGCTTTGTCCGTCTCCTCCGCAACCCCCACCATCCCCCGAACACGAATCACTGACGTGTAGTGGTCACTAATGGAGCCACGTGCCAGTGACCACGAGGCATGTAAAGGGATCCCCATCCCCACCCCCTAACCAGAAAAAAACAATCAATTAAGTCTTCGGCTGATGCATTTTTGTGGGCTGCTGCGGTTGTTTGCCTCTCTCAGCGCTACAGTGCGTGCAGCGTGTTGAACATCCCGCATGTCCACTAATGATTCACATCGTTGCACTATCTTCAACATTTAGACTCTTCTTTTTCATGTACAAACCTGGTCCTGGTTTATGCGCCCTTCTCCAACGACGCTCTCACAGTTGAGTTTGCCTCCCTCATCGCGCTAAGTAAGGGGGCAAGCCTTCCCTATCAGAGCAACTCTAAGAGCTTAGCTAAAATATATTCTAAATCTTTTGATTTTAGTTAGTTTTTAAAATAGAACACATTTTAAAAAAATGGAGTAATTCAACAGACTCTTTAAACCACTAAAGACCTGCGAGAAGAGGAATAGAGAGTCAATGTGCTTAGCTAAATAAAGTTAGCTAAAAAAGTGAAATAAAGAGTTAGCTATTTTAAAGATGGATTTAGAGAGACGGTTGGAGAGCTATTTTTAATAGTATTAGTCATATTTAAAGAAAAAACATGTTTTGGCTAGCCTGTTGAAGTTGCTCTCAGTAACATATGCTTATTTTGATCAGCTATCTCTACAACTAATGAATTGGCTACGTGTCGTCCGCGCAGGCTTATTCCGCGCACCCCAATCTAAAACGCGCTTCTCCGAAAAACAGGCGCTCCCGATCCAAAATGCGCTCCCTGCGAAACCGCGCCGCCGCCGCCCTGCCTCGCGCCGCCCTTCGCCCTTCCCCGCTCCACCACCACCCTGCCCTGCGCTGCCGCTACTCGCTTTCCCTTCCCCTGCCCCTCCGCACGAAGCCGCTTGACCTTGCTCCACCGTCCAACCCGGCAACGCTGGATCGGCAGCAGCGAACGAGAAGCGCCGTAGCGGCTCGGCAACCGTGGAGAGGAGCAGGGCCGCGGTGCCAGACGACGCTGAGGAGGCAGCTTGGCGGCCGCCGCGCGGAATGAACCTGCAATGAGATTGCAGAAGCATCGTCGATCTACGGTGAGCCGGAGTGGCGTCCGCCGTCCATCACCACCACCTCCTCGTTCTCCTCCGGCGGCCTCTCTACGCGCGGCGAGCGGGTGGCGCACGGGGTGGATCTGACGAGGCGAGGTCTTGACGTCCCCAACCCCGTACGCCTCTCCACGATGCTACCCCCAGCTATCAATCCACGGAAGATGTCGCCACGAGTTTGGCGGCGGCGGCGCAGGTACGTACGCACTCCCTCTCCTCTCACAAATTTCAGAAGCCCCTCCTCTCCGTCTAGAAAGCACAGGCCCCAACTCCAACTCCCCCGATCCAAATTTGATTTCTAAGGCATCCAGGATCACAAACCTAATGGTACGAGCAATTGAAATTGAACTGAACGACCTTAGAGTTCCATTTACGAATTTTCACCTCTACAAAACTTTTTCTGAAGCAATGTGCCATATGTGATTTTGGTGCGAACTGGTTTTATATTGTTGTGCAGCCTGTAACAAGTACATATGCACCTTGATGTTGAGGCGTAGGAGTGGCAGGAGCCTCCAGATACAGATTGAGTGTGCAGGTGGGTTGCATGCCTATCAGCTGCTCGATGGAATGACTCAATGGGCTAACATACTAAAAACTAAACTGTTCAGCATGCTGGCCGATGAGGTATCTCCTCATTTACATGTTACTTGCCCCTTTGCTGACTCACTATTTGACTATTTGTTACAATTGGCCATCTGATTTCAGGTTAAATAGAGTGCATATTTTATTTTTGTAAAATCCAGGTATTGCTGCTACTATGGCTCCAACTGAATGAGGTAATACCTTATACGTTTTCATATCTCTCTCTGTTTCTATTGTGAGCAAAATTACTGCTAATTTCTTTAAAATTTAGTCCAAATCATTTGAGATGTCTCCCAAGTATGACCATGTTTTGATGAAGGAAAGAACACATGACTTGAATGGTTGCGATGGGTAAGATATGCTCCTTATTTCAACTTACATCTCAATGTTCACAATAGAAAGTAGAAACTCAGAGACAATTTGTTTGTTGTAGTGTGCCAGTTCAGGATTGTTTTGTTATGATCTGAGTGAGAGACTATTTGTTTTGTTATGATCTTAGTGAGAGACTTCTCCAGATCTGGAGCATGCTTGATAGTTGCATGCCCAAAAATAATACATCCTATTTAGAAGAAAGTGAAAATTAAACAAAGGAGATCTAGCTAGGGACTGACTGGCCTGGGGTATAGTTATTACAATTTTTTTCCATTGGTCTGTTACTGAATTATTGGTTGGTTCATGTGACATTCCTGATTGAATCTACCTGTTTCATATGAACTCATAAATGAATGTAATTGCCACCGATCTGACTAATTTGATGGCCTTTGGTGCTATACAGTGCTTGCCACCGATCTATTTCAATGGTAACTGGGCATCTCATATTTGTTTTGATTTTTCATGTGATATTACAGGGATATGTTTGGGAGCGAGCTTCCCCTTCAGTCCATATGTATGGATCTGCAAGGTCAAATGAGTCTAGCATGGTTCATCCCTTTTTTTTTCCCCTTCTAATCCTATGTTAGATTAAGTACCTGATGCTATGTCATATGAGACTTCCTCATTGCTTAACAGTTTAAATTTCTCATCGCTTTCAGATTTTATTTTTATAGGCCTCTACTCTGAACTTTTCTACTGGTACATTCTGACGGAGGCTTGTCTGCTTTCCTCGATTGAGGTAGGTTTATTCCATCTGCAAGTTCTGAAAGAAGTTGGTTAGCTTCGCCCATAGTTAATCTTGTGCCTTCTTCGCAATTTCTTGACATCAGGTGCAGATGGGACATTTGAAAAAGACGTGGTCGAGCTCTGTTCGCAGACTTATCCAACGGCAACTGCAGACCAAATCAGAAGTTGGCCAATGAACAGTCAGAAAATGTCAATAGTAAGGAACTCAAGAGGCAGAGAGGTAGGGAGTGAATGAGGCAAAAGAGAGAAGCAGATGACTGCTGAGATAGGGAGGAACAAAATAAAAGAACTTTGAGAAAAAAAAGAGAGACTTGCAACACAGTATGAGCTTCACTTCAGATACAATAAAGTGTAAATCTGTCCAGAAAACACATTGAAACTATACCAGTAAATGAAAACAGCTACATTGGGCCACAAAACACATTGAAGCTACATTGCCATGCTTTTTCGACAGATGAACTGAACATTCTAGGTAAACATTATAATATGACAAGTGAGAACTGATATGAAGTGTTGATTTTGCCTTATCAAGTTGATACTTTTGTTCCTTTCATTGCATAATACTTTTTTACATCAGGTGAAAGAACTTTGAGAAAGAACTATTAATTTGTTCCCTCCCAAACTATTCTTTTGTTTATTGAGAAAGAGCTTTGAAATGGTAATAGGATTATAGGAGCATAAACGAGAATTCTTGCTTCTAATTATTTTTTTTTTTGCAAAAAATCACTTGTTTCAATTCTGTAGCAACGCACGGGCACTCAGCATCATGGTAACTTGTAGTCTAGCTTCGCCGGCACAACTGCCGTGCCAACCTGTGTTGCGCCCCGTACTGGACCTTGAAAGCGCCTGACACCCCCCAATCCCCCAATAAACCTCAGCATCTCGCCATTCACTCAACACAAGCCAGCCAGCCAAAACCAAACAAGGCAAGAAACGTGAAGAGCGAGGGAACGTTAGCACAACCGCCAGTCCGGAGAGGACGACGAGCTCGGCGAGGCGCACATACAGCACGCGTGAATCGATCCCAGTCAAGCCCTGAGCCATTCTACTTTTCACTCCAGAACCTGATCCAACCCGAGACCAGCGGCGGATCGCGCGGCGAAGAAAAATGTTCAAGTCGCGGCTGCAGGAACTGTGCCAGCAGCGGCGGTGGGCGCCGCCGGTGTACGAGCACACCCGCGAGGGCGCCGACCACATACCGCTCTTCCGCGCCACCGTCGCCGTCAACGGCGCTGAGTTCCGGTCCCCCGAGGAAGGCGCGCGGTCGGCCAAGGAGGCGCAGAACCTCGCCGCCATGGCCGCCTTCGAGAGCCTCTCCGCCGTCCCGGTCGCACCCGCTCCCCCGAGCCCTGCACCCGCTCCCCGGCTCCCCGGGTTCGGTGAGTTGAGTCGTTTGCCCTGCCTTGCTCGTATGGAATTTTGGTGAAGTAGGGCGGACCTATATTTTTTTTTACTCGGTTGGAATTCATCAGTATAGGAACTTCGCTGCATTTTTCCTTTCACCTTCCAAGCTGTGCTTTTCCTGGATGATTGGGTGGTAGCATTGGAGTAGATTAGGTAATTTGGTTACCTGTACTTCGAGTTGCTATCAGTTACATTATTCTTCATCCTACACAGTGGTCGAAGCTGCATCAAGGTTTAGGCTATTTTGTTAGTTCTTGATATTCTTGCACTAGTTGAAGAGTTGATCATATTTTGATTGATGAATTGAAATGTTGCACGTGAACTTTACTATCGTTATTAATGTAGCAATAGAGGGAAATTGTCCTCTGTTTCATATAAGAGTACATTGGGAGGAGTACAAATCATTTATTTAGGGAGATAGACTCACCAGCACACCTTTTTCTTTGATTTGGTCTTGATGGAGAGTTATTGTGTTCGGTTTTGCGAGGACCCTTGTACCGTACCAGTTGAAGGTAAAATTTTGGTGACAGTGTAATGTCCCTGAAGTAGTCACTGATTTTAATTTCTTTTTGCCACCTTTAAAAGTTATTTTTTTATGCGACTAGTAAGGTTTTTCAGGTTATTACCTTTGTGCCTTTCTTTAATCATCATGCCATGTCTTCTTTTTGTTTATTGTAGAGGTTGAAGGTCCTCCTAAGAGTCAATTGCAAATTTATTGTCAGAAGCGAGGAAAACGGCTGCCTTCATATCGCCCTATTCACGAAGGTCCGCCTCATTTACTGAAGTTTAAGTCAGTAGTGACTGTAGATGGGCAAACATTTGAGAGTCCAGAATTCTGCTACACACTGAAGGAGGCGGAAAATGCTGCTGCAAAAGTCGCTTTGGCATCCTTACCACAAGAAGCAAGCCTACCAGTGTCAACGGTTGGTCCATTTCTTCTTCTTTGGCTTACTTATAGATCATTTGGTTAGTACTGCCTCAACTATTTATGATTACTCATCCGACCATTAGCATTTGTTTGTATTGTCAGTGGACAAGCTATCTATGTCACCTCTGAATTAAAAATGCGTGACTGATTGGTAAATACCCAATAACGGTTCCATAAGTACTTCAAAAACACTAAATTAAATTTTCAATACATTTGGGACCACCGTAACAGTGCATTTAGCCCTTCATGAACAAAATCTGGTAATCTGATTATATCAATTTGATGAACCCTTCTACCTTTTGTAGGTTTCATCGCTATCATACAAGAATCTTTTACAAGAATTAGCTCAGAAAGAACGCTTTCCCTTCCCTCTCTACAACACAACCTTAGATGTCCCAAATCATCCCGGTGCATTCAAATCAACCGTGGAAATTCAAGGGACGATATTTCAGGGAGAGCCAGGGAGCTCTAAAAAGCAAGCAGAGATGAATGCTGCAAAGGTTGCTTTTCAGCATTTCAAAGACAGTAAGTGATTGAATCGAAACAATTACCTTTATACAAGTAACAAACTTTCTCGCCATAACGGTAATTACTCTTTGCAAATATCGGTTCATTTCATTATTTTGGAAAAATTTTAAACTGCTTTTGTTTCAAAAACTTCACTTACTGAAATTCAGCGTAGTCCTGCCGATTGCGTTACACGAGTGTATAGTGCTCACGCTCTGATACGTAAGGATGGTATATCAGATTATTTTCCTTTAGGGGAGGGGTTGGATCAAGGTTTACATTATCGTTCAGATCGAGGAAACCGGCCGCCACCGATTCCGCCGATTTCACCGGTTATCGCGATAACCGAGCGGTTTTCGACTAAAAATTCAAAAACCAAATTTCGAATTTGAAAATCATCAAACCGACCGATTTTGACCGGTTATCGACCGATTTTGGTCGATAACCGGTCGATTTCTTCGGTTATCGACACAGGACCAAAAAATAGCGAAAATAGGCTTAAAATGTAGGAATTTTTGGCATGACCTTTGCTAAAATATTCTAAGAATGGTTAACCATACATTGACAATAGGCTTCCCTGGCTCTGTAATTCTTGTACACTATCGAATGATTGGCTACCGGGAACATGGAGCAATTCCAGAAATATAAAGCCATTTGAAACGTGATGTGGTGCTATGAATCCCAAATTCACATGCCAGCGCCACTTTTTCTCAATTTGTACTTTTAACTGGCGAGGAGAAAATGCTTTCCAGCGAGAAACTGAAGTCATCTTGGAAGTGACACAAGTAATTGGCTATAGTCCGAAGAAGATACCAAACTTGCTGTATTCCATTGACCATGAGAGTTTCAGGCTTGGTGCCCTCTCTTCCATTCATGCTACCCACGCAACTTATCGATTGGTGCCTGGACCATTTGCTTTGCGTGTGCTTTTGCCCTGATCGGAGAATAAACAGCGCAGCTGCTCTTTATTTCTTCCTACCGGCAGCTGGTTTTGTTGATGGCTCGGCTAACCGGTCGATTCGACCGCACGTCTCTGGTTAGTTTTCTTTTTTTTATTTCTTTTCGCCCAGAAATCTTCCGGGAATTATTTGACCCATCAAACGAACTCCAATTCGTGTATGGTTTCCACAAATGGTCTGCAAATGAAGTCTAGTTTTTTTACATATTTTTTATTTTCAAAATTTTTCAAATTTCGAATTCGAAAATCGGTGAACCGGACTTACCGGAGTCCGGTTTTCGCGAAAACCGGCCGGTTTTCAACGATTTTTCAAACCTTGGGTTGGATATTGACACAACCCAATTTTCAGTATTCCCCTCGAAGGCTAGACCCAAAAACATAGGTTTTCTGAAACCAAAGCTTAAGTTACCATTGTGATGGCTGTATTTTGATATCAACTGATGCATACCCCAGGCAATACATCCTGTGATATTTTTTATTTTAATAATATTTGACTCCTAGTATTATATATGAGGTAACTTCTATAGTTTCCTGTTATGTTTTCAATATCAATACCAATGCAATCAATTTTTGGGCAAATAATGTGTTGAATTATCACTGTACAATATTGTGTATCATTGCATCCATAACAAGAATTCCTAGTCTCAGTAAGGCATTGAGCTTGTGTGTCTAGTGTTAGACTCTCCCTGTATGGCTTCATTGTGAAAGGTTTCTCCTTAGATGTATATCTGGTTTTCTTTTGGATGAAGATCTGAGGAAATTGGCAACTTGCTAATTTCTTTCCTAGTTATGACGTGTTTTAAATCTTGCTACTATTTTGTCGATTTTATTTTTGAGTTTTTTGTTTTCAAGCAATCAATTGCTCGGTCCACAATTCTCCTTTTGTCCTCAATGCACATTTTTTACGAGAACAAACTGTAATCATTTCAAGATTCTTTATCAGTTTATGTGTTGTTTTGATGATTCAGTTTTTTTGGGGGTACCTCTTTCCTTTCTTTTTAATGGAATATCTGTAACTATTTGATTTTAATTCATTCTGGTCATATGCAGTAAATCATGAGTCTCACAAGTTTGGCTCCACTATCTCCCACCCTGATGCCAACACAACGCAATCTGCCGAGTTGAAAGTGAACAACAACTCGTACCTCTCAAAGACAAGCACAGAAGCTCAGGTGATGGATTCGTCGCTGAGTGTTGATAATCCACCTTGTCAAGGCCTGAGCACAGAAGTTGAAGCAATGGACTCATCTCTGAATGCTGACAGACTGCCCCTGCCAGAGCCAGGAATAAAAGTGGAATTAACTGACTCAACAACACAAGCTGCTGATGAATTGCGCATTCAAGAACTAGAATCAGAAGTTGATGTAATGGACTCAACTCAGCAAGTTGATGAGCACCCGCCCATTCCTAAGGCAAGCACAGAAGTTGAAAAAACGGACTCATCTCTTCAAGTTGACGAACAACTGTCCATTCCAGAGCCAAGCACTGAAGCTGAAATGATGGACTCGTCACTAGAACCAACATCGACTGTGGATGATCGCTCAACCCAGATAGCCTCAACCGGAACTCCCAGTGATGCCATGCCAACAGCTACACCACCTGCTAGTTCCAATGGATGCGGTTGCTACATGTTAACTAACAGAATCCAAGTCTACCCGCGCCATTCTGACATGGTCATACCAGAAGGTGCAACCATGCTCCCCATCAGTGACGACCAATGGGTGGCTGTCAGCCTGCCTTTCTCCAACAGTGGAGGTATTCTGAACTCACTTTGTAATCGTACTGGAAATCCAGGATCCATCGTTTGTGTCTGTTCCCTTCACTGAAGCTGTTCTACGTCCAAATGCAGGTAGCAGCGCAACTGCGTAGGAATACTGAAGCAGCTAAAAGGAGTGCGGACCGATGCTCGATGGCATGATGTTGTTGCAGCTAATTCATTAGTATCCCCTTATATCCATTGTGGCTAACAAGACTACCGTTGGCCGTCACATTATTGTAGCATGTGTGTCGTGGAGACTCATCTGACTCTTGTTGCATCTGTCTGAAGTTAAACTTGCGGTGTGAGGGAAACCTAAATTATGATTCTCTCATGTTATAATTCAGATTTAGAAAGCCAGAATCTTTTAATGGGATTATCCACTGCATTCATCCTGATCAGAATTCTTCCATGCTTTCCTGGTTGAATTATTTGGTTCTTTTTTAGTTACATTTTGAAATGCTGCTGATATGCCCTTTCGGCACCTGCCTCGAGGCAGAGCTTTTCTTGATTCGCTCTGTTCTGCGTGTGTTCTTTGCCTGGGAGCGAAAGAAAGACACCCTGCTCTCGTCGCATGAACCCCCTGTGTTTTATTCCCGTTATAAAATGCTTAACACTCCGGTCGAACGAATCCCAGATGTTTTCGTACTAATCAGATGACGAAATGATTTGAGATAACGCATGTGATGTGACCTTTGGGCTTTGGGGGGTCTGCCCTCCTCCAGCCGTCACTGGGTGCGGTCCCGGAAAATTTGTCCCGGCCCGATACGCTCCCCACTCGAGTGCGCCGCGACGACGACAGACACCTCACTCACAAAGCGCGGGCGGAGTGACCACGCTCCGCTTGGTCTAGCCGAGCGCTCTCCGCTTCGCTCCCCTCCTCGTAACGCCACTTTGCGCGAGGCTCCCCGCCGCTCCCTCGGCCTCGCCGTCGCCGGTGGGTAACATGCGCGCGTGAGGGGCGAGGAGCGCGCTCAGCTCCCGGCTCCCGCACGCATTCCGGAGCAGACGCCAGCACCGCCACGGCGCCCACCCGTTGTCTTCTCTGCTCCGCGGTAAGGGAAATCCCTCCAGCTTTACTCTTCCGCCTTGCTACCAAGCTAGCCACCGCCACCACCGCCGGCTGCTGCGTTCTGCTGCTCTACTTTTAGATCGACTCGTTTTCTCCGGTAGTGAGGTTTCCGCCGTGCCGTAAAATCGGAGTGCCGTTGCAGTGTCTTGCTGTCCTGTCTGCTGATTTGGGTAGATTCGCCTCGTGCTGCCTGGGCCACGGGTCTTTGTTTTGTCGCACGGACGGGGATGTGCTTGACTTTGACATCATTGACTCATTGAGGACCAATGGTCTATATTTTTTTCTCCTTTCTATATAATATAATGTTTCTCCAAAGTCTGATTCATTGAACCTTGACTGAGTAGTGCTATCAGTTCGGTATTTCGTTTTCTTCGTTGCTTGAAACGATTGGCGAGTTAGATTTTTTTTATCGGATTGGTGAGTTAGGTATGGCCGTTTGAATTTAGATTTCTCTTGTTTACACGGTTCTCATTCTGTCGTGTCTGATGCACTCAAAATTGTATAGTGTAATTCCTCAAAAAAAGAAAACTGTATAGTGATATTGAGATCTGGTAATGGCATTTGTGTGGACACTGATTGACATGATGAAACTCGACATGTTAATATATTCGTACCGTGAAACATTGCTTTTACGAAAGTTAGCACGCTACGAGAAGAAACTGCTACCATATGTTGGAAAGAGATATTGATATTTCTTTTCCTAAAGATAGGGGCGTCCTGTTAAGTAAAGCACCAAAACAGACACAGTATGCCTTTCTTTTCTTGTAGAAAACCATGGGAGATACCTTACGACTTAATTAGATAATGTCTGGTTTGCCCCTCTAAAGAAATCTGATTACTCTGTTCATACACTTGCACTTTCTTCTTTGTGATCCGCAGTTGATTTTAAATGCTGTCATCTCTAACTTTTCATTTAGGGTCTATTGAAATTCGTTGGAGGTTCACAAGTCAAGAGTGAAGAACATTGGGTCAAACTATTCTGAAGATATTTTTAGAAACTTTTTCATATGGCACGCTTCAATATTTCCTGGGCATGTCTTCTGCTGCTATGTTTTGCTTCGATGGGAGATGCAGAATACATGAGGTACAAGGATCCGAAGCAGCCTATCAACACTAGAATCAAGGATCTTATTGATAGGATGACCCTTGCTGAAAAAATTGGCCAAATGACACAGATAGAGCGTCAGGTTGCGTCTGCAGATGTCATGAAAAAGTACTTCATAGGTAAGTCTTGTATAAGCTCATGCAAATCTAAGCAAATCTTATAGGTTAGCTCAGAATTGTCTGCTATTTTACACTATTGCATTTTATTTTTTTTTGGGATATGAAAACAAATGAAGCCTAGAGAACTCGATGTGTTCCTGCTACCATGGAGACATTACCTTGTCCAAATCTGTGGTTATGCAATTTCTAATGCTAAACTTTATGATCTTTTCTTGTAGGTAGCATCTTAAGTGGCGGTGGAAGTGTTCCTGCTCCCCAAGCCAGTCCTGCAATTTGGGTGGACATGGTAAATGAATTTCAGAAAGGCGCCTTGTCAACACGTCTAGGAATTCCTATGATTTATGGGATTGATGCTGTTCATGGTAATAACAATGTCTACAATGCCACTCTATTCCCTCACAACATTGGGCTTGGAGCTACAAGGTACGACTCTGATAACCTACGTCTGCATGCTATGCTACTAATTTACAATATGATAAACATGCTATATGTAATGATGAACCACCTAGCTCCTCCTAGATTGGATCTCATAAACATGCTATATGCATCTTAGAAGGCCATTTTCTATTAGGATTTTTGTAAGTTGGTTTCAAATAGGAACTCTTTGCTTTGCCCTCAGGTTGACTAAAATGTTCTAACGCGAGCAATTCATAACCATGCAGCAACATGAGCATGTCTTTTTAGCTGGCTGATCAGTCAAGCATCACCGTTAAGATGATCAGATACACCATAATCTGTATCTTTCTTGTGGTAATAGGGATCCTGACCTTGTAAGGTGGATTGGTGAAGCAACTGCTCTAGAAGTGCGGGCTACAGGCATTCCATATACTTTTGCTCCATGTATTGCAGTAAGCATACACAGTTTTGTTGCATCTGTTATGCACTCGATCTTTGATAAAAGCATGTTGCAAGAATATGCCAGTATATTCTTCGTTCAGTAGATGTTATATTGATCTGTAACTATTCTTACAGTTCGGTTTAGGTTTGCAGAGATCCAAGATGGGGTCGATGCTATGAGAGCTACAGCGAAGATCACAGAGTTGTCCAGCAGATGACAGATATTATCCTTGGTCTGCAAGGAGAGATCCCAGTCAATCAGACCAAGGGAGTTCCATATATAGCTGGGAAGTAAGATATTCCTTTATCAGTGATGATAAAAATAGTACGGTATATGTAAGCCAGTATGTAAGGCATCAACGCCTCCATGAAATACAAAATTTGAAACTAATCAGCTAATATGCCTTTGATGAACTCTGTATCAGTGACAGTATTTTTACAACAAACAGTACCTACTATTTTGTGAATATCTCCTTTGATGGAAACTAGTTTTGGGGAGCAATCAGTATTATTATCTTGCCGTGTGAAAGAACTTTCCATCGTATCCTTATACCTAGGTTTATGGCTTTTACAGGGAGAAAGTTGCTGCTTGCGCTAAACACTTTGTTGGTGATGGTGGAACTCATAATGGAATCAATGAGAATAACACAATCGTCGATGAACATGGGCTGCTAAGCATTCACATGCCACCATATTATGACTCTATCATAAAGGGTGTTGCTACTGTTATGGTGTCATACTCAAGCTTGAATGGAGTAAAGATGCATGCCAACCGTGATCTGGTCACAGGCTACCTGAAATCAAAACTGCATTTTAGAGTTAGTAATAATCTGCAACTAGTTCACATTACTATGTTTCGATCACTTTCCTGTGCGTTTGAGAAAACTTTGCTGTAATCTAAAACTTACTTTTGCTGTTTTGCATACTGAATAATTGCAGGGCTTTGTGATATCAGACTGGCTAGGAATAGACCGAATCACCTCACCTCCAGGTGCAAATTACACTTATTCTGTGCAAGCTGGAATAAATGCTGGGATTGATATGGTATGCTGAATTCTTCTGAGAAAAGTATTTTTTTTTCCTGCTAGCTACTGTATACATAGCTATATAGCTGCTGCTGAAATGGTTTTAACTCCAGAGGGGAAACTTTCCATGAGACATCCTGCTGCTTTTAATATCAACCTCTGCATATTTGCTGTTAACATGAGTAACCAACTTTATCTTCATAGTTCAGCTTTGAATTGAGGAAGATTTAGATTAATTTGCTTTAGAACTAAGTACCTAATTGGAAATAATAACTCAGGTCAGGTGTATAATCAAAATAATTTGGTGGAAACTTGTGAACTTCCGTTGGCTTAAAATCATGCAGCCAAATTTTTCATAGAAGCTTCCGTCTGCTTCCCACGTCAAACAGGGTTTAAGATAGCAAGCAAGAGCTTATGAATAAGTTTGCATTGACTGTAATACTTAGTACCAAAATAAATTAACTGATATTTTCCAGCCACTTTTATTTAAGAATTTTGTTTCGATTATATTCCAGGTCATGGTGCCATACAATTACACCGAGTACATTGACGATGTGACATCTCTTGTTGATAAACGTATCATCAGTATGAGCAGAATTGATGATGCCGTGAGGCGTATCCTTCGAGTCAAGTTTACAATGGGCCTTTTTGAGAACCCTTTAGCTGATCTTAGCTTTGCAGATCAGCTTGGAAAGAAGGTTGGTAAGATATCGCACATTGTATCAGAATATTACTTGCACATTTTGTACGATGCCTAAGTTACATTTAAAACCTATTAAACAGGAGCACAGGGAATTGGCTAGAGAAGCTGTCAGGAAATCACTTGTCCTGTTAAAAAATGGGAACTCTCCCAATCAGCAATTCCTACCTCTCCCAAAGAAAGCTAGAAGGATCCTTGTAGCTGGAAGTCATGCTGACAATTTGGGCTACCAGTGTGGTGGATGGTCAATTCAATGGATGGGGGGCAGTGGAAATATCACAACTGGTATGTGCATTTTTTTTAGTTTTTTGTTCTTATTTGGAGAACAATATTTATCTCCATGGTATTTTAGATTCCATCTGCATATGGAGTACACTGAATTGTCAAGTGAACCAGTCATTGTGCATGATAGTTGTTTTTCATATAGAAACATACATTGATATCCCTGATTCTCAAAGTGATGTTTGTCAAAATAATATTTGCATGTTATACTTTAACATCTGAGATGCGTCATATCAAAACGACCTTTCATTTCTTGCTTTTTTAGATATTAGTTTCCCTAGTACCTCTATGAGATTGTGATAATGTGGTCCATAATGTAGCGATGGCAATGATGCTATCACTCTACTCAATCGATATCTTCCTGACTGGAGCTCTGAAATGGCATTGACTTTGTGATGCACTATGGTGTTTTGGGGGGCATCTTCCAGTTTCTACTATGTTTTTATTCTTTGATTCAATATTCTGTGCAGGGACAACGATTCTTGATGCCATAAAATCCACTGTTGCTGACTCGACAACTGTCGACTACTCTGAGAATCCTGATGATAGCTTCATGAAGCATAATGACTTCTCGTTTGCTATTGTTGTTGTTGGCGAGCCACCATATGCTGAAACTGTAGGTGACAGCTCTGACCTCACTATACTAGACCCTGGTCCAGATACGATCAAAACTGTGTGTTCCGCAGTTAAATGTGCTGTGGTTATCGTCTCTGGCCGTCCTATTGTGATTGAGCCATATGTTCCATTGATGGAAGCGCTTGTTGCTGCTTGGCTTCCTGGAACGGAAGGTCAGGGTGTTGCCGATGTACTTTTTGGCGACTATGGCTTCACTGGAAAGCTCCCGCATACTTGGTTCAAGTCTGTCGACCAGCTGCCCATGAATGTGGGAGACTCGCACTATGATCCACTGTACCCTTTTGGCTTCGGTTTGACAATAAATTCATCATTGCCAGGGTATGGAACTTAACTATAGTTACAAAACAATGATAAGACCTGTTTGAACAATTGTTTTGTGTCGAAAACATTTGAATATTATGTCTAGGCGTTTCTGCATTTTTATTTTTACTTTTGGTTCTCACGTGGTGTTTCATCTTCTTTGCTGTTACAGGTTCTCTGGTGCTGACAGTCTGGAACATAAGAAGCAAAGAACGTTATTTGTTGTGTTGTGTTCGCTGCTGTCTATGGTACTGATCAGTGACTTGGGAATAGGCGTGTTTCAACACCTAGCTGCCCTTTTGTAGTCTTTAGTATGATCATCGGTGTCTAATTTTACAATTATTGCCTTATTTCCTTGAAAAGTTATATTCTATTGGAGCCTTGTCGCATGATCTTTCTGTGCAAAGTTCGGCATTAGGGTCCATCTGTTCTTTTTGTTGAGTTATGCTTAGAAACCAGGAGTAAGCAGATTAACTTGGACTGAGATTCTTGATCTTGCCCTAAAAAATGAGACCCTTGATCTAAATGAGAAGAACATATAATTACAACATTTTTGTGTTAACGTTCAGCATCCTCTCAACTCCGCTAGCGGTCAAGCTGCATAAAAGAAATTTTCAGCGCTTATAAATATGAATAGCCCTCACAATGACCAAGCCCTGGTCACCTGCGAATCCGACGTGTTCAGGATAACAGTTGCTGCTGTTGAGCAAATAGACGTCCGGCCATGCCTTAGTTCAACAGAATGTGATCCACAAAAAGTCCCATTACCTAACCCGAACTGTTAACACCTTTCGCTGTCCTAGGGCGTTGCAAGGGCGGAAAAGGCGATGTAATGCCTAGATCACCGGAACAGGATATAAAACAAGTTGACGAGTTCTGGTGACCGATCTGGCCGGGGCTTCCCTCCAGTCAGTGTCACAATGTGCACTG
This sequence comes from Eragrostis curvula, assembly GCA_007726485.1. Lineage (NCBI taxonomy): Eukaryota > Viridiplantae > Streptophyta > Magnoliopsida > Poales > Poaceae > Eragrostis > Eragrostis curvula. Next base: position 12,136,045 of record RWGY01000009.1, on the reverse strand, counting down.
AAGTTTCGGTATTCCAACTTTTCTAACCATGAGAAACCTGGGCTGCTCGTTTCAAATGAAACGCTACTAGCCTATGGAAAAAAAAAAAAAAAGAAACGCTACTAGCTAGCTGAAACTTATATATTTGCGGCTGCCAGTGACATAAAAGTTGCATCCGGCTATGCGTATGAACTAAGTGATAACCAAATGAGACATCCGAGGTTCATTGCACGAAGCAACTTACAGGTTAGAATCCCCGTGATATGAGAGTCTATAACTAATGTTCAATACTACATCAGTTCGAGACGTTCTAACTTATAAGCCTTAACTTCAAGTAGCATCGTTGTCCCCAGTAAACTTCTTGTATTCAGGCTTGAGCTCATGTGTCCCTTGATTTGGCCCTCGCTTGTTGTAGACACACAGATTGTTCAGCATCTCCTTCAGGAATTGCTGCAGAGAAATCAAGCCAGACAATTGGTAAAATATCCATTAATCGTGATGAGATGTGAAGCTAATGCTTCTCTTGAGCAGAATCAGGGGAAAATGAAGAAAATACCTCAGGTTGGTCGGTTTCATTCATTAGCTGCTTCAGAGACCAATTCGGCTGCCTCTCAAAAAGCTTAAATAGGATATTTTGCAGCTCAGCCGGATCCCTTCGTGTTCTTTTCATGTCAGAAGGTTTTACTGGTATTGGCTTCTTCTTGTCCTGACTCTAACAACAGAAATATTACAAGTAATGAGATTTTTTTTAATTATGTACTGTCATGGGACATTAACTTAATAAATCAAATGTTTGAACAGAAAGATTGACTCGAAAATTATTCAGCAAGAGAATTTTGGGAACTCTGAAAATGTTTCACAGAAAGCCCACTGTTGAGAATAGAAGTATGCAAGGTACAAGACAGAAAACCTGACTTCAGGAAACTGCATCCAGCATTGCAACTACCAACCAAGCAACAAGGCATTTGACAGCAGGGAGAGTATATTCATAGCTATGTTAGAAAGAGATACTACCTTGGGACCGAAAGGGACTGGAGGGCCAGGCAAAGGTCTCATGCGCCCCCCGTTGTCATCCTTAAGAAACTGCATGCAGTAGAGGCGAAAAAATCCAACTTTAAAGAAACACTAACACAAAAGAGTAATATAAAAATAAAATAATCATCGGAAAAGGCTTACCTCAACTTTTCTCGGTTTAACCATAGACAAATTTGTCCTCTCACGGCATAGCTTTCCATAGTCAAGATTTTCTCTGTGTGGTTTCATGTCAAATTTGTTTTCAACTTTCCCTTCACAAGCAAGTTTCCCTGTAGAAGCCGGGTAACAATTTGGGTAGAAAAGAAACAAGCTACTATTATTTCTTTGAAAGTAAACAGCTGCTCGCAATTGAAACACTCTGGAGACACAAATATAAACATTAAAATATAGTTCTAGCAGTATCAGTTGAGCATATTGCAGAACATGTGGGGTGAAGAATAGAGTGCACCGAGGACGTAAAGAACGAAAGGTAAACTGAGGTGCAACTATGTCAGTTTTGATTTTTGCTCGGAAAAAAGAAATGTAAAACAGTACCTCCACATGTTGGTCATTTACTTAAAGGTCCGTCGTCAATTAGAGCCATAATAATTTATGCTCATTACATCCTTCCAAGACATCATCAAGACACAGATGGTATATCCTATTGCATGGTTATGCACTAACAAAAGTTTACTATGTTTGCTTTACACAAAGACCTATGTGATGGGGTGTTAAAAATTAGGAAATCAGATGACCCAATTGATCAACAAAGCGACATAACCCAAAGGCATTAATAGAAGCATCCGCTTCAATTCAACAAGTATGCCAATTAGCAGTAATCACAGACAGCTGGCATCTAAGGACACCAAATTAAATATGTAACCGCATTTTCCTCGTTCCTTTATAAGTGATCTCATAATGAGATCCAGACATCAGAAATTCCTATGCAACATATATCACATTAAAATGGATAGAAAACCACTAACAAGATACTCCTAGCATAGCATCGGAACTGACAAGCTTTCCCATTATCAGTGCTGAAGATCGTTTGGTTTAGTTGGCTATCATACTACTGCTATAACTACTGAACAGTCACAAGTATAATTTTCGAAACCGACAAGTCTCGAAACATAACATGAATCATTACTTTACATCACAAATTGTTATACCTAATAAAATCATCATATTTGAAAGCAATTTGTTGAGAAATCTAGTCAATTACTTATATACTGCACTATTATGTTTGCAAAGATTGTGGTTCAAAAGTAAATTGGTGAAAAATCGTGTATTCTATGATGGGACTTATTCTTTACTAGAGGGTCATAAGCAAAGCATAGAATCAAGCAGTAGTTTGCTATAGCTACACTCACAACTGCAGCGAGCAATCATTGTCCATCAGAGAAAAAAGTGCAAACAGAGATGGATTAATATCCTCAAACATAACGCAGAGAGTTAAAAAAAAAACATGGTTCTAACCTTGGTTAGATTCAGAAAATATGCACATAGGCACAATATCATTGTGCATATTCAGAGAGTAACTCTTTGGTGCATTGCCAATGTTGGCTTGAACCATCTCCATCTTGATCTGTTATGTCATGCGTTCCATAACAAGAGATCAGCTAAAGCATTTGAAAAAGAATGCTCTCGCATAATTCTACTGAATAGAGCTGTCTTAAATTGACTGGAACTAATGGGGGCGTACTCATGAATAGGGACGTCTTAGATTTACACAAAACACGAGTATATGCATAGGAACTGACAACTTGACGTCTACATTAACATAGATAACTCAGGTCAACATCCACAGAACGACATAACACCGAAAGCTTCACTGTACAGAATAATGTGCTTCCACATGTACGTCGCATACTTATACGATGTTATATAGTAAACCCTTTCACAATTTTAAAATACTCTGATTAAATGGACAAAATCAGCTGTTGGAGGAGCAGACAGTCAGAAGCCCATGAAGAAAAGGAGTTATCGTAGTAGGGATGTGTTGACATTGCTTTGACACACGTGATCATAACCACATTGTGAAATAAGAAAACTGATCTGCACGTTCATTATAAAACGACCACGGACGACTGGGAACCTCGCTCAATATCAATCCTCTGAATCTCCATGAATACTGCGATGCCTTGTCTGAGAATTAACCAACCCCATCCCCACAATGCGGTCTACCGTCTCGGCCGCAAATAACTTCGCACGAGTTGATGGACGCGCAATGCACGGAACAACAACGAACTGCGAGCCGGCATGACAAGGGGGCAGAGGGAGGATGCTTGCCTGGTGAGGCTGCTCGTCGCGGAGGGGGTCGAAGGAGAGGACGACCTTGGCGACGACCGGGTTAGGGTTAGGGATGGCGCCGCCGGCTTCGGGGGCGGAGGCCGAGGCCGCGGTGGCAGCGGCGGCGGCTTCCTTCCAAGCGCGGGAGACGACGGGCGGGCACTTCATGAGCCACACGGAGCGGTCGGACCTCGCCATCTCCAGGTGCCTCGCCTCCCCGGTCATTGCCGCCGTGTCGGCGGCGTTCCGGTGAGTGCTTTGGTTCATCTTGGAGCCCGGGTGGGGTGCTTCGCGTGCTGGGGTCAGGAGCGCGGCTCGCGGCGCGGTGGAGGGGGCCGGCGAGGAAAGAAGCCGAGGCGATCACGGTGAGTGAGCGCTTTATAACCCGAGATCAAAACAGGAAGATGCCGAGATAAATTGAGCTGGTTAGAGCAACTCCAGCATGTCCACCCTATTCCATTTTTTAGATCTCGAATCAAAAAATGAACTCGAGCAGGATCCTATTTGGATTTTTATTTTGCATGCCTTCTCAAATTGCACTTTCAAACCCTTATTCTTAGGGTCCTCCAATCCTCCCTCTTATTTGTGGATCCCATCACTTTTTTTTTCACAAATTAAGGTCTTAGGTTACTTTATTACTGTAGTTGAAACTAAATTTTGAACCCTCATTTTTACATGTTAGCTTGAAAAATAAAAGTAGAAGATTTATTTTGAGGTCTATTGCTGAAGATGCTCTTAGGGTGGCAACCGAGACGGGTTGGTTTGGGCCAGACCGACGTAGGGCGAGCTTTTCGTGGATGCGAAAAGCCTAAAACCTGATAAATGGGCTGGTCTGCCTGCACAGACAGGCCAGATTTTAGGCCCAAAGCTCCTCTTGCTTCTTGCGGATTCCCTATAATTAGCGCGCGCTATCCGTAACCCATATGTAGCGCGTTTTAAGATTCGTGCTAGACCTAAATCCGATGGACGGAACTCTTTCTCCTTCCTCCCGGCGACCCCACGTCGCGCCGCCTCCCCGCGCTCCCGCGCGCCGCCGACCTCCGGTTTCCGCGCACCACCGCCCCCCCCCCCCCTCCCCCCCCGGCTTCCCCTCGCCGTCGCCGCCCCCGGCTTCCCCGCGCCGCCGCCGACGGAACAATTGTTTCGACGGCCGGAACAATTGTTCCGAGCTTCGCCGGCGACGGCGTAGCCCGCGCCTGATTCGCCCGTCCTCGGAGCCTCCTTCATCCACGACAAGCGCCGTGAATTTTGTTCCATGCCTGAACTTCCTAATTTTTCAGGCTTCACTACCAAATGTTCCAGGAAAGAGTTCCTAATGTTCCAGGCTTCACTACGAAATGTTCCAGGCATACAACTGCATTGTTCTAGGCACAGGATTCATTTGTTCTAGATTTAGAACCAGATTGTTCTGTGGATGATTTGGAGCAGAGCAGAAAAGGAGCTCGAAGAACCGACAAACAGAGGTTGACGAAGAGCTAAAATGAGGCCGGGCCGCTGCTTGTCCGTGCTGGGCCTTGGTGGGCTGCGCTACTCATTAGCTTCGATAGCGTGATCTATGCATAGGCGCTCCCTGCTTCTTGTCGTTCTGTTTTTCTTCTTTGCAGATTATGTTGAACCAGTACCTTTTCGGGCTTACACAATGATACCAAAAAATTCGTGAGTTTTTTATTTGATTTTAAATTATCATCCCATCAGAGCATGCCTATTTCCCCCTCCGTAGTAGAAGTTGGGTGCCACTGACATAATTTAATATAAGCATCATGAAACAATAACACCCTCATAAACTACATGACATCAATAAAACTAAAAAATAATATTTATTTGTTCATTAGCCCCTCTAAATTTATGCTTAAGCTCCATCACTGTTGGGTGCAAAAAACCATGCAGTTTAGTTCCCATGATGGCTGGCTGTTTCGTTTTGTAATCGCGCTTTCAAACATTGATTCACTCCGGGTCCCCAAGCTCAGCATAAAAAACTCCCACCTCTAGTAAGCGCGTACAAAAACTCCCACTTGATGAGAAAAATGCGTACAGATGGACCCTGTTCGTTTCTTTTAGCGTTAAATTTTAGAGACCTCTAAATAAAGAGAACCTAATACTAAATAAAGTTTAATGACAAAACCTTTTTACAGATGGGTACATCTTTACGAGACGAATCTAATAAGCCTAATTAATCTATGTTTTGCTACAGTCATGCTACAGTAACCATCATCTAATCATAGCGTAATTACCCTCATTAGATTCGTTTCGCGAATTAAACCAGGATTCTGTAGTTAGTTTTATAATTAAACTTTATTTAATATACTTTATCTAGAGTTTAGACCCTCTAAAATTTAAACTCCTATGCGCCGAACACCCCAGTTCACGCCGTCGAGAAGGAACCTGCTGTGTTAAACAGCTTCCAGAAAGGGCACAATTCAAGCTTGGACTCCGAACTCTCGGGTAAAGGTCAAATTCAGCGTTATACGTGTCAGCAAGGTTAGCCGAGCACGCGGCGGGCATGTTCCTCGTGCCCCGCGTAGCCAATCCAGCGATTGATTACACCACACGTAGCGCCGCGTGCCCGGGCACAGCCTGGACGGCGAGCCGACGACGACGAGTCCGCCCGACCAAGCCGTCTCCCCCGCTGCGCTAGATCGCGGGCACGAACGCACCAGCACCAAACCCACCACGCATCCTCCTCCTCCTTTCGCCTCGCCCTCGCGGCTCGCGCGCCCGCTGTCCTCGCGCGTGCCGTCGCGTACCGTCCGTCTCCGCGCCCCAAATCCGGTTGCCCCCCGCAACCAAAGCGCCGTTTCCCCACGCCTCTCCCAATCCGCCCGCCCGCCCACTCCTCCTCCTCCTGCTCCGGCCCTCCCCCGGGAGCCCTCTCCGGCGACGCCTCTAGCCGCGTCCCGAATCTAGGGTTCCCCTTTCCCGCCGCCGGCCGGATCGCGCGCCAGGAGAGGGGCGAGCCTCCGCGATGCTGCCGTGCGCGAGGTCGGTGCTGCGGAGGCGGGGCCTGGCGCCCCTCCTGCGGAGGTGCGGCGGGGAGGGCGAGTGCGCCGCCGGCGCCGGGGAGGCGCTCGCCAATGCCAGGTGCACGAGCACGCTGGCTGGGCTCGGCGGCGGCCGCGCGCTCGGGCACCGGAACCGGTGGGCCGATCCGCTCCCGCTCGTGGGGGAGGCCGGCAGGCTGGGCGCGGGGCCGATGGCGCCCGCGCAGACGAGGTCCTTCCTCGGGTGCGGCGACGGGGAGGAGGGGAGCGTCCTCTCCAAGGTCTACGAGGAGAGGCGCGTGATGGGGTACGCTGCATCTGTCTGTCTCTCCTGATGTTGTTGTCCCGTTAATCATTGCTATTTGGCATGGGAATCATTGACGATTGTGGTGTCGCTGTGAATGGTTAATGGTGATAGGTACTCGCCGGAGCAGATGTTTGCTGTTGTTGCTGCGGTGGACCTCTACGAGGATTTTGTGCCGTGGTGCCAGCGGTCTAGGATTGTTAGGCGGTACGATGACGGCTCGTTTGATGCTGAGCTCGAGATTGGATTCAAGTTCCTTGTCGAAAGCTATGTGTCTCATGTGGAGATGGAGAAATTCAAGTATATCAAGGTGAGGATTGGATCATTGACTTGTCATTATGCCTATTAGGAAGACCAAAAAGAAATCACTAATATGTAATAAATGAATATAAGGTGTTAAAAGCACAAATGGAAATAGCTCTGGCTATGAAGGTTCACTAGATGTGGAACATATGTGAACCCGTGATTTCTTGGCATGCCTACCGTGAACCGATACTATGTCTTTTTGGCAATTTTACTAGAAGGATTTAGTTGTTTGTTTGTAGTGTTCAAGGTGTAAATTAGTACTACACTGTTCTATGGAAGAATTTTCCTGACTTATTACCTTTGGAAATTGGCTCCTTGCTTGCTTACATGGTGGTTGCTTCCGTTGATTGTTGTGCATCTGGTCTGATTTCCGTTTTGCTTGGCACTATTTCTTTGAAGACTAATTCTAAGTTGGTTACATGTTTTTATGAATGGTGTCTTTATATTTTTATTGATAATGTCCATTTCTTCAATTCAAAAAAACATCTGCCTGTTAAATCGAAGAACTCTAAGGACTAAGCTACACTTGGGACCTCTTAGGTGCTTGTCATTTCATTATTTTTTATATAACCAATAAGCACCATTTGTGGCAGTTAATATTGGTTGTGACTCTAGCTTTTCTTATGTACTTGCAGTGAATCTACTTGGATTTATCTGAGCAACTATTTTCATTTAGTGATCCTATTAGTACAATTAGGGAGGCATAAAATTTTGCTTAGGAATTAAGAGGCGGCATGTAGTACATCACTGGAGACAAAGTGCTTTCATATATTTACCAGGTTACCCCATTACCTGTCTGGGATGGAGCTTTTGTCTGAAATTATTGGATAATCTGTCAGTCTTTATTTTCTTAAAAATGCCTGTTGCTGAATCTCTGGATGCATTCTTAAGGGAAAGCAATTTTTAGGATGATAGTTAATTTGTTTGTTTGACTAAGATGTATCGATTTCTGCATGATTGCTTGATGTATGTGCTTGTTGTGCCACAGAAAAGTTGCTCTTGGTGGTTACATTAGAAATTTATTGTAGCTGTAACATCTTGTGAGTACAGTTCTTATGCATTGAATTATCTTCCCATGTTCATGTTCAGAAACTGGCAAGGTGTATATGTATATGACAGTTGTTTCTTGTTTGCCATTTCTTCGTAGTGAATTTATTCTGCATTTATAATTTTCTCTATGCTTGAACCTGCATTGAGCTGTTTTATGCTTCTGACTGGTGTGGCCTATGTGCAGACTACAGCATCTGAAAGTGGACTGTTCGATCATTTGATAAATGTTTGGGAGTTTAAGCCTGGTCCTGTTCCTGGGACCTGTGATCTCTATTTCTTGGTCGATTTTAAGTTTCAATCACCACTGTATCGTCAGGTAAGCATGCCTCTTGTGATATTGCGCATCAATTCTCTGCCACGGTCTCTTACACTCTAAATCTTTCTCATATCAGGTTGCATCAATGTTCTTCAAGGAAGTAGTTTCACGGCTCGTGAGCTCATTTAGTGATCGGTGTTTTAGAATATATGGACCTGCTGTGCCGGTGCTGGAAAATACTTACGGACAAGGACAAGGAAGATGAAAACGACATAATTCAATTTTGAAGGTTTGGCCCTTCATTGATCCCGGGGTGAGCGAATATAGAGGATTCATTGCAGCCGTCACATAATTCTTCCTTTGATTCTGCCCTTGTAGTGCCATTTAGGGCACGTCAGGCAAGAGCTTTTATGAGGAAACTAGCTGGAGTTATCATTCTTTGGCTGTTTCTGATTTTTTTTTCATGCATGACTAAATTCGCTTCCCATGTATAACAAAGTTCACAATGATATTGTCATTTACGCTGTTATTTACCCTGTCAATGACCTTGTTGAATGGTCTGCTTCTTGAAGTTGATCATCATAAACTCTTGTACACGATACCTTGTCATGAAAACACGGCATCAAGAGACCAAATGCGTTTTAAGACGTTCCAAACTGACATTTAGTAATAAATGAATGGGAAGAGTTTGTATGCCCTAATTGAATCAGAAATGGCCAGAAGTATATGTGAGCAAAATACACTGGACGCTGTGATTCCAAACCTTCGTCCATCCGCCTCGTGGTCGAATCATTAGTTTGCACCATATTCACGAAAAACATGATGGGTCAAAATACAGATTAACAGGTAGTTGCTTCTCAGCAGGCCAGCACGACTCTGGAGTCTGGACGACATCATCAAAGCTGTTATTGGTTGTTTTCTGGACGGCCAGTACAGGTATAGTGCTGGAACTCAACAAAATTGTTGAATGGCACGATGCGGAATTAGTCAGATTCTAATACGGCCAGACGAAGACAAGCCGCGTCTGTGCGATCTCTCCTTTTCAACGCCTTACGGAGAGCTTGGGGAAACAGGCGCGCCAACGCTGTTGCATCCTTCGCACGGCGCCGTTCCGACGAGGCCGGCCACCAGACTTGCCAGCCTCCGCCCCGCCGCGCCCTGCCTGACCGCATTGATGTCGCCACCGACCGAGCACTCGCCCTCCTCGCCGTCGGGCCCCTTGCACCACTCGCCCGGCGTGACGCCGTCGAGCGGGCGCCGCAGCACCTCCTCGTCGATCCTCTGCAGCAGCGCGTCGTCGTCGCCGAAGCCCCCGGCGAAGGCCGCCCCGCCGTTGACCATGGCGTCGTACCAGAACCGCGGGTCCACGCCCGGCGGCGGCACCACGAACCGGACGCTGTGGTTGACGGTGCTGTTCTTGAAGCGCGCCGAGTTGGCAGCGATCGTCTGGAAGTAGAAGTCCGCGGGGTCCAGCGTGTTGCTGAAGTACATGAGCAGCGTCCGGGCCAGGTTGTCCGGCGCCGCCACGCAGTGCTCCACGAAGGACCGGCTCAGTATCGTCCAGCGCGAACCTGTGGCGATCAGATGCAACATCAGGAGTTAGCCGCGGCGGTTTCATTTTGCCCGTGATCGAGTGTGGGAACTGATGTTGAAATTAAACCGGATAGAGGCAGCGTTCTACTGTACCTTTGAAGAGCTCGAACGCGTCAGGCTTCTCCCGGTGCCCGGACGAGAAGGAGATCTCGGCGTTCGTGTTCTGCAGGAGATTCTGGTCGAGAACAACCACGTGGTGGGTTTCGGAATCCGGCTTATGCTCGATGAAGTTGAGATCCTTCGGCACGTAGGAGAAGGCGTGTAGAAGATCTGCACAGCACAGGCGCGAACACCACAACAGCTGTCAAATGACACGATCTCATCACAAAGGCACCACAAGTCCCCAACGTGGCCGCACGAACTCAGAACTCACCGTCCTGCGTGACGAGCGGGTAGTCCGCGGCGCCGAGCGTGACGAGCCAGTCCCACTCCGCGCCGCCGACCCTCATCAGGATGGCCGCGCCGCGCAGCACCGCGGCCACGGACGACGCGCCGCGGACGTCGACGGGGTCTCCCTTGCCGACGACGTGCACGTTCCCGTACTCGAGGAACGCCTGCTCCGACCGCACGTAGCCGGCCAGCCGCGCGCGCTCGTACGCGCCGGCCCCCGCGTCCAGGTGCAGCAGGTACCGGTTCCGCGGGTGGTACACGGCCTTGAGCAGCCGCGTCACGCGGACGCTGTCCTCGCGTCCGCCGGTGATGTAGTACGCGAACACCGGCGGCGAGCCCGCCCCGCGCCTCGGCACCAGCGACGCGGAGGACGACACGTCCGGGCTGTAGGGGTCGTCGTACTCGTACCCCGGCCGGCCGAGGAAGGCGCTCGACACGTAGCTGAGGACGAGGAGGCCGGTGGTGAGGGCGGCCAGCGTCGCGAACGCGGACCACGGGGAGCACGCCGTGAGCCAGGAGGAGTGCGCCATTGCTGCGTGTACTCCGTTGGAAGCTCGATCCGTAGCCGCGCGTGCCCGGCAGTTTGATCGGTGGGAGATGGGTGGTGCCGCTGCTAAATAATTTTGCAGGCGTCAACGACTCAACGCGCGGCGAGCTGGCAGCTGAACTGGCTCGGGATCGTGGAGGAGCAAAACATAAGCACTGACGCGATGGTTAGGTGCGAATATCAAAATCGGGGCACGACGGAATGGTTTAGTATTTCTTTTCCTGTTTTTTTTTTAATAGGATTTCTTTTCCTGTTGCTGCGCTACGCGCGGGGCATATGGAGACACGACCCCAGGGACGTGCTTCCAAGCTCGGGAGCCGGCAGCAGAGAAAGGACGAAATGGTAGAATACAGGTGAACGGAAGGTACGGAGCTACGGAAGCTGAGACTAGCAAGGGACGGGGGATTCCACTTTCTGGTATGTTGTGACGCGGCAACAGCCGCTGAATCTCAATCGTTGCCGGCGCATCTGATCCCGACCCGCTGCACGACGAGAACTCCAAATCAAAGTAAGTTCTATGGTCTTGTTACAACTATCGAATCTCAGCAGTAAGTAACAAGAGACCTCAACAGATTTGCCGGGGTTTTTTTTTGGCGAATATATACGTCGATGGAAGAAAGCGTAGGAACACACAGGAGAGATGTACCAGGATACATACGCCGATCAGGTTGGGGATATGGACCATTTTGCCGTCACGCCACGTACCGCTAGCCTAGGTCTCCTGGCGGCTAGGGTTACGGGGGCGATTCTGGTCTCCGCCGTCTCCGATCGTCTCCGTCAAGGTCTCCATCCAGTTTTCGACGCTGGTTCGCAGGCAGCTCGAGTTCCTCTCCGTCTCGGCTACGATCTCTCGGTCCTGGGGGTGATAAAGGGGAGGCATTGGGTCCTCTACCCACCCGAAGTTCCTGAGCTCTAGGTCGTGAGAGTCTCGGGTGCCTTCGTTTTGACGGCGGCAACTTGTGCGATGTCGGCAGGCGACAATTCCTTGGGGAAGGCGGCGGCCATGGATGGTGAGCTGGAAGGTAAAAGCATATCTGGATCTAGAGCGCCGGACCCCACTGGGGGCGGCCATGGTGGTGCTCTTGAGAATGGCAGCGGGGGTTTTGAGGACCTGAATGAACATAGCAGAGCTAGCGGTAGCAAGGGCGGGGGATCAAGGCAAAACAGTAGGCGTGATCTACAGCTAGCCCTACTGGGTAGGGACGATGGAGGAGGAGAAGGAGACTCATCTGAGCATGTAGAAGATAATTTGGACCCAGAGGATGAGATGGATGAGACGGAGGAAGAGGAAGATGCACTAGAATTTGATCTAGACGACATGGTTGATGATAGACCGAAGACCTGGACAGTGCTGGCACATTTCTTCACAGTTCAGCATTACAATGTTAATGGCCTTTTCAATGAGATGCGAAAGGCATGGCTCCCACGCGCAAAGATTACTCGTAAGGTCCTTCATGACAACCTATTCTTGCTTGAATTCCATGGGGAAGGCGACTATAAATTTGTGCTGAATGGGGGGCCATGGAGACACAAAGGGGATGCATTGCTGGTGGCTCCATACGATGGTAAATCGCGACCATCAGAGGTGGCTTTGGACTCAATTCCTTTATGGGTGCAGATTTATGATCTTCCAGGTGTTATGATGAATGAAACTGTGGGAGAATCAATAGGTAACAGACTGGGTAAATTCATTGAGGCGTACATGGAGAATGGCACGTTCTCCCTTGGGAAATATTTCCGAATCAAGGTGCATGTACCTTTGAACAAACCTTTACGGCCTTGGATTCAACTGAAGATCAATGGGAAGCTGGATAGTTTTGATCTCAAGTATGAGAAGGTGCCACATTTTTGTTTTAAATGTGGCAGGATGGGACATGCAGATAATGAATGTCAGTTCAAGAGGCATGGCTTTGTGGGATTCCGATATGGTGAGAAGCTGAGAGGGTCACCACACAAGGCGTTTGAATCCAGAGCTAGAACGATGAACGCAGTAGAGAAACCGTCCGCGGCGCGCAATCTGTTTGCAAACCCGCTGCAACAATTCCGGAATATGAAGCCAAACATGCATGTTGAGGAGGAGAGAGAGGAGGTACACGTACAGGTACCACCACATGTGAGCAATGATTTGGCTCAGAAGGTAGATGACCTTAATGTTAACGCGGTCCTTCCCATTGCGGCGGTGCCAAACTCTGGCACTTCTCTTGAGAATGTAGCTGCTCCCTCTCTGGTTAAATCGCTGGCTAAGAGCATTGATGCAAAAACAGCGTCTGGTCGAAGTGCACAGAAGCCTCCTGGGGACTGCTCACGGTCCGGGAAGCCGGAGTCCTCGGAGAAATCAGTCAACTCTGATCGTAACTGGAAGTACATGCCAAACAAAGCAAAAGAGACGACATTACTCCCGATCCCTGAGGCACCGAGTGTGGTCCCGGTTCAGCAAGCTTATGAGTCGCTGAAGAATGCCTTGGCTGTCACGGGAGGATGCGGTGGCGCGCTGCAGGGTGATACTAATATGCTGCCTGTGTCTCCTTTAGGCAAGAGGACGAATGCCGTCGCTACCGAGTCTGAAGCACAAAACATGGGAGGAGGAGAGGACGCCGAGGGTAATGAGACCGCTGTGAAGAAGGGAAGATTGTCGTACACACCAGCTCATGCTGTTGACCTGACGGGAGCTCAAGGCGAGCCCCGTCAGGAACAATGAGTACTCTATGCTGGAACTGTCGGGGGGCGGGGAATCCCCGAGCAGTTCAAGAGCTCGTGGCCTTGTCAAGGTCGCATAACCCCAAAATGGTGTTTCTATCTGAAACACGTGTAAAGGATACCAAAGTCGAGAGGTTGAGATGGAGATTGGGACTGAAAGGTTTCTGCGCAATGAGCAGTGTGGGGTTGAGTGGAGGTATTGCACTATTCTGGCACGAATCGCTGGAGGTGGAGGTTCTCGACAAGGCTGATCGATACATTGATGTTACAATCAGAGAGGAACCTGGGGCTGTTCAGTGGAGGGTAACATTTGTTTATGGGGAGCCACGAGTGGAAAATAGGCACAGCATGTGGGAGAAACTAGTAACGCTGAAAACAAAATCAAATCTGCCTTGGGTTGTGATGGGTGATTTCAATGAAGCAATGTGGCAGTACGAGCATTTTTCGGCGTGCCTACGACCAGAGAGACAAATGGCGGATTTTCGAGATGCCCTGTCAGTGTGTGAGCTACATGACCTTGGATTTGAGGGACTGCCCTTTACCTATGATAATAAGCAAACGGGCCAGCGTAATGTGAAAGTCCGCTTAGACCGAGTGGTCGCTGATGATAACTGGAGGGATTTGTACCCTGGCGTCGGTGTTAGACACCTTGTCTCGGCCAGGTCTGATCACTGCCCTTTGATGTTCACGCTAGGTACAGAGGATCGCAGTGGTGCAGGGCCCAAGCACCTCATGTACGAGATTATGTGGGAGCGAGATTGTGAATTGCCGCAGGTTATTGAGGAGGCATGGAGCAGGAGAAAGAAAGTGGAGAACTTGGGTGACGTAGGCGATGCGTTGAGGACAGTGCTGTTATCGCTGAAGCAGTGGAGCTCTGAGAATTTTGGGACGGTCACAAAGCAGATAGAAGCCCTACGCACAAAGCTAACTGAGCTCAGGAAACAGGGGGATGCTACATCATGCACGGAGCTCCGAAGTACACTGGACACAATGAACGAACTGTTGTATCGTGAGGAAATGATGTGGCTCCAAAGATCTCGGGTAGACTGGCTCAAATATGGGGATAGAAACACACGCTTCTTTCATCAAAAAGCGAAGTGGAGATCGAGGAAAAACCGAATAAAGAAGCTACTTGGAGATGATGGAGTCTGGCGCACAACGAAGAAGCAGATGCATGAGCTCGCCCAACAGTTTTTCGACAAGTTGTATGATAGGGACCCGGATGTCCAACCAGAGAGGGTCATACAGGCAGTTCCAGAGATGATCACAGAGGAGATCAATGAAGCTCTATGTGCCCCGTTCACAGAAACAGAAATCAGTGACGCCCTATTTCAAATTGGGCCGTTAAAGGCACCCGGGCCGGATGGGATGCCAGGCCGCTTTTTTCAGAGGAACTGGGCCCTGTTGAAGGAGGACATGGTGTTGGCGGTTCAAGAATTTTTCAGGTCTGGGAAAATGCCGCAAGGTGTCAATGACACAACCATTGTGCTAATTCCGAAGAAACAGTGCGCTGAGAAGCTTAAAGAGTTCAGGCCTATTAGCCTTTGCAATGTTTTGTACAAAGTGGTCTCAAAATGTCTTGTCAACCGGTTACGGCCCCATTTGGATGCTTTAATTTCTGAGAATCAGAGCGCCTTCGTGCCCGGCAGACTGATAACAGATAATGCCTTGATTGCCTTTGAGTGCCTTCACACAATGCAAAGCTGCCAGGGAAGGGGTGATGGGTTCTGTGCATATAAACTGGACCTTGCCAAGGCATATGATAGAGTCGATTGGAGGTTTTTACGCCAAATACTACTCAAGTTGGGGTTCTGTCAGACATGGGTAAAGTGGATAATGTCTTGTGTTTCTACAGTGAGGTACCGGATCAAGTTTAATGGTGAACTCCTCCCAGCTTTCACCCCATCGCGTGGATTGCGCCAAGGTGACCCATTATCTCCATATTTGTTTCTGTTGGTGGCTGATAGCTTGTCCAAGCTTTTGTCGAGAGCTGAAAATCAGGGCATATTGGAAGGGCTGAAAGTGTGCCGCACCGCACCTGCAGTCTCACATTTGCTTTTCGCGGACGACAGTCTGTTATTCTTCAAAGCAACAACAGCTCAAGCTCAAGGTATCCGAGAGGTGTTGTCAGACTTCCAAACTGGTACTGGACAACTTCTAAGTGCGGAGAAGTGCTCCATCATGTTCTCAAACAATGTTCAGGACACGGTGAAGCAGGAGGTTCGGGGTATTCTTCAAGTTCAGAGGGAAGCTTTCGAGGCTAGTTACTTGGGTCTTCCCACCCCGAACGGTCGCATGAAGAGGGATTCGTTTCAGTCTCTTGAGGAGCGTTTTGGCAAACGCATGTCGGATTACAGTGACCGATTCATGTCTAGTGCAGCGAAGGAAACACTCATCAAATCGGTGGGACAAGCACTCCCTACATATTGTATGGGTGTGTTTAAATTAACAGCTGGGCTATGCGAAGAGCTGACAAAGACAATAAAGAGGTTCTGGTGGGGTGCCGAGAAAGGAAAACGCAGAACCTACTGGTGTGCGTGGGAGAAAATGCTGAAGTGCAAGATGAAGGGTGGTCTGGGTTTTCGGGATTTGCAGAAATTCAACCAGGCGTTGCTAGCTCGTCAGGCCTGGCGCCTAATTTACAAGCCGGACAGTCTATGTGCTCGCATTCTGAAGGCACGGTACTACCCGAATGGTCACCTCCTGGATACATCATTTTCAGGCAACGCGTCACCAACATGGCGAGCTGTTGAGCACGGATTGGAGCTACTCAAGAAGGGGGCCATATGGAGGGTGGGGAATGGTACAAGCATCCGTATATGGCGAGATCAATGGCTGCCTGCTGAACCCACACTTAAGCCAATGGGGAAGAGAGGCCGCGGTCGACTGAAATGGGTCTCGGAGCTTATTGACCAACGCACAAATTCTTGGTCAATTCAAATGCTAGAACAGAATTTTTACCCACCGGATGTTGACATTATACGCAAGATCAAACTGCCAATTCGAGGGCATGAAGATCTTGTAGCATGGCACTATGAGAGGACCGGCCTGTTCTCGGTGAGAAGCGCTTACAAGCTGTCCATGGACCTGGATAACCTAGACAACCAGCAATCGAGTAGTGGTGCACCGGATGGGAGGCGTAGCCTGTGGAATGCCATATGGAAAGCAGAAGTGCTGCCAAAAGTACGCATGTTTGGATGGCGAGTAGTCAATGCCTGCTTACCGACGAGTAAGAACAAATGTTCCCGGCATCTGGAGACCACTGGACGGTGTAAATTATGTGGTGTGGAGGATGAAACAGAATTCCATGCCCTGTTAAAATGTCCCTTGGCGCGTGATCTACGCTATGCGATGCGTCAGTACTGGGACCTTCCTCCTGAAGAGGCCCTTGTCGATGTGGGATCTGAATGGCTGCTTCTGCTCCTCGACAGGTGTGACAAAGAGATGCAAGGAAAGTTGTTGCTTATGCTATGGCGTGCTTGGTATGTCAGAAACCAGCTCAAACATGAAGGCAAGATTCTGTCTGTTGAGGGCTCAGTTAATTTTCTTCAGAGCTTCTCTGAGTCACTGCTGCAGGTCCGACAACCGCCGGTACCAACTGATAGTAAGGGAAAGGGCTGTTGTAGTTTGCAACACGGACGCAAGCTAACTATCCCTAAACCTTGGGTGAAACCAAAGCCAGGCTGGATAAAGGTTAATGTTGATGCGGCGTTCTTCAAGGATACGGGTCAGGCAGCGGTGGGAATTGTGGCAAGAGACGAACATGGTGTGGTCACCTTGTCATCTGGACGGGTGCTATTCGACTGCGCTGATGCTGAAGAAGCTGAACTACTCGCATGCAGAGAAGGACTAAACTTAGCTGTACAATGGGTGCCAAAGCCAATTATGCTCGAGACGGACTGCATGACGGTTTGTGCTGCATTACGATCAGGAGGTGACAATCGGTCACACCTGGCTCTGCTTCTGAAGGAAGTCAAGATGATTGCTGCTGAGCTTAGGGAGGTTGAGATAATTCACTGCTATAGGAATCAAAACAGGGTTGCTCATTTTATTGCCAATAAAGCTTGTACTGAGGCGATCTCAGCGGTTTGGCTGGGTCGTACTCCTGATTTTGCTGCTGATGTATTAGCAGCCGACTGTAACCCTGTACTGATCTAATAAAGCTCAACCTTTTCCCCCGCAAAAAAAAAAGATCAGGTTGGGGATAGATGAACGTACCGGAGTCGTGAATTTTGTCATGTTGAACGTTCTGATCTGGAACATCTTTTTTTTTTTTTGTTACAAAGCAATTCTCTTTTTTTGCGAATGGAAGAAAAAGTTTGTCAAGCCAAAAAGCAAGTCTCTACTACAAATGTAAAAATTTCAACGAATCTCTGTGGTCAGGCGTCAAACACATGCAAATCTGCATTCGCTTAAAACTGGTCCCCTCACAGGCCTGTAGGGTCTCTCCGTGGGCCTCGGTCATTGAACACCCCCCCCCCCCCCCTCCCCAAACCCCCAAGCGAGGCCTACGCTACGCAGCTGGGCTTCGCGGCTGGCATGACCTTGTGCCGGACAGAATTTGGGTCGAGGTAAAGTGAGCCGTCAGCCCGTGAAACAAGGAGTCAGCAAGACTCCCCGGGCCCGCTATCTTAAAGCGTCCTTGTTTCCACCTCTTTCTCCAAATCTAAACCTTTAAAGAACCAGTTGGAAGGAAAATCAGTTCCACCTTGCCATCTTATCTACCCTGCTATCTGAACCGTCCTGCCATATTGTGAGCCCAATATCCAACACACCGAATCGTTCCGGGCATCCCCGAGCGTCACGCCCCCCCTCCCAATTCTGAGGGGTTAAGTTGATTTCCATAGGATGTTGCATGACGGTGACGCTCCAAAAAAAGTTTTTTCTCAACTGATTTGTGCACCCACACGTACCCAAATTGTGGAAAGGAATTCACACCAGCAAAATCTAAACCAATAAATTAACGTTCTTTCCTTGTATTGTGGAAAGCAATTGACGCTAGGAAATTTAATTCCTTGTATGTGGAAAGCAATTGACGCCAGGAAATTTAATTCCTTGTATGTGGAAAGCAATTGACACCAGCAAATTAAAACGTAATGATTTAACGTTCTTTCCTTGTATAGCATAGTTGTTTTTTTAATGATGCAACGGAAATAAAACTTTCCATAGGATTGTGCACCCACACGTACCAATTTATTCACGTGAGCAAAAACTTCCTGATTTAACGTTCTTTCCTTATAGTTCTTTCCTTGTATTGCATAGTTGTTTCCTTGTTTAGCGTAGTGCTTTCCTTTTTGTTTTTTCCTTCTTTCTGATCAATCGTGCATCGTGTTTGAGGGCGGTCGTGTTGTTCTTCCCTCCAGCGATGGCGATCCGGGGATGGTGTTTTTTCCTCCAGCGACGGCGATCTTGGATCCTAAACTGGGCGAGCGTGGTGTTATCCTTGGCGTATTCTTTGTGCCCGGGCGGTGCGATTCTTGGCAGTCGCCTTTTGGTTCTTCCAGGCAGGTCAGCACGATCTTCTTTCATCTGAGATTGATTTCGTCGCCACACTGTGATTGTTAGGTTCCGGGGATCCTGCCAACATCTTGATTTCTTTCGGACGCGATCTGCTTTGTTCGTTTTCTTGGTGATGGATTGCCTGTTGTGATCTTCAAGAACAAGAACTAAAGAAATAATTTAATCCCATAGCCAGATATGAAGGTGATGGCATGGGTATCCAGACGAACGTGAACTCAACAAGCAATCCTGGTGAGTCTTCTTCTACGTGTTTTTCTTTTTTCAACCACAAGTTATTGAAATGATTCATCTGACTATGGAATTATGGTTAGAATCCAACTCCTCGCCGGCATCTCCACCTCCTGCCGACCTCTTCCTCCACGGCGGCGATCTCCGAGGCTAAGCCGGCCAGCCAATCCCGTCATCGAAATGGACGGTCAGTCGGATCCTTCTCCTCGTCTCCCCTTAAACAGATCTGTTGTTCCCTCCCCGTCGAGTTAATCAGAGTTTAGTATCGTGGAATGGAGCTCACGTATGGTGCCCAATTTTCCGTGTGCAGGTGATGGGATGACCCGGGTGTTTTGGAAATCTACCAAAAGGAAGGTAACCCGCAGATGTTGACTTCGATGCTCTTTGATCTGATTGCCTATGATCTTGAGCTTTGCGAAGGCAGTTTGTTTCTTACACTGGCTGTTGTTTTCTTTGCTTGCTCGCAGCTTATCCTCCCATTCCTGGATTTGGAAAAAAAATACTTTGACCTTGGATGTAGTTATGCAAACTTTAGGTACCGTGACTGCAAAGATATATGCCTTCAATGATACCCTCTCCGATTTGGGATGGATGCATGCGGTGTCTCGGATATTTAAATACTCGAAACTACGTGTTTACATCGTGCTTGTCCCAGAATCAACCGCAAGCACACACGTAAACAATTGATATCAACATACTCATATAACAAAAATCCTTATTTATTTTACATCACATATTTAAACATCACAACTTAATTACACATACATCTAGCCGACCAGCTTTATAAAAGTTCGAAGAGGCAAACAAAGTCCAAAAGAACTCGCAGCATATCTAGTGGTTATTGCCCAAGACTCCACATGCGAACAACCTAGATGAACCTAGACCGATCCATCGGGAGTGTCGTCAAAATTCGAAGCATAAAAACCCGTGTCCTGCAGATTTTCATACAAATCTTCTTCCTCTGATCAACATGTTTAGCAAGGGTGAGTACATTGGTACTCAGCAAGACTTTTGTGTATGACAAAGTAATTTAAATGCAAGGTTTCGCGGAAAGGAAGTGATAAAGTTTCAAAAGTAAATACCGAAAGTAAATTTAAATAAATGTTACTAAAATGAAGGTAACTTAAAGTAAAAAATTGCATAAATGAATAAGCACATACATATTCCATAAAAATGAGATATCAATTCTTGCAACAAATTAAATAATTGAACAATTACAAAATATAAACAAATTCATATTCCACCATTTGCTAAACAAAAGTTCTATCATTAAGGAGCTTGAGACCGCAAGCACGGCCATTCGAATGGATTATGACTTTGCAGAGTTTGTATGTTGTACCCATGGATTGTGAGTGACCGTCTACGGTGTAGCTAGCACCGTGCACTCACGAAGTGTGCACATCGGTATCACACATGACGTTTTCATTAAGTGTTTGCTAATCTTGCCTTCCCTAAATTGCAAAGATCCCTCCGTACCCGACCACTAACATCCCAGAGGTACAATTTTCCCCTCCTTTAAACATGGGTAGTTAGGCAGGAATTAAAAAGGTACAATTTATTGTGTCAGCAAACTTTCATCCCACACGTTATAGTAATGGGAGCCCTTTCGAATAACCCCATCAAAACCGGGAATTATCCGCACATTCTCTACTTCTAGAAGGCAAGACAACATTCACTAAATTACTTAGCCATGGCCGTCCCATACCAGCGTCCATGGTCGCACGGGAATTCCTCAAATCAAGTTATAATGTACCGGTCCTTATGCGATGTGACGGGTCTCCATCAATTAACAAAGTATCATCATAATCATATAACATAACCCGTCATCATCTAAAATAATCAAAGCATATAAATAGTTCTCAACAAGTGATATAAATCTGAAATCTATAGATTAGCATGTGCTTAAACATATATACCATTTAATGGGAAATTACTAAGTCATCATTTTAAATAATAGTATATAGTGTGCTTCCTAAAAGGATATTTTCCCTAACAATTCTCATTCTAAAACCATTCTACAAGTAGAGGTAAATAAGGGTCATAGTGTTTCCAGTAAAAAGGGTTTATCATATTTTCCCGGCAAAATTTTATTGGAACTATTAATGCACAATTTATTCCTAGTCATCATGCAAATCATTTTATTATAAACATGGGTTCAAGATGATCAAGGGGGTGCTTGCCTTGCTGCTGGTCTTGTTCAAATTCTTGATCCTCGTAGTTCGGATCCTCAGATTCTTGCTCCTCTATATATTCTTCATCGTTCGGATCGTCTACACGTTAAAGTAAATAATATCCAAATAAATACCAATAAAATCCGAATTAAAAACCAACTGAAAGTGATGCATATTTTGTAGTTATGCATCAAGCATGAATTTAGATGAACTATGCAATTCGAATCACTCAATTCAAAGATCGTACGACGATTCTACGCGCGTTCGAAGTTAAATTCATAAACAAATCAAAAGGGGTCAAATTTAGTCCAAAAATTGACTAAATTATTCCTAAATGAATTTTCAAAGCTAACATGTAATTCTTTTACAGTGTGGCATACTCCTAGGGTTGAAAAGGCCATATTCACTTAGACAAGATTTTAATCTACTTAATTTCCTAAAGAAAATACTTATGGTGAATGTGACAAGCATATTTATTTAAACAAAAGAAGTGTAATATTTCTATTTCCATAGAAACAATTCCAACAGTGGCTGTGAGAATGAAAAGCTAAATATTTTATTCTTAGTGATTGTGTGCATATCTATTAAATAAACTTTTAACTAATTTTTGTATAAGAAACATATGATTTTTCTAGAAAATAAAGTAACTCTACAAGTTATTTCTTATAAATTTTTCCTATGATCAGTTATGGACCTACAGTGGAGATAGATGCTGAAAAGTGCAAAAGTAATCTAATTTTATGCATTTTTCTATATACAAATTTCCTAAGTATTTATTTTTAAACAAGACATTAAACTAACCTTTTTGCTATTATGAAATTTTCTCTAAATACCTATATTATATTTTGCATGAAAAGGAGCCTAAAATCATAAGGAAATTTTCTAGATATTTTTCCTAATTTTTCCCTGCTATTTTTCTATTTATTTTGAACTAAAAACGATTAATCAATTTCTGGCGAATCACAGCGCGACAAGTGGCGGCTCAGGGTTGATTTAATTCAAATTAGCGCGCGCACAGTAAACGCGACGGCTGAACGGCTCGCCGGCGACGAGCTATGGCCATGCAACGTCGACATGGTACCCTACGCGATGCTGGAGCTCAAGAGCTTCCGTCCGGTGGTCGTCTCGTCAACGACGGTGGCCTGTAGCGGCGGCGCGGCGGTGACCTAGGCGGCGCGGCAGCGGGCTACGGCGAGCTGTGCGAAAAGGAGCACGGCGACGTGTTGATGTTGTGCAGCTAACATCTACAAGCTCCTAAGAAACTCACCAACCAACTAACGAGGGTAGGGATGGCCGGAGACGACGACGTTGATGACGATGGCGGCGGAACAGGGAAAGAAAAGGTGAGATGGTCCTTCCGCCTAGAAATCAAGAAAAAGGTCAGTGGGGAAAGCATCAGCATCTCGTGGAGATTCTAAAAGCACTTGAACTGCACGTGGAGCTCACCGGAGAAGCTTGAATTCCGATGATGGTGGCGGCGGCTGATTTTGGGGAAAAACCAAAAATCGTGTTGCTCACTTCGCCTCTCTCGTCGAGGGCTGCTAGGAAAGCTTGTAGAGGGCGAGAGAACGTACGCAGAGGAGTGGTTCGAGCTTTTATAGGGATTTGAGGCGATTTCGCTGTGAGTGGCGCGAGCGCGCACTGGCGGCTTCAGTGGCGAGAGGAGAATGGAAGGAGAGGGGAGGCTCCGGAT
This sequence comes from Eragrostis curvula, assembly GCA_007726485.1. Classification (NCBI taxonomy): domain Eukaryota; kingdom Viridiplantae; phylum Streptophyta; class Magnoliopsida; order Poales; family Poaceae; genus Eragrostis; species Eragrostis curvula. The sequence goes on along the minus strand of RWGY01000009.1, from coordinate 12,113,030 downwards.
CGTCATCGTGTGCACGAGGAGCTGCGCAGAACTCCGTGGCGCGCGTGGCAACCATCGGCGGCTCGCGCTAGTGCAGGCACATGGGAGAACAGGGAGGCGGTGCCGCGGCGGCGAATGGCGCCGCACGGTGTGGAAGCTGCGCGACGGCGATTTTTCGTCGCACCGAGGTCAGCGCGAGAACAGGGCGAGGCATGGGCGTGCGCGAGGTGGCAGAGACGCGCAGAGGCGGCACGGGGCGCGCGGAACGCCGTCCGCGACGTCGGTGGCGCGCATCACGGCGCTGCGCGTCGCGCCGCGCGTGAACAGAGGAGGAAGAAAGGTCTACGGGCCGGCGTGGGCTGGAGTTGGGCTGGACTGGGCCGAAATGGCTGGCGCTACTGTTTGGAGAAATGGGTTGAGCCCAATTAGCCTTTTACTGTTTTTCGTATTTTTCAAACAGGCTGACCAGTTTTCGAATTTCCTACCTAGGCAAATGGTCTTCAAAAATTCTGAAACATTCACAGAAAATACTCCACTGTGAACTGCACCTAGGGTGAATTTGTGGGAATTTTTGGCCGAGTCAAACTCCTACGAATTCTTGGCCTCTAATTACATTGTTTTTAGGCCTCTAATTCTTGGGATGTGACAATGCATTCTAGGTATGATATTATGTGCTATTGAAGATTTTATTTTATTCCTTAATTCTTCTTGACTGCGAAATTCAGGTCATGTTGGTTTTGAATAAAACACTTTTAAGGTTACTTTGTTTTAATGAGGATATTCAAAGCATGATTCCTGAAAGCAATCCTTGGTAGTTAGTACTATTTTTGTATTTCTTTTTTGTACACGAGTGCATGGTAGTTATTTGTATATGTGAATCCTAAATCATATTTATTTCACTGCATCTCACTTTCAGAACTACTTTGAATTTCCTACATGTGCAGAATCTAAAATAGGTCTTCCCCAAGTTGGGTAAAAATTACGCTGCCCAAGGAGTAAAGGAACTATGTCTATATAAAGCTTCCTCTTCAATTGCATGAAGCTGACCGAAGATACGGTGATAAAGGTAACCATTAGTTCCAGGCAATTTGCTTGCTCTTTTTGTTGAAAGAAGCAATGTGCCAAGCTCCACGATTCTTCTGACCTGCTTGGATAGAATAGATGCAAAGTACTGCTTTTCTTGACCCTTTTATGTTCTCCTCTCATGGATTCCAGATTATGGATGTTGTAATATTTGGAGGGAGGCATGTGGATTAGTGTACGTAGAGCCATAATTCTATTATGAATGGATTTATAGGTTCAGGGAACATGCTGACAAGTTCCATTCCTAGCACCATGAATTCAAATGTTTGTATTATCCTTCAAGATCCTGAACATTTGGAAGACGTACTGATCCAGAATGTAGGTGGTCAGCATATACAGAAACCATGAAAATAGGATTACGATTGTTGAGATGATTTATGGCATGGAGAGCTATGAAAAAACTAGGAGATTACATTGTTCTGTAATAATATTATGTGAGTTTAATATTATAATTTGTGGTGTATTAGATCATTATGCAACGGCTCATGATTTCTGATTAAATAACTTCCAGCACTATCATTTATAATTGACCAATTCCCTTGATCTATTATGTATTTTAAACCTGCCCAAAGTTGAACTTTGCAAAATGGAAATACTTTGAATCTTTCTTTTATTCCTCTCAAGATGGTGCGAGAGATTTCTTGAGTTTAATTCTCCACTAACCATCCCTGCCAGTTCAAGAAAATTTGTGAAAAGTTCCTCTCAACGTGACAAGCAATCACTCGCACAACCATGATTATGAAAGCGTGAAAAATTAAACTGACTTTGAGTCATCCAATTTTTTGTAGAAAGGTTGATGTCCATCATTGGTTTATTGTTTTACGAAGTTAATGGATCAAAACTTATATCTGTAGTTTTGTTTCTTGCATTGTATTATTTGTCTTGCATATTATCAAAGATATTTGATCAACCAATGAACAAATAATATGACTTGTGTCTTATCGTTTTAACAATTTTTTTTATTGTCATGAGTTCTGTTGCCTTAATTAAAGTGTTTCACATTGAATGTGTTATGCTATAACTTCAATATCGTTTGAAGTCTTTTAAACACGTGCGTGGCGCACGTGCATTTTTACTAGTTTTCATGTTATGAAACAGCTGCAATTGTCGCTCGAAAAAAAAAAGGAAACAGCTGCAATTCCCTCCAAAGAAAAAAAAAATAGCTGCAATTAAGTCCACCACTCTTTTCTTCGGAAAAAAAAATACTGTATCCGACTTCCTAGTATCTTACTTTTTCACGAATGCCGAGGGCTCGACATTCGTGATACATGTTAACACTCTTTTCCTAAAGCTTTCCGAGTTTCCCAGCCACGTAGTTTTAATACATGTACCTGCCATTTTTTAAGGTGCCTCGGTTGCAAGGCGGCATGGCCACATAGACATAGAAACCTGGACTAGTCAAACAACTGCACTGTTGAATATACTGAACAAAAATTCCACAACCTGCATGATGAAATGAAACCAAACCAACTAGTCAGAAAAAGATAAGATCAGTATTTGTGATGTGTCCGGAAAAAAAAAAGAAAAAGACAAGCACGTGTCATATATCTCACCCTCTGATGGACCATTTTAGCCCTAGCTATAACAGGCTACTTGCCTAATGTTTTTCTTTCTTCTTCGAAATGGCTACTTGCGTACGTTGACTCACATTAAGTCAGACCCGTCCAAGAATCGATAGTAAACTGATTAGGACCTTATAGCCCTTGCTACTTGTGTACCATCCCGAAATGCATTTGAGTGCAAAGCAAAAACAGAAAAAGAAGCGGCAGTTCGGTCCAGAAAAGACCGGCATCAGCGGTGAGGTGAGACGATTCCTGTATCAGTACAGTATCACACTGCCCTTTCCCTTACAGCTAAAAAAAATCTCACTGCCGGGTACAGCTGAGCTGAAACCTGAACAGCGGGCCCCGCCGAGCAATCCACGTTATCCTGAGCCCCCGAGCGAACCCTAGCCCTTGGATCCAGCTGAGCTCGCATCGCATGCTCGCGCGCTCTCCCTGCCTTCCATGAGCAGAAGCGGAAAAGAAAATTAACAGGAGGGCGAAGCCTTCAAAAAGCCAGCCCCCCTCCTCCTCTCCCTTGCAGCCAGCCAGCCACAGCGCAGCGGTGTTTGTGTGTTGCGGTGTGTGTGTGTCTGCGCGAGAGACCAAACACCAACCTCCCCCACCCCCCATCCTGTGCGCGTCCCCACCTCGTCGCCGCCGCCACCACCGCCGACGCCGCGGTCTCTGCCCCTGAGGTGAGCGCCGATGTCTACCCCTTCTTCATCCTCCCCGGTCTATCGTTGGGCGCCGCGTCGCGGATTGGTTGCCATGTCGGTGGCGGCGGCAGCTGGGGAGGAGACGGCGGGCGCGGGCGATCGGCGTGGCGCGCGCCGATCTTAGCGCCGGTGGCGTCCGATCGCGCGGCGATCGTTCCGGCGCCCGCCGATCTCCTCGTTTATTGGCTGAAATTTTTTTATGGCGGCGCGTATATCCGCGGATGCTGCTCGTCTGGGTTGCAGTTTTTTGGGGGGCGACTGGGCGGGATTGGATGCGATGACGAGGCATCGCCGTGCGTTCTGCGCGCGCGTTCTGATCGGTTTCAGTGGGAAGGATTGGTGTCGAGGAGATCGGGATAGGATTTGGGGGAAGGGAGGAACGACTGTTGGGAAATCTCATGGCGGGGACTGCAGTGTTTATTTGGCGGTAAATGTAATGATGAGGGCCAGGAGCTAGAGGAGGAGTTCTAGATGCCGTAGGAAGGAAATGGAAGCTTTGTTTATGCGTGTTTGATTAGTGCTTGTTCATTCTGTTTGTATTATCTCCATGTTTCCAGCTATATTTTATGTTTTTTTAGGTCCTGGTAGAATGTAGTACCATTGCACTGGCCCATATTGTTGTGGTTTTTGAGTGGCAGATTCGTAGGCGGCAGGAAGTGCATGGGGAGAAAGGATGCCAGAGTTGCGTAGTGGAGTCCGGCAATCTCGGTTGAAAGCGAAGAAGGTTGAGGATCTTGTGGCTCAGGACCCAGCTGAAAACTTGGTTGTGGCGGCCCCTACGGTGGCAGGAAGGCGTGGGAGAGGCAGGGGTGGGAGGGGCGGAGGGAGAGGAACAGCGCGGGGAAGGGCAGCCGGAAGAGGGAGAGCTGTTCCAGTGATTGACTTGGACCCTGAACAGCCGTGTGAGGTCCTTCCGGGAGCTGCTCTTGGTGGTGGTGCTGCAGGTGGGGCACATCGTATAGAGGAAGTTGCGGATAAAGTTGTGAAGATGAATGTTGGTAGTGGTGAGAAGGTTGCTGGAGGTGACGATGAAGGGACTGCAACTCCAGTCCCAGAGAAGGTATGCTCTTCTTTGTATGCACTTCTATTTTTCCTATTTATGGATATATTCACTTGCATGGCTTCCATGGTGGTATTATTTATTGCCTTTTAGGATAGTGTTCCTGGTGACGTCATTTTAGAAAATGGGTTTGTGTCAAATAGATTTCTGTGTGGTATCTTATGATACGTGTACTGCAGACTGACGTGCACCATGAGAATAAATGAATCACATGCACATATTAATGTGTCCAATTCTTAGCTGGAGGTGCAGCCATTTTTAAGATATGATTGAATTAGAAAGATTGAAATCTATGGATCCAAAATGTGAGGATATACTTCCTTTAAGAAAGGACTTCTATTATTTAAGCATGAGATCACTTCATATAGTGGATCAGTGTAATTAGATGCATCATGTGTAGGTCAGGGTTTTTGCACTTGTTTATTTCTCCGTGCCCCTTCCACATGCGCTCTGCGTGACTTTTGCTTTCCACTGAATCATTGTAATTGCTTTCAGCCAGCTCTATTTCAGCACTGCAGCTACCTGCATGCTCCGTGGTCCCTCTGAATGATAGATACTTTGCATTGTCTCAAACATTATATTATACTTTTGGACATAAGTTTGGATGTAGATGGTTAAAATATCACGTCTCTTATGTCAACAGATACTTGATCTAGCCTAAAGAAAGTCTAGTTTGGAGCCTTGTTTTTGTGGGCGTCGCCTAGTCCTCTACTAGGCGTTGTGAGGGTGGTGGGTCTTCACGAGAGCCCCAGGGTTTAAGTTATGCCACAACGCCTACGCGCTATGAGGGTGGGGGGGGGGGGGGGGGGGGTCGCCACAGGATGCCACAACGTCATAAAAACATGGGTCTAGAGATAAATGTAAAGTTCAGGCCAAAGCTTTGGTGTGACAAGGTCGAAATTGAGCCATATATAGAAAGGCATTTAAGTGTATTTTTGAAGACGTGATAAATTTATTTCCATGGATCTGTAGGTAGGCCTGATTATAATTACAGCATTCCACGTTCGGAATATCAGAGCCTGTATATGAGATATGGCAAGCACTAAATAGAATAGGGATAACATCTGCTCTTGTGCACTTGAAAGCTGGATACAAGCTGCCGTTGCCCAAGATTGTTTTCCTATATCTAGTAATACATATATTCCAGTTGCATATAACCATCTATACCTCAAATTTTGGCTTGCATTTATTGGTACCCTGTTGGTAAGAACTGCTAATGACTTTCTACAGGCGTAAGGGTTGTAAACGAGCTTAGAGTTTTGGTCTCCTGGTAACTGTCGATATCTTTTGCAGGTTCAAGTCGGCCATTCTCCACAGTACAAGGTAGATCGAAAGTTGGGTAAGGGTGGCTTTGGACAAGTTTATGTTGGCAGAAGGATTTCTGGTGGTACTGAGCGCACTGGACCTGATGCTTATGAGGTTTGGCTCTAATTTTTGTTTCCTTTTCTTTAAGAAGCATGCTATGATATTATGTTAATAACTCATAGCTTATCGAATGCAGGTAGCTTTGAAATTTGAGCACCGCAACAGTAAGGGTTGCAATTATGGCCCACCATATGAATGGCAGGTCTATAGGTAAATGAATAATATATAGCTGAGTGCATCTATCAGTCTTGTAAAAAGAAGTTTAGGGTTTGCACAAACTGTTCAAACTGTACCTCAAGACATGATCATAAATTATTCAAATAATTTTGTGTTGTGTAAAGTACTTTTTGACTCAAATTAACATTTTAAACCTGAGACAAAATAGTGAAGGATCACTCCATGGTGTTACAACATTTGTTACTCTTATTATTATTATTATTTTGCAAGAAATGTCGTGCACAAGAGGATAATGATGAACATGTGCACAAACTCAATATCGTTCCCCGGATCCAATCTGAATGTCGCCATTTGGAGGGTGTGAGTTCTCATCTCTGTTGGGCTGACTTAGGCCCAGTAGGATTTCATCGAATGAAAAGGTGGATAAGAGGGACAAGTCAGACCCCACCTCCCACTTGGGTCGTTCATATTGGATCTGAGAGACAAGATTGAGTTTGTGGACATGTTCACCTATACATTCTTGTGCACCTGGTGCCTTATTTTCTTGTTTTGGTAGCATTCTATTAACAACCATAGTAGTCTACTTTATTCTTTGTTCTACTTCTAATGGCAATCAATCTTACTAGCCACATGGTTTTGTTTTGCATTTGTTTTTAGTGCTCTGAATGGATGTTATGGTGTACCATGGGTGCATTACAAAGGCCGCCAGGGGGACTACTATGTGCTGGTTAGTTACTATTCGAAAATAGTGTAATTTGTCTGGATTGCTATTAGAAAAATCAAAGAGCTCACTGTACTGCTGTTTCAGGTAATGGATATTCTAGGGCCTAGCCTTTGGGATGTTTGGAACTCTTTTGGGCAGACGTAAGATAATTATGTCCTATCTGCTTACTATTTTTGATGCATATTAGAAGCAATGACTGATTACTGGTACTTGGCTCAGGATGACACCTAGTATGGTTGCATGCATCGCTGTAGAGGCGATTTCTATTCTTGAGAAGCTTCACGCAAAAGGGTACTTGTCTTGCCAGATATATTTGACATTCTAGATCTTGCAATTTATTTACTTATTTATTTTTGGATTCTTATGCCAGATTTGTTCATGGAGATGTTAAACCAGAGAATTTTCTACTTGGCCAACCTGGGTCCCCCGATGAGAAAAAACTTTTCTTGATAGATCTTGGTTTAGGTATGTTGTTCTTATTTTTCTGTGATATGTACTGTTTGCGAAATTGTCACACTATGGTTTGGTTTAATATTTCCTGCGCTGTCTATTCGTTTTAAAACTTGGTGTAACTTTACCTAATGCTAGTGTAAAATATGAGTTCACGAGTGCTCATTACTACAATTTGCACTGGCAGCATCTAGATGGAAGGAAGGACCATCTGGACAACATGTTGATTACGATCAGAAGCCAGACATTTTTAGGTTTGTTTTTAACTAATTATGTTTTTTTAATAATCTTCTTTCAACACACTGACTTTACCATGTACCCTTTTCCGAACAGGGGTACAATAAGATATGCTAGTGTCCATGCCCATTTAGGCCGTACTGGTAGCCGAAGGGATGATCTGGAATCGCTAGCATATACATTGATATTTCTCCTCAGAGGAAGGCTACCCTGGCAAGGCTATCAGGTTAGCGCTTTCTTTGTAGTCATTACTCATATTTCATTTCGTTATTTACTTTGCATCATATCCACTTTCATTTTCAGAAAGATGTCTTTTCATTCTTCATTCATGTCTTTTCATTCTTCATTCATGTCTCACTATCAGGTGAAAGTAACTGTTTTTACCCACTTGATTGTTGAAGCTGCAGAACGATGTCTTTTCATTCTTCATTCATGTCTTATTTTGTACATAGTTTGAGCTGTTGTTTGAACACTGCGTAATGCTGCAGGGAGAGAACAAGAGTTTTCTTGTTTGCAAGAAGAAAATGGCTACCTCTCCAGATCTATTATGCTGTTTTTGCCCACCTCCATTCAAACTTTTCCTGGAGACTGTGACAAATATGAGATTTGATGAAGAACCAAACTACTCAAAGCTTATTTCCCTTTTTGATGAATTGATTGAGCCCCAGCATTTGAGACCTATTAGAATTGATGGTGCATTGAAGGTTATATGATCTGGAACCACGGTTCTTTTTTCTATTGTACAAAAGTCGTTGATTCTGTTATACTTGACATCCAACTTAATTTGAACTATGGTCATTTTCATACGTAGGCTGGACAAAAACGTGGAAGATTGCTTGTAAATCTTGAAGAGGATGAGCAACCAAAGAAAAAGGTTCGAATTGGAAGCCCAGCAAATCAGTGGATTTCAGTTTATAATGCTAGAAGGCCCATGAAGCAGAGGTATACGAGTATATTCTTTCATGATGTGCACATGATAAATCTGTAATGTTCAACTTTGAAGTTAGATGGTGTTATGGTGTGAGGATTCTTGCTATTTATACAAAATGTTACGACATTAATTGTTGGTGAAAGAAAAAATATGATATTTCGATATTTTAAGATGGGTAGGGCTATAGGCATACTTGGAGTTCAGTCCATGCAAGTGAACAGTGGCAATCTTTTCAAAATAGAGCACATGTGTGAGGATTGTTTGAAGTCCCAGGGTTGTGCTTCATGTTGTAAAGTATGAGATGAGGGATTTTTACTTGCTACACTTACCAGATGAGAGGTAGTGAAATGCTTTCCTTCCATAGCTAACTTTTCCATACCCGTAGTTCCAGTCAGACTCTCCGATGTTTGTTGATGTTCCAGATTTACCAGCAGCCATATAAATGTCGTTAGTGCAATGCCATTTTGAACTGCCATATTAATGTTGTTAGTGCAATGCCATTTTGAACTGGAAAACGCCAGTCATAAGTCAATTATAGCAACCCAGGGTTTGCGCTCTAAACTGTCTTCTTTCCTTTCAGGTACCATTACAATGTAGCCGATGCCAGACTTCATCAACACATAGAGAAGGGCAATGAAGATGGATTGTTCATTAGCTCGGTTGCATCTTCAACAAATCTGTGGGCCCTCATTATGGATGCTGGGACTGGTTTTACATCCCAAGTTTATGAACTTTCACCCATATTTCTTCATAAGGTACGGTCTCAAGCATAATGCTTTTTCTAAGTTGCCCTTTTTTTTTTGTGATGTCCTAAGTTGCCTTTTTTTTGGCATTTTAGGATTGGATTATGGAGCAGTGGGAAAATAACTACTACATTAGTGCAATAGCAGGTGCAACGAATGGAAGTTCCTTGGTGGTCATGTCAAAAGGTCTGGCCAAATTGATGTTTCATCTATACATCTCATGTTGCAACTGGAGTTTCAGTAATAATATTTTGGCTCTGCTATTATTGTCCCTGGCAAACTAACAATAAATATAACAGAAACACAGCTGGAAGACACTTGTTGTTGATTGTGTGCTCTCGAATCATAAAGTAGTGCATACGAAAGCAAATCGAGTGTTAAGCTTTATAGTATAGTTTTCTCTTTTATTATCTTACCAGAAAGACTGAGTGGAGATTTTTCCTTTTCATATTGTTGGATTCAAGTAAAGCTGAGTAATTAACGTAGGTTTTTGATTGATAGTACTTGGGATGCGATTACTATTTTTTTAAAGATATCTGTATCAAATATTTGGCCTCTTTGTCTATCCCTTCACTTTCTGGTATCTGCATTGAATTCATATATCTCGATTACTCTTGGTCTTGTAATTATCTTTTTTGAGGGTTGCCACGAGGTACATTAGTCTGAATCTGTTAGTTGCTCTTTTCAGGAACTCCTTACACTCAACAGTCTTATAAAGTTAGCGAATCATTCCCCTACAAGTGGATCAACAAGAAATGGAAAGAAGGTTTTCATGTTACATCGATGACAACTGCGGGAAGTCGATGGGGTGTAGTTATGTCTAGAAACTCCGGATATTCTGAGCAGGTATTGTGACATTGTAATATCGTTAGATGTTCAATTCAAATGCAAATTTTTCAGTGGTACTACCTAAGGTATATAGCGTTTCCGATCGGTTGAACTGGCTGCAGTGGGCTGTGGCTGCCGCCTGCCGCTGCAGCCAGTCTACACATAATTTGTATGTTGGCTGGCTGCAGCGGCGGCCAAGCCCGGTGCAGCCAGCTCAACCGATCAAACCCAGTACTCTCAGGTATCAGAAAATAACTGGGCACCTGACTTTTGGATGTATGACTTGACTCATTCTATAGTTTTTCTAGTAAAATACTCCTAAATGGAAAGATCCTCTTGTAAATTAGATAGAATGCTTTTACTTCTGTTGTCTGAAATTAAATTAATTGTACTTTGTTTCTCTGTCAATGCAGGTAGTAGAACTGGATTTCCTTTATCCAAGTGAAGGTATCCACCGACGATGGGAGAATGGATATAGAATAACTTCAACAGCAGCCACTGCTGATCAGGCTGCATTTATATTGAGTATACCTAAAAGAAAATTGATGGATGAGACACAAGAAACTCTTAGAACATCTGCTTTCCCAAGCAACCATGTGAAGGTATGATCATATATTTTGATTATTGACTAAATTGCTGAGTCCAAGTCAACTTTTATGGCTACAGATTTTAGTAATTGCTGCATTTTTATCCGAAATTGTCAAGTAATTTTGCACATTAGGAGATGTGGCAAACTGGCAATACTTTACACTCAGTAACAAATGAATCGTCCCATCTCATTCATTTACTCTAATACCTTTCTGCAGGAGAAATGGGCCAAGAATCTTTACATTGCTTCAATATGCTATGGCCGGACCGTGTCATGAACCTTGCTCTGCACTGCGTTCCAAATCAGGAGAGCACATATTCAAGCAAGTAGATGTCAGAAAAATCAGCAATTTTTTGTTGCTGCTCTCTGTCACCCTGTATGTGTAGGTAAACTGGTTAAGAGAAACAGTCTTACCATGCTAGAGTAGGGACTGAAGGAGAACCGGGACGAAGGTGGAAGGCAGGCAGCTAATATGCAGACGAGGAGGAAGATGTGGTCAGGTTAGTGTTGATGCAGACAGGGATGACATCAAATGTTTTGCTTCGACCTCACTTCTGTGCAAAGCTAATGGACGGCTGTAGCCTCCTGGGGAGGCATTTAATCTGAGAAACCATTGTGTATAGCGTATCAAGTCATTGCATTTTCTGTAGTAGAAGCCAAGTTCCACATTTCCGGAACTCCGGAAGTGTTAAAGTTATTGTGTGCGAGGAAAACGTGTGTACTGATAAATTCGGTGTATCCATTCCATTATTCTATGAATCTCATTGCATCAATGCAATAATGCTGCGTTGCTTATCATCATGGACGTTATGCTTTTTTAGTTGTGTTCCAGGATAACATGTGGTGAAATCGTTAACATCAACAGGGAATAATGTTTTTGCTGTCAGAAACGTCATATAAAGCACTGAGCAACAAATAAAGCACTAAACAAACCGACCAACTACATGAAGATTAGCTACGATGGTAGTGCTGCACATCTTGATTAATTTATTTCAATGAACGAAACATAATCTTAAATGTTCTTGCACGCACGTCAGCCTAATACTGGAACTAGCAGGTCGGGGAATTAGGAAGGGGAAACTCAATTCGCAACTGATTGCCGTAGGCAGATCCTTGCGCCATGTGGTTAGTAGTAATTTATTTTTCTCTTTTGCGAGAAAGGCTACATGAAAAGGATCAAGTTGTCTTCCTTCCATAGTTTCGTATGTTCCACCTCGTGTAGAGGATCACTCCGGTTACTGTCAACACTGGTAACTGGGGGGCCACCTTTCTACATATCCAACTGCAACTCCTTTTGTTGTCATGGGATTTATTTGAATTAGCTCATTACACATTGTGCTGCATTACGTGAGAAAGGACACTTAGTTAACAAATGAGTAATATCGCCGTTTATGACAGGCATCACCCCGGCGTCCTCAAGCTGCCCGATCCGAGACGACGGAGGAGCCAACATCAAACGTAAATACAGTTTTCGTAAAGGGCTCAGATGAAAAAAAAAAAAACACTGCTCCTTTCCTCTCTGCTCTGCACTGCTAAAACCTTAGCAACATGGACCTGTTCGTCTCGCAGCGGCTGCTTTGCAGCGGCTACAGTGTTCGCAGTTATTTCTTCTGCAGCAGTTACAGTGTTCGCAGTTATTTCTTCTGCAGCAGTTACAGTGTTTCTGCAGCTGCTACAGTGTTCACAGTTATTTTTCTGCAGCTGGCTGCTACAGTTGAAAAATAACTGCGAACACTGTAGCAGCGGCAGAAACACTGCTTCAGCTGAAAAATAACTGCGAACACTGTAGCAGCGGCAGAAACACTGTAACTGCTGTCCAAAACCCTGCCCTCTCCCTCCGCGGCCAGAGGAATCCGGAATCCCGGTTCGCTTTGGCGACCGCCGCCGCCGCCGCAGCTCCGGCCGCGCTCAGGTTTGATCCGTGGGCACCTTTTCTTCTCCATCGTTGAAAACCGACGCCCTCTCTCTCTCTCTCTCTCTCTCTCTCTCTCTCAAAAACCACTCCCGCAGGGAGCCGTGAAGCACGAATCAAGAATCGAGACCCGTTCGCTTGGCGCCGGCCGCCGCCACACCTCCGGCCACCGCCACACCTCCGCCTCTAACCGCCACTCAACTCAGGTTAGAAATTTGCCCCACCTTCAGGCGCGCGCCCTTGTTCCTGCTTAATGTGCAGCCTTTTACAGTAAAAATTCAATCTTTTTGAGAATATTATGGATGGGCATTTGTATGTAAAGTTATGAAATTGTAATCCTTGAGTGGCAATTCCCTTCTATGGCTCGGAACGATTTCATAACGCTTGTTTCTGCTTAAAAGTGCAGTTTTTACACTAAAAATTAAATCTTTTTGAGAATATTATGGATCAGGCATTGTGTATGTAAGGTTACGAAATTGTAACCATTTGTTCCTCGCGTGGTTCTTCTGTTCTATGGCTCGGAATGAATTCATAAATTTTGTTATCTTGCTGTCTTTAACCTTAACTGAACCTTGCAAGATCACCTCTGTTTAAGTTGAACGACATGAGAGGTTCTCTTGTTCTCTTGTTCCTGCCCAAGACCCCTCATTCAGGAGGGGTATTCATTCAATGCTCGCTCTGTTGCATCAGTGATTCGTATGTTGAAGCTTTTAGTTTGACATTGACGTCTATTGTGTAGTTAGTTGCTGCTCCCATGGTGAAGGAAGAAAAACCATATCCCGATGTGTACGACAGGAATGTTTGCGCCATCCGACAGAGAAGCCGTGAGGTAGTTTTATATGCTCTCTCGTTACACTTGTTATAAGAAGAAACTCTGCAGTTTGCACACAATTTAGAGTGTATGTATTCCTGCTTCCTAGTTGAGTTGTAAGTTGTAACTCGTTATGTCATCCACCAGTGCTGCTGTTTAGTTTCTTGTAATGAGATGCTTAGTTCGCTAATATTTCAGTTCTCATCTCAAACTGATAATTTCATTTTCTTTTTGTTTAACACATTGTTCACATTAATTGGGGTGACCATTGTCGTGGCTTTTTACTATAGCTGTTTGAAAGGATTGGCAGTTCACTTCACTAAAATCATCATGACTCATGAGTTGAGTTGTATCTCATCAAATCTTTGCTTGTCCTAAGCCAATGTTAGGATCCCATAGATTCAGCAAATTTTAGTAGTGTGGTGCCCTGGTGGTGTATACATACGTTTCAAGTTCCTTCCTATTGTGATTCGTCCTGTAGTCATGTACTTGGCCTTTGCATAGCTTAGTACCCTCCTAATATGGATCATTGTTGCTGCATTGCAAATGTGTTTCTTGTAAGTACTAGCATTAGCTGCAGACTAGTGGAATTGCGCTGCCATCAAAGAAGAGTGCACAAACTCTGCACTTTGCACCAAAATTAGAGTGTAGGTGTTCCTAATTAAATTGTAGCTCATCATGTTAGCACCACTGCTGCTTTTAGTTTCTTGTAATGAGATGCTTAGTGATGTGTTAGCATTTCAGTTCTAACTGATAAGTTCATCTTTTTGGTTTAACGAATTGTTCATATCAATCATTGATTTTCCCCTTGTTATGTTGTAGGATGTGCCCTCAATTGGATTTAACATCCAAGACCCCGCTGCTGAGCTCACAAGGACAAGGGATGCGCGGCTGAATCGTGCTAGGGCAATGTCGCCAGTATTGCTTGGAGAGGAGCTACGCACTCCAGTATTAGTGGTGCCAAACCCATTTACTAAGGACACGATTGGGATCTCTCAGATTAGCCACCATGGCGTCCTACTGTATGACCGAGACGATCTCACAAGGATGGTGGTGCTGTACTTCAGAGATACAGATGGCTATTTTGCCGGATTCCAGCGATGTGAGGTGGCTGTGCACGATGACGGCACCCGAGAAGAGAATTGGGGTAGGAGTTTTTTCTTCGATGATATGGTGAGCAGAAATGAGGTTCCAGCGTTCTTTGCTCCGGTGAAGATGGGGATCGGATCGGCTCATTCAGATAAAGGGTAAGGACTCTATTTTTAGCATCAACAGTAGATAATATGTGCTGTGAAAATAAACAAGCAATTGTATCCATATCCACATCTTCATTATTCAGAGATCCATTTCGAAACCTTTATTTACTTACTCCGTAGTAATTCAAGCATGTCAAGAAGTACATTACTTTAGTTTTTGACCACTTGCAGAAGACTCGAGCCTAAAATTATCATGAACATAAATCCTCCAAAATGTCACATCACATATTAGAGGCTTAGATGATTTGGTAACATTCATGGTTTTTTTATCTTTTCTTATACCGTCTCCTTTGATTTAATAATATGTGCTGACTTGTAAATATACACTGTGCAGGGACTATCCAGGCCCTGGAGCTGTATTTGATCTGTTCAACTTCTTGGCAGGATTTGAAGAGCAAGTGCATATTCACAACAATGCAGAAGTAAGGGGATTGACGCAGCAGATGAAAGATGAGCTCCAGTTGGCAGGGTCATCATCGTGTTCGCCGAGACAATGAGGCTGAGGATCATCTACACTGAGGCCCTCGCCAGCCTTGGCGGCCACCAATACTTTACCGCCCTCCATGTTCGCTTGCGCTCGTGGGGAAAATTTTCTGACTACGTGTTGATGAGGAAAAAGGCTCGGGGGCACCTCTTGGACCTAAACCAGCCACTTGACCCAAACAATCCGGACTTGTCAACCCACGGATTCCCCACCATGACTCTTGATGATCTAATAGGGCCCAATGGTATGCTCACGTTGTGCAAGATCGATGTGATGCAGATCATGAACGAAGGGAAATTGACAAGGCTCTTAGCTGAGAGAGGAGAAAGGACCAACCTACCAGAACCTACGTTTGTGGTGGCAGCAGCAGGAGGAAGGGAAAGAGGCAGGAGGGCGATGGTGGCAGCAGCAGGAGGAAGGGAAAGAGGCAGGAGGGGGAGAAGAGGGTGATTGAACCACTGTGCATTTGATCACCTAAAGAACTTTTGAGAGATTAAGACATGCTTTTACGATCTCAATTTGTAAATGATGCTACGAATCTTGCTTACTGCTTATATTAACCTATATCCTGGGTGTAAACAGTATTATTCGAACAAATTGCATCAAAGCTAGTTTTTGGAGAAAAGCTTACTCATTTCTCACATTTAATCGTGTTGTCCCTATTGTGACTGATCTTTGATTCTGCTGCGGATGCTCTCTCCCGGTGGCCACACAGGCGCCCAGTGCCCGCACCATGCACCTCCGGCCGCCGAAGAACTCGTTGACCAGCAGCGCCTCGAACAGGCACGCGATAGAAGAGGAAGAACAAGCCCATGACGCCCTGTATCGCCGCGTTCCCCACCACGAGGTTCGGCGCGGCCACCGCGAAGCACGCCACCACCGTGTTGGCCGTGTACAGATGAGCCACACAACCAGCAGGAAGTAGTTGAACGCCGCCGCCGTGCGCCGGAGCCCCACGAGCAAGTACACCGGAGGACACGTACGCACCCGACGACGTCTCCATGGCGAGGATGTCGCGCTCCTGCTGGAAGATGGGCAGCGCCTCCGTGGTGGAGAAGAGGAGGAAGGTGAGCAGGAAGGCCGACGCGCTCCGCCACCTTGTCCTCGCCGAGGTCGTAGAAGATGGAGCCCAGCGCCAGCCCCGCCACCAGCATGCACACCGTGCGGCGCGCGAATAGCTGCCGCGTCTGCGCCACGTTCTTGAAGAAGCGCCGTGACAGCACCGCCACCTCGCGCGCCCGGGAGTTGGCGTACCGGCTGCCCGTCTTGGCCATGGTCGTGGTCTCGGCCAACTGCTGCTTGCTGTGCAGCTGGAACATCTGCTGCAGCGTGCACCGGCGTCCTCCTGGGGGCTTGGGATTGGGCAACGCTGCCTGCTGTGGGCTGGTGAGTCGGCGGCGGAGCGAACTCCACCGCATCGATGTTCGGGGGCAGGCTGAGGCCCGCGCCGGTGATCAGGGCGCGCAGCTGGTCGAAGGTGCCGCTGGCCAGGAGGAGGACGGCGTCGAACATCTTGACGATGCGCGCGCCCGCCTGGTGGATGCTCAGCACCACGGTCTCCGCCATGACCATGTGGAGCGCCGACGCGCTGTCCAGGCCGGAGGTGGGCTCGTCCAGGATCAGCACCACCGGGTCATGGACGGCCTCCACGCCGATGGACACGCGCCGCCGGAGAGGTCCTTTGATCCTGGTGCCGGCGACTCGGCGGAGGCTCAGCTCGTCCAGGAGCGCGTCGACGTGGGCATCTGTGTCGTTGGCCGCGCCCAGGCGGAGGCGCGCGCTGAAGAGCAGCGTCTCGCGCACCGTCAGCAGCGGGAACATCACGTCCCGCTGGGTCACGTACCCGAAACGCGGCGGAGTCATTGCAGACGTGGAGGTTCCTGGGCGGTGCAGCCCCAGGCCCCCAGCTAGGCCGGTGCACGTACGTCGGCGTCAGCGGAAAATTTCCTCGGCTAGCTAGGGTCGCGGACTCGTGCACCGACGGGCGGTGGTTGTCGGTCCCGAGTCTCGACGTGCGAGCGCTGCGGCACCGCGCGCTGGAGCTCGATTACTGCCGCCGACGCATGGTTGGTTGATTCGTTGGTTAGTGCCTTCGCGCCAGGAAACAGGGGAATCTCGCGGAACCCGGCCACCAAATCAATATCTGGGAGTCGAGCACGATATATGTTTTCGGCATCCATTTCACTAGTTGAGCGAAAATACACAAGCTTTCGGAGACGACGCACACGGCACACCCAACACCCGTGGCATGACCCTAGCTAGCAGCTGACGCATGGGCTGGCTGGCTCATGGCACGTCTACCGTCTACAGGAGCCTAGAGTGGAGTAAATGCAGCTTCACATCACCCAGTCCAACCACGCACCATGGCACCAGCCGGTCCCAGCTCGCTGCCCCAACCTCCTCCACCAAAATGAGAAAAAATGCAACAATATCTTATATAATCCCTGCTGCTGCCTGCCAGTACAGTGACCCGAGCAATTCTAATATAACTACTAGTACGGCCAGTGCAATGTAGTATGATTTAACTTCGCTTAGAAAATAGTTTACTTGATGAATTGTGGGAGAACGAAGAGACTAGCGTGAAGGCAAGAGATTTTTAGGCACTTGTTTGGTTTGCTGTCGCAACTATGATAAGCCACACTTTATTAGTTCTCTAGTTTATATGTCATATTTTTAATTATTTTGGCTAACTTTGTCAAACTTGCGGCTAAAGATTTACTAGCTACGTTTACATTTGACTAGTTAAGGTTAGTTATGGCAATTATAGACTTGAACCAAACAGGCCAATAGTCTCCAACGCTTTCCGATGCATTTTTCTCTCATAGCACAGTACTTAATGTTGCCTTCTCTCCTCGATTGCATAACTCGTGCAAAAAATCATACTAACAGCAATCGCAATGCCATAAACAAACGAGCTGCATAAACATGATCCTCTCATGCGAGCGTCTAGCAGACAGTATACGCGAGACTTCATAAGAATTAACCAGAAATCCGACAGATTAATAACTGTGATCCTAAGCTGGGCGTTCGGAAGATATGTTGAACCAAAGACTATGTGCGAGACTATTAGCACGTAAGCATTGTTTAAATATTGTTAAACGCTATGTTCAACACAAATGAAGTGTGAGCAGCGTGGTAAGCTGGTGCAGGTGAAGTACCGAAGGTTTGAGAGTTCGAATACCAAATGGTAACAATTTTCCTTCGGGCTGACTTCCGGACGAGCTCAGCGCTTCGGGCTTGACCTTCGGAGCCTGTCGGGGACGGGTCGGTCGAAGACTCGAAGGCTTCGGGCCACCTCCGGGAGGTGCACCACGCCTATCTATAACGTGTCCTATTTTTCAGCATCATGTAGCGCGGCCCAATAGGCCTAACTGCTCGCCCAGCTGCCAATAGGCTTTGGCATGCGGACCTTCGGCTGACCTCGGGACTGGGCTTCGGGTGTGCTCCAGATGCTGGGCTGGGCCCTCGCCACGTGTCATCGTAGCATTGGCCAGAGTGGGATTAAAGTGTAATCTAAATTTCAAATTGATTTTTCTCCATGACCGTAATTCCGTTTTCGTATCTGTTTGAATCATGATGATCCTTGTAATTAACGCAACAAAACGAAATCTCACATAAATAAATTTTTTGAATTTTTTAAATTTAATAATTGTTCCTATATGATGGAACAATTGTTCCCTATTACAAACAAATGTTGTCATCTACTGAAACAATTGTTCCTTATTATTGAACAAATGTTCTCATCTACTGAAACAATTGTTCCTCAATGCTAGAACAATTGTTTCTCATTGCTGATGAAACAATTGTTGTTTATTGAGTGTATTTAAAAAGTGAACTTCTACGGTTTTGGAAATAAAAAGTAGAGAAAAATGTTGAATATTTGTAGACACAAAAGTATAGTACATAGACGTGTTGCTGCATATGGAAAAACATTGAGAAAACAGCCTCTCCACACGACCACATCAATACATCATATGCGGAAGAAATCAAAACTGGTTCAGTAGCTTAGGTAGACAGTGTGGAGCGTGGACCTTTTTTTTTTTTTTTGAGAGAGAGAGAGAGAGAAGTGTGGAGTGTGGACTGAAAAATCAAGAGAACAAAAACAATAAAAAAGCACAGTCGTGTCCTTCGCACACGGGCACGCGGCAGAAAGAGTGTCGCGCGTCTTCCGCTTTCCACGCGGCCCCGGCTGCTGCCTCCCGCACGCAGAACGAGCCACGATGTTTAGGTGGGCGGAAGGGATGATTCCGGATCAACTAACCGGGTGGGTCCATGAACTAAGATGAACACACGAGCTCTGGTACCTAAAAGCAAATCCTGCCAGTGCCAAATGAAATGTTACCGTTAGGATAGGAATTAAAACTGTGATCCCAAGTATCAGTTTGCTAGAAACAAACTACATGGTTCTTTGAGATAAAGCATTCGCATGTTTTCATTAAATCAAAAAGATAATGTAGTAGTAAACCAGAGAGGGACTACTTGCACTCGACTACTTGATGGCTACAAGCCTGAATCCATCACTTCTTGGCTGCTGCCCAAAGCCCTCACCAACCTCAGTCCATAGCTAGACTCTCTTAATAAATATAACGAGGATCAAGGAACCAGACTAGTTTTTAAACAAAAACAAAAAAAAGAGGGAACATAATACAAATTGACAGGTGATAACACATTGTACATAAATTCTGCTGCCAACGCAATGTTAAATGTCACAATAAATTCAGCATGGCAATATACAAGACCAAAAGGAAAATAAATCCAAATTACAGTTTTATCGCTCCAGAAGACTTTTCGAAACAAGTGACCAAGCGACCATAACATCCAATGTGCAGAAGCCAAGGCGAAGAGTGTCATTTCTTAC
This sequence comes from Eragrostis curvula, assembly GCA_007726485.1. Classification (NCBI taxonomy): domain Eukaryota; kingdom Viridiplantae; phylum Streptophyta; class Magnoliopsida; order Poales; family Poaceae; genus Eragrostis; species Eragrostis curvula. Next base: position 12,093,283 of record RWGY01000009.1, on the reverse strand, counting down.
ATTTTTCTTCTTAGCCTTAAAATACTTCTTGTCCTTCACAACTTCCTTACCTATGCTTGATACTTCCATCACACAAACCTCCAATTTTCCAGTAATTTCGACCGATACAACATTCCGCAAAAGCTTGATACTTCCATCATAAGAAACATGGACTCTGCTATCATCCCCAGAATCAAGTAGGATAACTTTTGCCGTACCTATGCTGGCTGTGCTGGCATAAATTCGAGCACGGAAACCATCTGGCCATGACCCCGACCCTGCCTTGACTCGCAAGGATATAGTTGCCTCCACCGAAATAACAATAGAGCCAAGTTCAAACTTCATCAAGCTTAACTTGCTGGCATAATCCATTTTAACGAGTCGTGAATCAATCGAGGTAAAGTCGTTGTAAGTTACTGCCAGAAAGCTTAGCGTTTTATCCTCATCTTGAGTAACACCCTTAACATGCAGATCAACCTCAAAGGTCACGGGATCCACCAATACAACAGCTCGGGTAGGGCCTGTCAGCTTCAAATATGGATCCTATATGCAGCACCAATAAATAAATACTAAGTAAACCAAAGCGAATCAAGATTCAGAACATTACAAATCAACATTGTAAACACGAAGTGCGCAGCAGAAAAGACGCCATAAAATTACTAGTTTGGCACATTATTGACAAACAAAAAACAAACACCACATTTATCGTGTGCACTGCACATAATCATGAGTGTACTATTCATGAGTTGTTTAGCATATCTTTTGTGCCTAGCAAACTAGGTTGAAACATTTTCAAGACAACTTAGAAGTCATAGCACCAGAAACTCACAGCCACAATTAAATATTCAACTCAGAAGACATCACATTCGTTTGAAACTGAATTGGAGGGAGGGGACTAAGCCAGAGCTATGTCAAAGTTTGAAGGAAAACTTCCTAGATAGAGGCTCCCTCTAGGTAACACAACATGCATTGAGCTCCATATAAGAATGCCAGTCTGATTAGTAATAGTTATTTACTTCTCTTATTACAAACCCACATGCGACCAAATCGTAGGAGACCACAAAGAATTAAAAAGTTGATTGTCATGCATATCAAAGCTGGTCCCTGACGGAATTAAATGGATTGTATAATATAGCTTAGTACATGGGAATTGTAACAGGTGTAGAGAAGGCATGGTGATGAACTCTAAGTACGCTGGTGTGGTAGTGACAAGGCAGGAAAGTTGGTGGAAAACTTCGTCAAGTAGTGAATAACTTGTAACACTTAGGAGGGGCAGGAAAGCAAGAAGCACCGATCAAGGTGGTGAATAGTTAGTTATACAAAGAACCTCTTGGGTCAGGATTTGGCAATTCTCTCTTGGGCGGTCAAAGATCATATTGCGATTATGATCAACTACGTCGCGTACAGCAACTATGCCAAACACATTGAGCGGCCACTGTAAACCTCCCCATATCTTTGCGACTTTGAGTGAAAAGATCTGCAGGGTAGCAGTTGGCACAGGAGACTCATGCAGCTTAGGCTTCTTGTATGTGAAACGCATGTTACGGATCTTTGCTGCAACCATATTCAAAATCAAGTTAAGCTGCAAATAGATTTAAAACTAAGTTACGCTGAAAGTAAATTTGCACTATATACTAAGTTAAGAAGGGGGTTCGGCAGCAGCAGCAACAACAATAACAATAATGGTATCTCAATCATCATTTTTATCTATCAGTCAAGTTCTGATCCTAGCACATAGCACATATAAAGGGACAAACTCTATGTAATCAATGCCAAATTCAAAGGAGGCAAGGGATGCAACCAAACATCCATAATTTTGTTGCTAAGCTTGCTGGGCGATGGATCTAAATTAAACAGTCCTCAGTTGAGATGATATAACCAGGATCTAGCGAGCAGAAACAGTGCCGGGATATAATAAACAAGGTAAAAAATCAAAGACAGGCCCCTTCCATGGAGTGGATCGGAGAGTAGACAACTCACTGGTGTCTTCGAATCGACCGAAGTAGGGGGAATATAGCCCTTCCCATGTCTCCTTGAAACAGCTAGCCTGGGCTTCAAAGATGTGATCAGGGCCCAATTCTTCTGAGGAGTCCTCTGCTACCATCTTGCCAAAGCCGGACTCCTCTTCTGAGTCCACCTTTGCTACCATCTTGTCAAAGCCGGACTCCCCTTCTGAGTCCACCTTTGCTACCATCTTGGCGAAGCCCCTCATCTTGTCTGACGGCTTCGTTTCCACTTGAAAATGCTCCCTCTCCTCTTCCGCAGGAAGTTTCCGTCTTGGTTTCTTAGGGATCTTTGCTGCAAGTATATTCAAAATCAAGTTGAGCTCCAAATAAATTTAAAACTAAGTTAAGCTGCAAGTAAATTTATACTATACTAAGTTGCAGCGACAACAACAACAACAACAGCAACAATAATATCTTTTGTCTATCAGTAAAGTTCTGAGCCTACACGCATAGAGGGAAGAACTCAATGCCAAATCAAAGGAGGCAAGGGATGCAACTAAACATCCATATTTTTTGTTGCTAAGCTTGCTGGGCGAAGGACCTAAATTAAACATCGGTCCTCACGTAACCAGGATCTAGCGAGCAGAAACAGTGCCAGGGTATATAGATCAACAAGGTACCAAATCAAAGACAGGTCCCTTCCATGGATTGGATCGGAGAGTAAACAACTCACCGGTGTCTTCAAATCGACCGAAGTAGCGAGCATATCGCGCGTTCCATGCATCCCTGACCTGGGAGTCCACGAAGCGGTCGGGCCTCACTTCTTCTTCTGAGGAGTCCTCTGCTACCATCATGGAGAAGCCGCAATCCTCTTCTTCTGAGTCCACCTTTGCCACCATCTTGTCCGACGCCGGCTTGGTTGCCACTGGAAAACGCGCCATCTCCTCTTCCGCAGCAGCGGAAAGACTCGACTCGACGTCGACCATCGCTGATGGACTGGAATTCATCGCCGCCCCCGCCTCTGTTCGCCCAGCGTAGGAAACCTTATCGCCGCCACCGCCGCCGCCGCCGCAGCTGTTCGCGAAACCCTAGGTCGGGTGGTCTCTCTCCCTCTATCTAGTGGGGAGGGAAGAGGATCGCCTGAAGTTTGGGCGCCCTGCCTTAAGGGTGACTTTAAACGACGTGAGCCGTCGGATCGAAGTTCAACGGATGAGAGCGATAGCTACAGTGATCAGGTACTGTTGCTACAGTTATCAGGAGCAGCAAAAAACACTGTTGCTACAGTGTTTACTGCGAATTACTGTAACACCAGACTCATTTCACTGTTCAAACAGTGCCCCCCTGCCATAAAACGCTTTTAAGGCAGCCGATCCGCGCCCAGTGGGGAGTGGAGGAGGTGGGGTGGGGAGGACAACCACAATAAAAAGGTTAAGGACCTGTTTATTTCCTTTGGTTCTAACTAAAAGTTAGTTTAAAATTTTTTACTATTTAAGAATATTAAATAAAGTCTAATTACAAAATTTTTTTATAGATAGGTGCTAATTTATGAGACGAATCTAACGAGCCTAATTAAGCTATGTTTTGCTATAGTGATGCTACAGTAACCATCGTCTAATCACGGCTTAATTACCGTCATTAGATTCGTCTCGTAAAGTAGCCCAGGTTTCTGTAAAAAATTTTGTAATTACACTTTATTTAATACTTTTAAATAGCAAGAACTTTAGACTAAACTTTAGTCCTAAATAAAACGAACACGCCCTAAGACACAGGCCCAACCGCACCCAAGCCCAAGCCCGAACCTCCTCCTGTGGGTAACGTAACCCGCCAGGGCCCAGGAGCCTGCCTGGCTGGAAAATGGAAGAGAAAAGTCATTTTTGCCTCCCTCAACTATAAGGGGTAGCGCAATCTACACCCTTATTTACAAAACCGGGTAACCGCAGTCCTCTAACTACATAGGTGGGTGCAATTTGACTCCCTGAGCGGTTTTGAGAGTGGTTTTGTCCGACGTGACATTGTGGGCCTCACATGTCAGTCGCCACGTCATCACTCATCTCTCTGTCATCATTTTCTCTCTCTTCCTCATCCTGCTGGTTCAAAGGGGCATTTCGTCGAACATCTTGCGAGCGGTTATCTTCTAAACTCTCAGCTGCAGCAGCGTGCGCCGATGCACCCGCGCCCTCCTCCTGTTCTCTTCTTCCTCCGCCGCCGGCCGACGCAGCGCGGCCTCACGCCCCCGGCCGCCGCATCCCGACGCGACGCCGCACCCCGCGCACCCGCGCCCCCAGTCGCTGCCTCCTGATGCAACGCCGTGGCCTTGGCCGCCGCTGCCCGACGCGACCAGCTGCATTCCCGGTCGTGCCGCAGCGCCTAGCGACGACGGCGACGCCCAGCACACGCACGACCTCGTCCGCTTCCGATGCCACGTTGAGGTCGACCCAGCTGACCAGCACCGCAGTGCACAACTCGTCGACGAGCAGGCGTGCATTGAAGAATTAGTCCGCCGTCATGGGCCACGCGAGCATGGGCACCCTCGACGGCGGCCGCCTCTAGGACGGAGTTCCACCCGTGAACCAGCCCACGGCGTGGTGGCGCGTCCGGGGGTGCGGCTGCGCGGGGCTGCATTGGGCGGCGGCAGCCAGGGGCGCAGAGCCTCGTCAGGTGGCAACAGCACGGCCATGGCGAGGGATGTAACATCCCACTTTAATTAAGTCTCTAATCAAGCTACAAATCCTAATTAGTGAAATTGATCAAGAGGAATCAAAAAGAAATGAAAAAGATTTCAAAATCACTTCAAATTGGATAAAATTCATCCAAACAAGCAATTGAACTACAACTTTAAAATTTTCTATACAAGTGGGCCCAAATGAAAAATTCCTCAGCATCCAGGGGCTAAAGGAGAATTTTGAAGATTTTTGGAGATTTTTCTACAAAAATCTAAAGGCCCAAATAAATGCTTGTACTTTTTCAAACTTAAGGTTTGAATAAATTTTAATTTGAGATCCCAGTCGAATCAGCAAAAGTGCCAATTGACAAAGTTGTTCCTCTCATTGAAATCTTCCAAACCTGAGTTTTTCATGATTTTTGGAGCTCGGGAAGATCGAATTTTAATTGAATCAGTTTGAACCGAGGAAAATCATCCAGAATTCGAAAATTCTCAAATCGGACTGTAGCGCCATGTGTCACCGCCGGCGACGCCGCGTCTCTCGCCGCCCATTCCGGCGACTGTGGCCGTCGTCAGCGTCGCACGGCCGCGCCACTCCTTCCCCTCCTCAATCTTTTCCCTTTCCCCCGCGGTCAAGTCGTCGCTCTCGCCATCCTTTTCGCCCAAAACCGAGCCGCCGTCGTCGCCATCGCCGAGCTCGCCGCCGCGCCGCCCTGCCGCCGCCCCCGAGCTCGAGCTCCACAGCAAAAGTGCGCGCAAGAAGCTGCTCTAGCCTATCTCCAGAACCGTTCTTCACTTCCCACTCCCTAGCTCGAGATCGAAGCGAAGAATCGACCATGGCCGGCAGGTGAACCCGAGCAACCTCACCGTCGATTTCTTCTCCCTCGGTGAGTGGTGATGCAATTACTTGTTCACGGTGGTGCTCACCTCCCTTGCGCACCACCCCGTGCTGACGTTGTCCTCGTTGGTTCAGTAATTCCGCCGGAATCATCTTCTTCCCCGACGCCGATCGTCGGACCTCGCCGCCCTCTCCGACGACTTCATACTTCCGGGCCATCTCGTCGAGCACACGTGGCCCCAGAAGGTTCCCCGCAGCAAGGTGATGCTCGTGCTCCCTCTATCTACCCCTCTCGCCACCCTAGCTCGCCGGACCACCGCGTCGCCATGGCCGCCGCCGAGGTCAGCGCGTCGAGCTTCGTTCCCGGCCTCGCGCACGTGTACCCGTAGGCGTTTTAGAGTCGCCGTAAAGCCCTGGTCATGACCCCGCATGGTGTGCACCTTGGCTCGCCGCCGTTTAGCCGGAACAGTCACCATGCCGCCGTCGGCGTCGCGCGCACCACGGACATTGCTACAGTTCCTTTCTTCTTTTTATCTGATTTTCTCAGATTTTGGCCCAACTTCTAAATTCGATAGAAATTCGTAGAAAAATCGTAAAAATGCAAACTCAAGTGTTCTGGAATCCTTGAAGTGAGAGCTATCCAATGGTGCGACATGAACATCTGAATTCTTTTTAGATATTTTTATAAAATTCAAAGAAGAGAATCAGGAAATAAATTCTATAAAAAGATCTGTAAGTGCAAAAATTCTAAATTTTGGCATGCACACTCCTAATAGGTTCACTGAACATCCCACCTAGTGGAATCTTGAAATTCATCTCCTTTTAGGAGTAATTTCAGTTTCCAGTTTCTAACAAAATATTTTATATAATTTTATTCCTGCATCTTTTTGCACCAAATTTTGGGTATGTCACTGTACCCAGGATGAAGATGCTAAATAAAAATACCAATTTAATTTTTGATCTTCCAGAACCCTTTTAACGAATTTTAGAAGAAGATCTCTTTTACGCGTACGGAATTTCCTAAATCCAAAGTAATCGTATAAATCACTTGGGACCAAAATGCGAAAACCAAATGAATGGCCCTGCCAGCATGTTGCATTGCATCATATCATCACCATGTCATTTTGTCAAAGAAGTTCCGTGAACTATCTTTGATCTTGTATCTTGTTGCATTCATTTAGGACCCGACGCCGGACTCGAGGACGTGGAGATCGTGACCGAGGAGACCGGTGCTGACTTGAACACGCTTGAGTGTGCTAACCACCAGCCCCAAGGCAAGCCCCGGTGCACTCCTATGTTTACAAAGTTTTACATTTTCTCACATGTATGTCGTGTCGTGAATTGTGCATTTAAGTTTAGGAGTTGTATGGAACCGTAGATGCAATTATCTTACATACTCCTATGGGCGGGTTTAGTGTTTAGACAGCCACGCAATAGATTTCCGCTATGCTTAATAGGGATGATTCATCGGTAGAACATTGAGTGGTATGGAGACCGCTCGGTGTTTTGGGACCGGGTTTACTTTATGATCTCACATGATGATGTTAATGAATTTGAGACCGAACGGGGAAGTTCATGTGTAGGTTGAGGTGACAAGGCTCGCCTTGTTCGCCATAGCCCCGTTTGTGTTGATTGAGGACCGATCGTTGTGGCCCCGCTGAGCAAGTTTGAACAGTACCGGATACATGCTAGGAGAATGGGAACTAGTAAACTGAGTAACCTGATGTTATATTGTTGGACGGGGCCCCCCCTCTCTTTTGGTGATGAAGATGGTCACGGTGGTTCACGGGTATGTGTAGGAAGGGAGGGCATATGGGCTAACCACGGATTGCTCCGGCGTGGGTATCGCGTGGAGGACATGTGTCCGGGAGAGGGGAACTTGGACCGACTTTATGGTGTCTTGTGAAAAGTTGCCGTGCGTAACTCCTTCGAGTAGCGTACGTCGTGTGTTCGGGTTTCGCCTGCAGGTGTAAATCGATTCGAATCGCCGTCCCTCGCGGTTATTGAGTACCACTTGTTCACTGCGTCACATCGTAGTAAGAAGTGCACATGATGATGTTTATATGATGTTGTATTTCAATTAATTGTATTGTAACCATGTGTTGCTTAGTTAGGTTGCTAATGTTTATATTTATGCAAGAACCCTTTTAATTTGGCTAAAATATGAAAATAAGGATCAATTATTAGTGCCGTTTTTGCAATTAAACTTTACCCCTGGTCAACCCCCTGCATGCTTAGAAGTCGGTCTTAGAAGGCCATTTTGACGGGTAAGACTTGCTGAGTATTAGTTGCTCAGGGCTTTTGTTGAAAATGTTTATGCAGGTATTTGGTCTTTTGAAGTGGTTCCTGTTTCTCCCTCTCGGAGCGTGAAGAGTGAAATTGTGTCTATGGCCGGACATGATATCACTTTAGCTGTAACGTCGTGTGTTTTGCTTCCGCTCGTTTTCTGTAATCGAATTTCGAACTCTTTTATGTAAGAATAATCGAACTCAGAACCTTATGCTCTATGTAAATTATGGAACCAATGTAATAACTGAACTCGTTGTAAAATTATGTTACTTATGCTTATGTGTGTGGTATTTGCATACTTGCTTCGCCAAGTATCACCCGATAATGATCCTGGTTAGCTAACCCCTC